>JACBWW010000010.1:2766325-3275445 GCA_020086605.1 Lanius collurio | reverse complement strand
GGGACAGAGCACCGACCTGGGCAGAGCCAGCGAGGTGAGAGAGTGGGGCTTTGTGTCCTGCTGGTTTTATCACAGACAGGGGGAAAGGGGGATCCCAGGGGCAGAGCTGGGATAAACAACCAACCAGATCAGAGCCCGGGCTGCTGGAACCTAAGGCAGACCTGACTCAGTCACAGGGCAGGGACCCGGCCGAGGGCGGGGAGGCCCAGGGGGATCCACCACAACAGGTTGCTCCTGTGGTACTAAAGCACCAGGGTTCTTGCACTGGATTTTGCCCATGTCCCTTCTCATGCAGCTGGGAATTTGTTATGATTTAGCCTTGAACCTGAAAACTTTTTTATAGATCAAAGAATCAAATACTTCTAATTGAAAAATGTGTCACTTTCAATTCATCTGAGAAAGAACTAAAGCAATCAGACCAGTTCACTTTTCTTTGCTAGATACTGAGTACAAGTCAGTTGATGCAGAGAGGTTTTTCACAGCGAGGGACAGAGCGCTGTAGAGGGCAGGCTTTGCCTGTATTGTGTAGAAGCATTTCCAGCTAAAGCCCAAATTCAGCCAGCCCAAATTGCATTTTGACTACTTAGCTTTCTTTGTATTCATAAATCAGACAAATCAATAATTGTTTAAAATGTGAAGGCTTCAATTTGCTGGCATTACATGTGAAGTAAATCCAGCATTAAATTAAAGATGCTATTCTGATGAGGTGGTGGTGTCTCTGAATATGCGAGTCACCTTTTTAATGGTGAGGCCTTTTCTTTCCTGTTGGTATTAAGTGGGTTTTGTGTTGAAAATTAGTAAGGGTTGGCACCTAGAAATGCAGTTATTTTAAGGTTTCTTGTTGAACCTGGTGCAGTTTCAGCGAATACAACATTTTAAGAGCACACATTGCTCTTTCATAAAAGCACTTGTAAAAAATTTGCTGTGAGGTCTCTGATGGTCCCCTAAACACTGATATTGGTCACTGAGTCTTGTGTCTTGTCTCAGTTGGTGAAAACTCCTGAGGTGAAATAACATCATTTAATCCCACATGGTCCAGGTTAGTGTTTCTATAGCTGCACTTACAGAGTGACAGATGGCCAGCAGGATTAAAAAAGTCTTTAGTTATTGATATTTGTAATGAAAATATCAATGTGGTCTAAAATGGTGTAACTCCACTGTGCTCAATGGAGTTGGAACAGGCTGCTGAGGAAGTGCTTTGCTCTGCTGCAGGCATCAGCCTGGTGTCCCAGCCTGTGTGTGATGCACAAGGGCTCGCCAGTGACTGAGAGTAGCAGCACTTTGGTGTGGTGCAGGGTGGCATTTCTCCTCCTGGCTTTTGAAGCTGCTCATCCACCTCTGGTCAGCTCTGCACTAAACTCAGAGGTACAGACATGCCAATGTTTGTGTCTTGATTGAGTGATCCTGATCAAAGGAGTCTGCAAGAAGGCAAAAGGAAGCTGACTTTATTCAGTGTTTTATGGTTCTGTTTATTTTTATATCCTGTATATAAAAGCTAAGGGGAAAAAAGCTAAGATAAAAAGGACAAGGAAGAGCTCTGGATTGTTGAATAAAATCATGTCTTTCTTTGTTTTGCTCCTGGGCTGGTCAGTAAGGGTACAGTAGTAGTCATGCTTGTTTGTGGCTGTGTGGTTCAATTGAGTGAGGAGGCTGACATCTGTAAAAAAAAAAACGTGGGAGTGTATAATTTAAATATCAGTTTGAAATATCTGTCTCCTAATTATAGTGGATTTGATTTTTTCTTTCTCTCCCTCTCAGTTATTTTTTTCCCCAGAATTTCACAGCTCACCTTTTAAGGCATTTACAGTCTTTGGACATGGGGTGAAATGATTAATAGCCTGTATTGATTTTTTAAAATAAGGAGGTACAATAGCATGAAGCAGGAACAGCAGACTTAAATTTTCCATTATGTTTTCACTCCTGGAGAGAGTGCTTGAAAATGACTACTACTGTTGGAATGTCAGTGAGTTTCTGAATGTTAACAATCCTTTCTTGTGTTTCTTTTAAGCCTCATAAATGCTTTAATTTCAATATTTTTTTCTCCTGCTAAATTCTTGATTCTCTTAGGAAGTGATCATGTTAAATGGAACTTTGAAACAAAGCATCAGAAGAAATAGATTAGTTGTCTGTCTGTCTGTACATGAATACCAAATGAACTGTACATTAAAATGGTGGAGCAATGGGGCATGCAGATAGAAAAAATAATTTTTAAGGGATCTGTGAAATTTAGAAAGCCAATTACTATCCTGCCAATGGAGAATTTTTCACTAAACATGTCCTAGTAAGTTTAAAAGCCTATTAATTAATGTTTAACTGGTTCTTAATGACAGTGAAGTCTAGTGACAGTATGACTCCCACATGAATATTAGTCTGATATTGGCTCTGTGGTACAGGGAGATACATCCCTGTTAATATGGTAGCCCATTTATTACCTTGGTGTCTTAATTCAGCTGCATTCAAGGGCAGTGAATTGAGAATATCATAATCAGTTTGGGTAAGAATTTGAATTAGATCTGTGTCAACATGGTGACTGTGCACCAGTCTGAAGGTCAGGGAGAAAGGCAAGAGGAGCTGCAGGAACTGGGGGCTGTGTGACTGTGCCAACCCTCGCCCTCAGGTACAGACACACCTTTGCTGCTGCTGGTGCCGTTGTGGGCGAGGGCTTCATGCAGCACCTAAACCACCTTTGACTGAAGCCTCTTTTACAGTTCTGCTTCGAGCAAAACTCTGCTAGACTTTTCTCCCCGCAACCAGTGCTTTTTGCAATCAAAATTGCTAGTGAACCACTAAGTACAGTTAATGTTTCAGAACTTACTGCAGACCTAAATTCCTGGTTTTGTCCCAGTCCAAATTGTCCACACCTTTTCAAACAAAATATCTGTTGCTGGTAAGGGGGAGCTTTGTCTCAGAGAGGCCTGAGTATCCCCAACAGGCATGGGGAAGCAGAGCTGCAAAGTTCTCATCTACCACCTGGATTCAGATAGACCATTTTGCAGTGAGATTAAAGATTACAGATTACAAAACCCAGAGCTAACCTCCAGCAGCCATGTGTCTTTGGAAGGTATAGGTTGCAAACTTAGTGGGCCAAGCAGTGTGCTCAGATATGTGCATAGGTGCTATGTCCCATCAACAGGAACTGGCTTCTTTGGTGCTGCAGTAATTTATAGGATAGTTTCTGCCCTCTGTATGATTCAGGAATGAATTTGGTCAGTACAATGTTTTAAAAATAAAATGTGAGATAAACTGGGCTGTTGGTTAGAGTTTTTTCTTGCCTCAGATATTTCAACTTGCAAACTCTAGTGTGTTATTTCAGATCTGGCATTCTGGCCTAGTCAGCATAATTTTCCACTCTTGACCTGACATCTGTAATTTCCAGTCTTCTTTTTTCCCGAAGCTGTTGAGTTATGAGGACCAGAAAGAACCAAACTCTTGATCTCCTCTGGTATGGTTGGAGGCAGAGTAATAAATAATGATCTCCTTACAAAATCCTGTTGTGTTGTGCCTTAGCCTTGGAATTCCTGTATAATTGAGGATCTTAAAGGAAATTTTGCTCCCATGTACTGCTATCCCAGCAGTGTCCATGGGGACAACACATCACCATCCTCCTTTAGCAGCGGGTCACCTGGCATGGACATGCATGCATAGGCATAGGAATGGAGCAGAAACCATGTCAGGAGAGGAGACTTGCAAATGCCCGTGTTCATTCTGCCAGGACATGTCCAAAGATTTCAAGATAATGCAGAGGTATAAACAACTTTCCTGTCCTTGACTTAGAACTGGAGCCTGTGTGAAGGCCAGTCTTACAGGCATTGCCCTGCTCCTTTATCCACAGCCAGTTTGGAGCCAAAGGCTCTGAAACCCTTGAAATGGTGTGCAAGTTTTTGGGGAGGGATGTGTGTATCGCACTGCTGTGCCTGCACATTCCACATCGTGCTTTTCTTTTGTTGTCCCAACTTGGTTTCCAAGTGCTGGAGTTCCTCAAGTTTGAGAAGTAAAGCCTGGATTTTATGTGGAACTTTGTGCCTTAGCAGAAACCAGGACCCTGTGTGTTTCATATTTCCAGTCTTGCTTCTGGTCTCTTCTCCAATTTTCTTAATCATCCTTTGTTCCTGTTGGTATGAAGAGAAAACCCCACACCAAGAGTTTAAGTGAGTGATCTTAACTGCTAATTCCCTCCAGTTCAGAAATGTGTGTTGGTAACTACATCTGTGCATTAACTGTCAAAAATAGTCAACAATAAGTTTTATTTCAGGTTTCCTCTACTTCTTCCATGTGAGTTCTGGTAGTTAAATAACAGAGTAATAATGAGTGTCTCTGTATAAAATTGAATGTGATTGCAAAAGATGAATTGTTTGTGTAAACGATTGTGGAATTGTATTGAGCACCTTTAATTCAAAGTACTGTGCGTGGATGCTTGAAATATGACTAGTAATTAATTCGGTGAAAGAGAAGGTCGAGGATTTCAGTACTACTGGTGTAGTGTTCTGGAAAAGATGCTCAGAAGATGAAGTTTTACAGTCCGTGAAATCTTTTTTCTTCTAACTTTCAGAAAGGTTGCCCTTAAGCTTTTACTTCTGAGAGAGGCAAAATGGTTTAGATTGAGTTGAGGCACCTGATTTTTCCCTCCAAACATAAAATACATACAATCTAGTTTTTACTTTGCTGTTACATTCTTCCCCTCTCATTATAGTATGTGCGTTAGTCTTGGTCTCATGTGACATATTTTTTCAGTTTGAATAATTTACCTTTTTTCAGTATCGCCAAACAGAAAATGTTGAGCATTCAAAAGCCCGTCCTGAGTGATGGTAATAGGCCCTACAAATTGAAATTTTTTGTACAATAAATAGCACATTTGTGTTCCCTGCCATTCCCTTGCTACTTTAGAGTATGTTTGTTCTGGCATGTACAGGTTCTCCACATGTACTTCTTATTAAAATCTCCAATTCTCATCCAATCTCCTAACGTTTGTACTGGAGCTTTACCATGGACTTCAGTAGACTCAATATTCTTTTTAAGTTGCAAAAGCTTATAACGCTGCCAGTAGTCTACAAAATGTACTGGCTGCCTGGGTCTGCATTCATGTGAAAACCGTGCTCTCATTAGAGAACTGCAGTTTGTCTTGTTCTGGAAAATGAAAGGAAGAAGTCACAGAAAGAATGGAGAGAAAGTATTTGTTTTCAAATACTGCTAAATATGGAGAGACACAGTGTTGAGGAAGAAACAATTTATTTAATCATTTTTTAGTGCAGATGTCTCACACTTAAGTAGTTGGGAAAGAGAAGTAAGAGGTACATTCTAATCCAGAGCGTTGATGGTCTAAAATGATCCAGTGTCTCCTTTGCTGTGCCTGAACTGTCCTGTGCATCAATGCCTTCAGAGAAGGGAATAGTAAACATTAAAGGGTGGCTTGATCTTACAAGGAAGATGCTGTTAAGGATCAGTGACTGGGTGCTGAAGTCAAATGGAGAGAAGAGATGAGACAAGCATGTTCCAGTCTGTCCGCAGCAGTGGAGCTGGACTAGGCCCTGGGACAAACCAGCACTGGGTTGGAGGAATGGTTCCTCTGTGCCCTGAAGCCCAGTTGCCTTTCCAGAAGCAGGAGCACACGTGGTGAGCTCTGCATGAGGCAGCTGCCTGCGGTGGCAGCAGAGCTGTGCTGTGAGCCGGGCAGGCAGCACGTGTGGGTGACTGCAGTGCAGGGAGAACCCCAGGGCTGCTCTCAGCTGCTGCCAGACTGGCACTGGGACTGGGCTGGAATTAACAGTGAGATGTGCCCACTGGTGTAGAAGGAAAGGCAAAATTATTGGAAATCTTATCTAGCGGGATTATATCTTGCACTTAAGATGCTATGAAATATTATTCTGTGCGCCTAAAACTAAGTTTTCCTTTAGTCCTGTAATGGACTCTGTTCATGTATGCTGGAGCTGAGCACCAGGGTATTCATCCAGCTGTGCTATAGAAGCACTGCAGCAATGGCTTTAGGCATGGTAAGACTCTGGTATTTTGTCAATTCTTATTAACAAATACCACAATGAAAATGGATGATTGGCCTTAATAAAAGGACTGATTGTGCAATTTAAATCAAGGCAGTTTTAATAAAATGCCTAATCCTTAAATGTGCATAATTAGATTTACATATTCACATCACCGCAATTAAAAGTTGGTATTTAAAGGGCACACTTCCCATTGCATGTGCTTTTAATCATTCTTCTCAGGTTTGCTTTTTCGGATTGCAGAGTTAAGGTAAACACATTTATTTGGTTCTTTCCCTCTAGGCATAGGTAATATTTTTTCTTCTGGAATGAAATTTATATATTTGGTTTGTCTTGTGCTAATCTGTAAAACAGATAAATAAATAAATAAAGAGGTAATCCCATTCAGCACTGAATATTTTCAAGTCTTTTAAGCAGTGCTGGGGGTAAACAATTTTTTTTTTCAAGTGTTGACGTTGCAACAGTAACCCTCTGAATACAACTTAAATTTCCACTCTTCCCAGCCATGTGTCTTTGCTCCCTAAACCAAAGACTTTACTAATCTCTGTAATGGATGAAGATCATGGATTGCGACTGCCTGATCAGCTTCTGACCCTGTGTAGGCTTCCCTAGCCCCTTTGGCCAAATTTACGAGAGTGGTTCTGTGAAAGGCAATTTCAAAGTCAGCAGGGATTCCTTCCAGAATCAGAGGGAAGTGTGGCTGTGCTTGTGATCCCAGCAGAGGCTGGCAGGGAAGGGGCAGCTGCGATGCCTCCAGCACACAGCCGTGCTGCAGGTGGGGCAGTGCTGCCCGGCCCTGGGGCTGCGGCTGTCACACAGCCTTGGCCTGCCTTTGGTGGACAAACCCATGGCTTTGAGGGAAGGTTGCTCTGAACAGACAGCTGCCCCCACCTGCATCACAGCCTTCTGTGAGGAAACTGAATCCACCCACTGCTCTTGGTGTGTCACACTTCCCTCTTCCCACACTTCCCTCTTCCCACACTTCCCAGAGCACTGTTTTTGCCTCAAGGCACCACAGAGCCAAGCTGTTTGTCTTCCTGCAGGAATGGCTCTGCAGTGCTGCTGCTGCTGAATGGGAACTGCCTGTGGTAAAAGGTTATTTGACACTTGAAGCAGCCTGTTTTCATAGGCCTGCTAAGAAGGGCTGCTGCATCAGAGCCCTGAACACTTTTAGGTTATGTAACAACTTACCATTATAGAGACTTAAAAAAAAAAAGAAGTTTAGCTAGTGACTAGGATGACATTAATAATTCAGCACATTGAAATGAAAGATGAAAATCAGACAGGCAATAAGTCAGTGCTTGTGTTCTGCTGACCATACACGTTTGGGTATGAAATGCTTTCTCATCAACTGGCAAAAATGTTAATGGCTGTTGTAACCCTGTTGTCCAGCTGCCCTTCTTTTACTCCAGCAACCACTGGGAATGGGTTTATCTGTCTTTTTTGTAGCATTAAAAATGGTGTTAGTTTTGCATATGCCACTAGAAATAAACTACATTTTCATTTTTAATTTTTCTTTTTCAGTCTAGTCCTCCCTTTTGATCTCCAGACCTAACCTCTCATTCCCTGTGTTTAAAAGGATGTTTGCCTTTCTTTATTGCTATTTCCCTTGCTTCCTTTCTATTTTCCTTTCTCTTTTTTTTCTATCCATTTATCTTTTCTTTTTTCCTTGGTTTGCTTTTCCTTTTCTTCTGTTTTGCTTTCTTATTTTCTCTTATCTCTTTACCTGTTTCCATTTTTATTTCTTATTTTTATCTTTTTTTCCTCTTTTCTTTCCACCTTTTCCCTTCTTTTACCCCTTTTCTTTTGTTCTCATCATTGTGGTTTCTGTAAGTGGTGCACAGTCTTTGGCCAGGTGGGGACTAGGTAGTTTGTTGTGGAGGCACTGGAAGGTTCTTCTGCATGCAGGCATGAGTGTGGGAGTACAGCCAGCGGCCGATGGATGGAGAGCAGGAGGCTGGGGCTACTGCCACGGCTCTGGTGGTGTGCCAGGCCCTGTGCAGGGCTGTAGCTGGGCAGCCTGGTTAAAGGCACCCTACAGACTCTGGCTCAGAGCTCTGTTCTCTGGTCTTGGGGGGGATAATAATTTTTCTTGGTAGAGAAAATGATTGTGATCCTGAGGGGGGGTTGGAGCAATGTAGATCTGACTTCCCCTACCCCAAACCTTTTTATAGTAACGTTCATAAATTCTCTGGTTACAACCATCCAGAATTCTTGGTTTCATTTCTGTCTGTGTGTGTAAAGCTAAGCAGAGAGGGTATGATTCAGATTAAATTATTTTTCCTATTGTCATATACACTAGGGAATCACCTTTCCCTTTTTCACACCTTGTTTTGTTGCTGTGTACAGAGTGAGAAGCTCTCACCAAAGAAGCAGTGACTGTGGGAAAGTGAGAGAATGAATTTATGAAGGACTAGTACTGCAGTGGGAAAACTATGATGTCCCTTAATTGCATTTATTTGTGGTGACAGAGAAAAGGCTGGACTATAGCATCTCTTAGGGTTAGCAGCGCTCCTGCAATCCCAGTATTGCCCCAAACTGGGGTACCAGGTGGGGTAATGGCCATTTCCCTGCCAGATGGGAAGGGAGTGCTGCCAATGTGAATGTAGAGGAAACAACTCTGATTTATTCTATTCCACATAAGCTGCCTGAATGCACCAGAACTGTGATGTTATTCCAACATTGCCTTGGCAAAGGGAATGATGAGGACTTGTGGCTTTTGGACATGTGGTCCCAAAGTTCTACAGGCCACTGTGTCAGGGCAGGAGTGGTGGGTAAGAAGAGGGCATGTGCTCTGAACTGCAGCTTGAAATGACTTCATGGAAGGGTAGTCTCTGGGGAACAGCTTGGCTGCCACTCCTTGGAGAACATTGGGATGAGTTACTTCCTACCAAACTGTGCATCTGTAGTGCTTCTTCCATGGCTTTTTCCCTTTTGCTTTGTAAGCAGTGAAGAGAAAACAGAATTCATCATTGACTTAGCACCAGCTTTTGCTCTAGTTTGAGTGTAATTTCACAGCACACTCTGATACTGTGTGCTTAGTTTTTCATACGTGGTCAGTTGTGAATGCAATATTCTGAAGAGCAGACTAACATCAATAATGTTTCCAAAATCAATATTTGTATAATATTTGTATAACATACCAATGGAATTCTGCTGAATGGGACTGGCTATATAGATACTTTGGATAGGCATAGTTTAGACTCACCAAATAGCAGGTAAGGTAGAGAATTGCAACTGAAAATTAAACATACTGTGGGAGGCGTTATATTTAATAGACATGTGACTGTTTCAACATCACTATTATACTTCAGATGTCTGAAGTAAAGTGTAAAAGAAAGTGATCTATAAAATGTTATTGATAACCCCAGTATCACATTTCATAAATTGCCTAATTCAAGCTGTAATGAACTTAATTCTACATCACAGTGGTATGAAAATTTTGGTACCTTTGGCAGCCTTCTGTTTACAACAGCTTTCCACAGTGGAACAAGCAGAGCACCAACACTCTAACCAGCAGCTGGCTCTTCCACTCCTGAGAAATAGCTGCATGCACCTGGACCAGTAAACTAGCAAGGAGTTAACACTGGTGCCTTACCTTACTTGGAACCACTGAGGCTATAGCTAGTTAATTTATTCCTACTGATTTTTGTTACTGCAAAGCATCTTTTACACGTAGTTCTACCTGACTGCTTTTGCTGCTGATGGGTGGAAATCTGTATTCCTTATTCCTCACCACTGGCTTGGTATCAGACTGATCAGGACCTTGTAAGTGGTTATCACCACTTTAGAGGAAGGCAAGGACAGGAGAGCATCACAAGTCAAATTCATTAAAGAGGAGGAATTATTTTAAATAAAGACTTTCATGCCAAAAGGGCATTAACAGGTAAAAGTGTTCATGTAATTTATTCAGGGAATTTTGTGGTAACTGTCAAGTTATTCAACAGCTTTCTCTCATTATCATTTACTTCATGTACCTTGACTTGGCAAAGCCTTTAGGAAGATATTTAATCAGAAGTATGCAAATGGTCCTGTTAGCCTTCAACAGCAGTCGGCACTTAGGAGTAGAAAATCTTAAATATTTTCTAAATGTTGAGACATATTGTTACTAGTTATATATGATGAGTTATGCAGCCTTCTTTTTTTTTTTTCCTGCAATGCAGTTAGAAAATTTTTCTGCAAGTTTTCAAATATTTCCTAAGCAGGGCTTTGCAAATCATTCTACAGAAGCTGTTACTGGGTGACCTGAACTGAAAATGTTTTCTGTTTCCATGCTAAAACATGAATTCTAAGAAGTTAGCAAAGGCTTTTTTGATTGAATAAAAATTTTTATTCATCACTAAGTATTTTTTTAATTGAATGAGCTAAACCTGGTCCTAAAATAACACTTTAAATTTGAAATTGAAGTGCTTCACTTAGAAAGTGTCATATATTTTTTTCTGACATGCCTATTGCGTGATGCAAGTTTCAAAGGTCTTGGTTTCTCCAAATAGTCTTTCATGGAGAATGAACTATTTATAAGAACAAAGAATTTGTCTTCCCTTAATTTTCCATTATTTCTTCCATAGACCTGGTCAGCTGTTGCAAATACTTATTAAGTGTCTTTGTTTCCTATCCATCGTGATGGAAAAGGGCTGTTCTTTAGGTAGGGGCATATGGGCTTGACACCCTAACTCTGGTCACGTGTACTTAGAGTAACGTGTGGCTTGTACTGTGTTTTTCTCTTCCATAAATTGAAGACTTGGTCTAAGATACGAAAGGCTTAAATTCAAATAGCCTATTTTCTGTTTCAGTTTTTGTGCATCTGTGAATGGCCAGAGATCTTCAGAAATGTGTATCAGGAAAAATATTTTACAGTGCAATTTAGGAGAAAATTAGATTATCTCAATCTGGGCCTAGAGTGTCTTTATCTCCATGTTACAGACAAATTAGTTCCAACACACATAATGAAACAGCTTGCCCAAAGACATGCAGTAAGAGAGGTGGAGCAGTGAAAAGCAGAAGTGTTGTCCAGGCCCCTCCCTGTTTCCCCCATGCAGGGCTCACCTGTATTTGTTGCAGTTTGCTGGTGAAGGACTATGAGTTCTCAGGGTTTACTTTGCAGCATGTGGGCCTGCCAAGCTGCAAGTGCTTCAATCAGTTCCATTGCAGACATTACAGCGATCATAATTTTGAATGTGAGACTGTGGCAATGTTCTGAAATCAAATGTGTGCCTTGTCTTTCATTACATCCATTTAGCTTCAGGATGCCTAGAGACAAATGATACAGAAAAAGGCCTCCGTGACACAGGTGCCTACTGGCACTGACTGTACAAGCAGGAAGACACCTAGGCAGAAGGTAAGAAAAGCCTCTTATAATTTTTTAACTGATGTAAAGCCTAATGAGGTGATTTTAATTTATTTGGCTGCTAGCAACAGTATTTAAATGAAGCACATAATTTGTTAAATACTAACAAATATGCTTCAGGCTGTAAAGCTAATGTAATTTTTTGCTTCACTGGTAGCCTTGGAGGCATTTGATTTCCCTTAGTCCAAACTTCAGCTTCATCTGTAAGCAGGCTATACCAACAGGTTTGATCAAGCATTTTTGTTTGTCACATTTTTAAAATACAGCATTTTAATTTCTTCTTGAGCCTACTGGACCCTTCCAAAGCCCTTGCTGCCTGTCCATCTGCCATTTCAGATGTTAGTCTGTGCAGCAGTGCCGGGTGAGCCGTGCTGCTGCTCTGCTCCTGGGCCATTGAACGTGCTGCTGTGTATGGTTCTGCTGCTTGGTTTGTTTCTCACATGGTGTTCGGATTAGGCAGTGGAGGAGTTTCTGACAACTGCAAAAACCTCCCCTAATGGTTTTGTCAAACTGAAGCTTATAAATTTTACTGCCTTACTGCAGCTTTCATTGCATGCATCCTGAATCTATAAATTTTCCTTATTGTTTCTTGGCCTTGACCCTGTAGTTTGTGGTACAGCATGGAGTCCTCTGGAAGCATCACAAGTGAGATGCACACAGTATGTCACCCTTACAACCTTGCTCATGGAAGAGCTTGGGGTATTTGAATACATAATGGATTCTATGCATAAGTTATTATTTCAGTGTATTTCACAAAGGTTGTGCAGTTATTCTGGGGGAGGGAGGAAAGGGAGTATTGCTGGGTTGTTTTCCAGACAGAATGATGTATGAAGCTCCAGAGAGCTATTTTAACCATAGGATGAACATAAAACTGGACTAAGAGGTACTTTGAATGAGATTTTAATTTTTTTTTTTGTATGTGAAAATTCTTTTGATATTGAGCCACATAAATTTTGGGAATTTATAATGAATTTAGTTGCAGAGATTTTGTTGAATGTTTTAATATTAAAGTAAATTGATACTAGAAGGAAAAACTAAGTGCTTTCCAGATATAAAACAGTGAAATGAACATGAGTTGTGGAGATACTGGGAATGATTGTTTCACAGCAAGACCAGTCTTAAAAGAGGAAAGAAATCTTGATTGTAATAACCATGTTTGTAAAAAGAAAAAGACAACACAAATTTTTCAGGTAATATGCAGAATTAATAAAATGTTCTTGCAGGAACATTTTGCCAGGAAAAAAAGGAAATATTCTTTTATTCCAGATAGGGGGAGGAAAAGCACTACTTGACTCACAAATCTCCTGGAAGAACATTTATGTTCTCTGTCAAATATGCGTAAATTAAACCATATTTTAAATCTTTTCACGGGTGCTGCTGGATAGAACATGTCTCAAGGGCAGTCCAAGGAAGGAGAGCATTTGATAAGCACATGTAGCTCCGGGCAAAGCTCTGTCCATTCCCACAGAGCTGTGATGCCAGTGAGCTCTCCACCATGCCACACATTTTTTTTCCTTCTCCTTAGGCTCTGAATCAAATCCTTTTGAAATCAGTAGAGCTCTGTCTTTAGACTTCAAAGGTCAAGCACTGTGGAGAGAGTGCAGGTCAGGAAGTACTGATCTGAGCTTCATTTCCTTTTGCTTTCCTTTTCCCTTACTTTCCTTCATTTCAGAAAGGAACATGCCATATTCCATCTGTTCCCAAACGGTCCTGGGCCACGAGCCACCAGAGCCTGGCACTGTGTCATTGGGCTGTCAGAACAGGAAGGAGCACAGTTGTTCTTCTCCCTTCTCCTGGCTCCTTTAGTGTCTGGCTCCTTCCACCAGGGCTTTTTTTCCTTTCTCATGATATGGTGCAATAGAAGAAAGTATCTGGCATCTTAATAATATTAGTTTTATGGTATTCTAGTTTTCAGCTGTGAGATGAACATCAGATGGTTACATGCTCTCTACCCACACACAATGTGTGTTTGTGTGTGCATATAAATTTATACTATACCATTGCTGTTAGAAAATTTTTCAGAATTCAAAAATTACCATGAGTGGGTATTTATGTGAGAAAAGCAAAAACAGATGATGTCCCCATCCTGCTACAGGGATAACACTATTGCTTAGCTTTTTTGCATCTAATGGAAGGACAAAGCACTTCTTGGAAATCTGAAAACCTGCTGAAATCTGGATCAATTTTAGAGGCAAAGCAATCCACCTAAAATTCATCCCTCTGCAAGCAGTTTTTTTTCCCCCAGGAAGGGCCAGACAGATCTATGGCCATTTGAAAACTAGGGACCAAATATTCTACCCTCTTCTCCCTCTGCTCCTTCCTGGTGTCCAGCACCATGCTCTGTCTCCTCTCTTCCTTTCCCTTGACTTTCTGAGCATGGAGACCCTTAACAGTCCTTGCAACGGGTCAGGGCACGTTGGAGTAGGTGTGATTTAGGGATTACATACTCAGAAGAGGGGGAAATTGAAACATAGCCAGGCTCTTCCTAAGGACAGAGCAGGAGGGTTGGATTTCGCTTGTCAAACTAAGCAACCATGCTGTTCTGGAAATGGCATCTTCCTGCAAAACCTGTTTTTCACTGACTATCAGTGTCTACATGTGTGACCTTCCTGTAGCAGAAATTCTGTTTCAGGCAGAGTTTTGCAGAAGAAAATTCTTATAGTCCTCTCCTCTGGTAAAGAAAATACATTTTGTAGTGAAACATTTTCTAGAGATGGAGTCTCCAACACCCCTCCCACCTCTTCACACCAGAAGGATGATTCCTAGGTGATACAACAAGGTGCATTTTTTCAAGCAATTTCACAGTTAGTAGTTTAATATATTTGTGAGATAAGCAATATTGCTGAAAGGATAACTCTCCCTTCCCTTCTTTACCCCAGAGAAAGCAACAAAAGCCTGCCTTACACGAAGTAATTAAAGCCTCTCATAATATACAGTGGATGTAGTCTGAAGTCTAAAAGAAGATAAGCCAGGGAAATTTCAAGTCAATCATGTAAACACCATTGCTTGTGAGCAATCTTCTCTGCCTCCTGCTGCTCTCTGTGCTGTGTCCCAATATTTGAGCTCTTTTCCCTGGTCAGAGCAGACTCTGGATTCCTGTGCAGCCCAGCACTGGCACTGACAACCTGTGAAGGTGCCCAGGCAGATGCTGATGTGGGAGAGGGCTGCTGAGGTCCCGTGGTAACAGCTGGTTAGACTTGATGACCCTAAAATTTATACCGAGTTCAGGTATGCAAGAAGAGTGGGAGATGTGCTTATGTCTGGTGTGTGACCACTGGTGGGTTTTATTAACCATGAACACCCTGAAAGGTTTTATGTGTTTTGCCAAAGTGGAAAAGAGAGAAAGCAAACAGTGTTCAGCTGAACAGTGAAAGAAGCTGAGCTGGAAAAACACAAACCCCTACCTGTTGGAAGTTTACCCAACATGTAGCTGATAACTTGGAAATTCTAGGGTGTTACAGGTTTCCATGGTGGCAGACTAATGAGAAAAAATGTGAACCACCATTTTCCACCCCTGTGGTTCTGTAGATCCTTGAAACAGAGGAGTTTGCTCACAAATTGCATTTTGAGCTAAAGACTGGGAAAGTTGGAAAATAGATCATCTACCCATGGAACTTGCTGTTCTTTCCCAGAGATGTGGAAGGGATAAAGTAGGGCTGCTATATGAGCCTTGTGCCAGAGGAGTTTTACTCTGAGGACATACCCAGCAGGAACATGACTTTTCTGTACACCAAATTCTTTGCACTTAAGCAATATTCCCTTACATATCTAGAGAGTGGGATTCTGGAAACACTAGCAAAAGGTAATATTTTTTACAACACATCTTAATGGAAGGAGGACACTGAACAAAAATCATAGAGACAGATGCATTTATTTTTTTAGCTGGTATGAGCAGAGCAAAAATAATACCTTCAAATATGCTGTATTGAAATCTCATTGGGGAAAACACCAAAAAGAATCGTCTGTTAAGCAGGGAAGAAAGCAAGCATACAGAATCTGTAGGTATATTTAATTTCATAAGCAAGTTTATATTCTTTTGTGGAACTGTAATTCAGAGGATTTTTTTAAGCATCCATATGAGAAGACACTGGCCTGGAGTAATAACGTGATTGGTAAGACAAAAGAAAACTCCAAAAGAACTGGTATTCTCATTTTTCAAAAAGAAAAATTTACATTAGTCCTCTCGGTAGGACAGGCCAGAAATAGGTACACAAAGCACATGGGTGTCATTCTGCTGCCTGCCTCTGGTGTTCCTGCTCACACCTACTGAGAGCAGCTCCCAGTGAGGAACTCCCTTACCATCACATCCTACTCCTACACCCAGAGTCTGTCTGCAATTAACCTGTGAGTAAAGCTTATGAAGAAGTGGGTTGTGAGGAGGAGCAAATATAGTGAGTTTATTATTTAATGTAAATTAACTGTCCTAATTAAGAGTCTTAGTGTTATAGCCACAGTGAGACTGAAGGGTCCTCACAGCTGTTAAAGGCCATCCTTTGCAGTGCCTCCTTCGTGATTTCAGTGCAGCTGCCTCTCATCATTCCCAGGAGAGGAGTGGTGCAGGTGGATCAGTGAGCTCCCTGGAGTGCTCAGTGAGACCCTTCAGAAGAAATTCTCTGTAGTATTAGGAAAAGGATTCCCTACCCCTGTTAGGTAGTGACTGAGATAGGGAGGGATGCCAGGAGCACACCTGTCCCTTGGAATCCTTCTCTTCACATGCTTTAGCTGCAGGTGGCCCTGTTGGCATGTGCATACCCCCTCCTCTTTGAGTGCCAGCTCCCAGCAGACATCTCACATCTTCCTGGGATTAAAACCTTTAAAGAGTGCCGTTGTTATTAGTTTGGAGGCAGAACTTTACATTTGGATTGTGTGCATAACTGCATATATATATACATATGTTCAGTTTGAATTACCTTTATTACATCCTTTTAAGCTCTTTGCCAATAGATAGTTTAGAACATGAATGTGATAAAATAATCAAAGAAAAGTATAGCATGTTGAATTTAAATAGAAATTTCTGCATAGAAGTGTAGAATTTGCCTTATGAGCTACATATAGAAGTGCACATCACTTAGTAAGTAAAATAGTGTATTTTTAATGTGAATTTTCACTGTTGGTCCATTACAGAAGGAGGAACAGCACTGTAAGAGCTTTATCACAGTAAGGGCTTACTTCTTCCCCTGGCCAGTGGAGTCCACTATCCTCTAAGTGCATTCCTTTATTCTGGCCTTCTGTGTTTGCCCTTACCCTTGTGTCTCTGCTGAAACAAGACCCCAAAGGCTGTGGAGATTAATTGACCAAATCTTTTTTAATCTATTTTTTTTAAACCATCATGTAAAAATGTTTTTAACTCAGTCAGCTCTCCTCATGAATGATAAAATAAAATTAATTTTCATTCTCTTACCTGATTTGGGCTGTCATATATGTTAAGCCTTTCAGTGAATCACCTTTAATACTTTACCTTACTATCTGCAAGCAAAAGCTCTTGCTTTTATTTTAACATCAATATATTTGGCTTATACAGGTCTTTTAAATGATTCACATAATATCTTAATAAGCCTCTTGGACAGAAAATAATAATAAAAAAACAAACACAGTTTTCATTGATGGAGATTAACAGTTGTTTTCAATGAAAATGATGAAACAATGAAGAGCTATGAAATACATAAACCAAAAGGATTACACAATTATCTGTGCATATGAAATTATACCAGCAGGTTTGCAGGTGAAGCAAACAAAACTGCCATTTTCTGCTCATATGGAGTTATGTAGGTACTGAAATTTACCTTTTATTATTTTAGCAGGGGCTAAATTGGAGCCATCTGCAGTTCTACTATAAAGGCATCAGAGAGCGATTGCAAGAGCTCTGTTTTCACATCCCTTTGATACAATAATGGAATTCTGATAGAAAAAAATAAGAAAAAAGAAAAGGAATGATTCTGAGAGAAAACAGAATGTTGATCAGGGAATTTTCTTAACTCTTGGATAAACAATTTAAAATTCTGGATATTCAGTAATAGATAGAACTGCTCAGAACTTGAGAAAGCCCATTTGATGTGAGGCTTTTGTTCAAAAGGTTTGAGAAAAAAACTCCACAAAACAAACTGTGAGTAGGTATCTGCAATAGAAGGGGAGGAAATGGAAGGACGATTTATCTCAACTGAAACAAAGATTATGCAGCAGCATTGATTAGTTCCCTAAAGAGTTCCTGTCATTTGTTCACTTGCACTGTGCATATAAATGGTCAAAGGAGCATGAATGAAGTTCTATCTCTGTGCACTTTAAATGCAATTGTGCCATTCAGCTGAGCCTGACGGTTTAATTCTAATTCCCAGGTTGTGGCATTTTATATTTGGGAACGAAATACAATTCTGAGCATGAGCTTTTTGAAAACAGTTTTCTTTGTTTTTCTCTTTTTATTATTGCTGATGTATTTTTAAAGATAGAAGTAAGGACTTTTCTGTACTTGTAAGACCTAAGAAGGAAATCCCCCCACAGCAGAGGTGTGAGCCATTACAAAATGTCCCATGTGGCAGAATCCAGGACACGATGTCCAGCCACTGCCTTATTGCTGGCTCCTCCTTGGCACCTGGTGAGACCAAATGGCCAGGGCAGTGTCCCTGAGTGATGGCAGCTCATCCAAGGGAGCCTCACAGCACCTGGTGAGACCAAATGGCCAGGGCAGTGTCCCTGAGTGATGGCAGCTCATCCAAGGGAGCCTCACAGCACCTGGTGAGACCAAATGGCCAGAGCAGTGTCCCTGAGTGATGGCAGCTCATCCAAGGGAGCATCACGGCTTCTGCCCAGGCCCTGCAGCCACAGCCTGGGGGCACAGAGGGACAGTGGGGTACTCCAGGCTGCCCCTCAGGGACTCCAGGCTAAGGAGGAGCTTTCCTCAAGTTCTGCAGCTGTTACATGTAAGAAAAGTGCCTTTCTGAAACAATGACCCCATTCAGGATTTAAATCTAGAGATAATAAGGGGCAGACAGAAGGGATTAGTGTTTTATATGCCATAGCTGGTTCTCACAGCAACAGGCAGTGTTGTGACAGCATTTCTCAAGAACACATTGAGGGGTAGAATGACAGGTAAAATGAGAATCCTGCAAATCAGAGGTATTGACAGAAGCTACCAGGATTCACTGGTAGTCTTCCTTCTGTGTAGGATGTGATAAAACTGAGTTTTTAAATCAGGAAGATATTCTCATGTAATAAATGTCCACGTTTTTTTTCTTCTTGTAGTTTAGCTCTGTTATTCAGGATGATGTCAAACAACACACCTGACAAAATTTATTCTAGAATATAGGGAGTTGTCATGACATGCACCTAGTTTAACTGGGAATAATTCAGAAGTGATGATGTTCCTGCACATTCCTGTGTGTGGGCTGCTGTTTGTCATTTTCTGTTTTAATGCAGATGCTAGCAGAGCACAGACCAGGAGATAAGTGTTTTAAATAGGGCAACCAATAGGTCTGAACCAAAGCCTTCCATAAATATTCAAGCAAGTGCTGCTTTCCTTGAAGCCTGTGGTTAAATCTGCCAAACCCTGAAGCTTCAACAAAACTGTGCAGTAGAGCTCAGTGTGAACCTTGTGATTCTCAGTCTTCAGTTTATCCATTGCTATTCTGTAAAATCTGCAGATTATTTAAAGGAGTATTTTAATATTAAGCCATAATATTCTGTTAAGAAAATACGATTGAATTGCCCATATTATTCCATATTTTGTTATGCCAAAGGAGAGGAAAAGAAGTTTTAAGAGAGAAATAGGAGAACAGACAAAGAAGAAGGAACAAGAGGGGCATACCAGAACTGTAAATATTTAAATGGCTACAGAAAAAATAAAATCTAAAAGGAATTACTTGTTATCCACTTGAGCAAAGATGATTTACATTAGTTGTTGGAAAAGATTTTCACACTGCAAATTTCTAAACCATCTGAAATTCACAGCTGTTTCATTTCCACCCCAGAGAGAGGAGAGTGGAGAGAAATATCTGCCAAGAGCAATATCTGTGTTTGCATGATCTCCTTGTCTGTTGTTCTCCCATTGTGGGGTTTTCCTTGGAAGGAAGTGGTGTGACTCATCAAGTGAATATTCAGTTGGAATGAAGGGGCTCACACAGTCTCTAATTCATCTGCCATCTATATTTTTATCCTTGCTATTATTTAGTTTATTCCCTGGTAGAGCTATGCCATTATTTTCTGTTGCTCTGTAAATATAGATGAGAAACAGTTCTGTTGATACATTTAAATAAGGTAGCAGAAGAAATTCAACTCAGAGTACATTGCCACATCAAACAGCTACATCAGACTGTTGTAAGGAAATATGTCTGAACTGATGCAGCTTCTTGCTGCTCTTCTGGAAATCCACAAAAAAACAGGTGAGGAGAAAAAAGAAAAGACAAAGGGTAAATAGATGGAGTATTTGGACTGGGGAAATGTTTCCAGTATTTGAGCTCAAATTCCCTTAAAGTAGAGATTACTGAGACGACATCTGCGGATTTTTTAACTTTAGTAATAAATCATCTGTGGCAGGACTTGCAGGAATTCTCATGTTAACCTAAGCTCTCATCTTGTGGAGAGCTGTGTGTGCTGCACCTCACTTACATACAAGCATCACCTGGGTATTTGCACTTAGCAGATCTCAGGCCAGACCTGTGCAGCATTTGCTGTAAGGCAAATTTATTGCTGGGGAGGGTCACGTGGGGAGGTGATAATTCAGTCTTCTCTCATATGTATTGAGTGAAAACCTGACAATATTCTCTATTCAAAAAAACCCTAGCAAAACAGCGGGTCTAACAGTTTCTATCTAGCATTTTATTCATAATATACTGATGTTTAGGACTCCCTAAATTAGTTTGACTTGACAGTTGAAAAAAAACTAATTACAAAAAACGTTTTTCTTTTTGACAATGAAAATGTGAGAAGCAAGTTTATACACTGAGAATGCTGAAGAGTTAGTGAAGTGAAATGTGGAATGGACACCTCTTTGTTTGAAAATCAGTATGTCCTCTTTTTGGGGAGTTCTTTCTGGGCTTTCTCTGTTAGTGATATCGAGGTCCTTCCTGGCAATGTATCCATGAGCAGGGACTCCCAAGGACACCTGGACTGTTACCAGAAATGCAGTGCTGCCATTGCAGGTAATATGTGTCATCAGATTTGAAATCAAGGCTTGTCTACATGGAAACCTCAGTTTTCTTAACTGACTTAAGAAAGTGGGACAGCTCTCTTTTCAGGCTTTTTGTTGAAGGAGTTTGAATCATAAACTTTTAAAAGATGTTTGGATTTTTTTTCTATTTTAAATTTTTATCTTGTAAAGTTACGCTGCAGGAATAATTTGTAATTGAACTTGCTTGCTGTATTTGAGGAGTGTTGTATTTGCTAATTCATAACCATTCACAGAGCTTCTGAGAAGTATTTTCATGTTTGTGTGTAATACCATTGTACAAATACTAATTGCTTTCATAAAACAATAATGTCTGACAGGCATGGCTGTTAAATATTTGGTGCTGACAGATCTGCACAATGTTAATGGTTTGAAGCTACAGCATCTCCCTACATTGGAATTTTCTGTTCTGCATGTTATCATAAACCTAAGCTCTTGAAAGTTTAGGGCTTGTTCTAGCAGGGAAGTGGAGATGCTCACATCTATGATAACTGATTACAGTAAACAAATTTTGAGACTCTAAAATAACTCATGAAAAATACCAAGTAAGAAAAGCCCAATCTAGTAAAGCAACCTCTTCCAGCAGTCATATCACCAGCACTATTTTTATATCCTTCTACTGTAGTATTTATTTTCTGCCATTTACATTGCTCATTGCTCACCCTTTTAGAGGGTAAAATCTCTCTGATGCTGGAAGACTAATTATGAATTACCAAATCATTCAAATCAAATGGCAACAAATACAACAAGAAATAAGCACGAGGCACTACAAAATATTTTCTGTTCACTTTTTACTATAGTAATGTGGTTAAAATGATTTATGATCATACAATACCACCATTGTCCGTGATGTACACTAAGCACCACCTGTGGGGCTGAACTCAGGTTTTACTGAGGTGAATCTAGCTTGCTGCTGAGGCAAAAGGGTGTTCTTACAGTTGGATAATAATTGATAATGCAGATGGAATACATTAATCACACTGGTTTTAGGATTGGTGTGTGTGGGAAGATAATTTCAGAGAACTTTAGAAGGAAATGATAGTTATAACATCAGTGTCTATCTATTTTTGTCCAACATGCAGCTCTCCCAAGTGTTTCTGTGGGAGAGCCAGATGGAGGGCACGTGAGCCTTTTGTGAGGGTGTATGTTATTTTGTGTAATCTAGATCCTGCAAAAAGATCCATACTGAGCCTTCTGCCATATATTTAGGCCATTTTGGTTCTGTTAGGCCAATTAGAATGTAAACTGAAGGATTTTTAAAGGGCTTTCTGAAATGCTTTGACCTGGGAAATTATCATGTTGTATATTGACAGTAAGTAACCAAACAGACATCTTCATATGATATACTTTATGCAGGGAAGATGGTTTCAGTAAAGACAGTCAATTAAACCTGAAATTGGTCTTGGGTTTAGCTTGCTGAACACTTTGAGGCTGGCTTTCAGGCTCAGTTCAGACCATGATAGTGCTCTCTCAGAATTGTATGCCCATAGCTCATGTCTATTAAATGTGAAATGCACTTAGAACCCACACCAAACTTTATTGCCTCTTTTATAATAGCAACACTTCTATGGTAGTAAAGGAATTGATTCTCTTGTCTGGATTAATACTCTTCTACTTTATAAAAAAACAGAGAAAATGATGTATTCAGAAAAGCAAGGCAGCCTTAGAAGAAAATTCACCTTCAGATAAATAAATACATAGTCTGTGAAGATATTTAAAGTGCTTAAGTAGAACGAAAATATCCAATTCACAGGAAAACAAAAACCCCGTGGAAAACATTTGAAGGCAGAGAGAACATTAAATATAAAAATGGAAATGTTGATTTTGTATGATACAAGTGTAACCAGATTTGCAAAGGCAAATCAACCAAGGGTAATAATAATGGCCATTTCCACATAATTATTTAGGGTGCTCTGCTCAAGATTGGGCACTGCTTAATGCAAAGGTGGCTGGGACTATCATTAAATCATTTTTCTTCACTTAACATGATTATTTTCTTGTGAATATGAGAAAAAAGTGGATTTTCCATTTCTGAATGACAATATATATACTCTTAGACATATTCCAGTCTGTACTTTTAAACACATTAAAGATGAATTGGGTTGTTTGGAAGGTTTTAGAAAAGTGAATGCATACATTTGTATCTATTTGAATTCTAGCTGCTTATAAAGTGAGTAAAGAATATGGTTGGAAACTGTGATTTATTTTATAGTGACATCAAGACATTTCTGGCAGCTATAATGGCTATTTCAGATAATAAGACAGTGCTAGATAAAATGTGTTGAAGATCATGCTGATAGCATAAATTTTCAATTGGCAGTATTTTTTGAAAACTTTTAGAAGTCTTTGTAAGTGGGTAAAGAAATATGAACATTTACAAGAGGAATTAAAAAATCTATGTTAAATCTACAACTACATAAAAATAATAAATATTAGCAGACACAAAGGAATCCTTAAGAGTGAAGTAGTGAAATGAGGTGGCCAAATATAGGATTGTGGTGTGCTTTTGCAAATCTCTGCAAGGAGGACCACTAGTACAATATAGCCCAAAAAGACTAAAGCAGAATAGAGCAATGAATGTGAAGGATCTGTACAGAAAGTGCTAGATTTTTCTTAAGGTCAAAAGATGTTTTTTATCTAAGAAGTCTCTTACAGAAAATAAAGCTGTATGTTTCCCTGAAGCATACTTATTAGATGTTTTCAAATCCAAGAGACCTTCCAGAGTGTGGAAGAACAAGTAGGAAAAACCCCAGATACTTTGGAAAGTTTGCAGGAGTTAGGAATCAAAGTCATGAAGCTTGTGAAGTTCTGTAATTATTCATGGATGATAACTCACCTGCTTGTACATGATTAACTCCTGATAAATATCAGAGTGATCCAGATGTGTAAATGAAGATGATTTGAGGAGATTGGGTGACCTTTCTGTTGAGTAGGTCAGTGAGCAACTGAATTTAGATTGGCAGCCTGCTTGGTTTTGTGTGTCGTGAAATGCCAGAGTACTGGAGGGATGGATGGAGTGCAAAGTGCTTTATGGTGCTTTGTCCATAACGTCACCCAGCCTCTGCAGTATATCTGAAATAACTTAGGCATTTGAGAGATGACTTTGTTTCTATTGTTTTTCAAGTGACTTGTGAAACTTAACCAAGTATTCTTATACTTTATGGATAGCCTTACTCTATCTAGACCAGATTTAAGTGATAGTGAAAGGAAAAATTCCATGTATTTTAACAATGACATGGCAGCAGGTTTAGCTATACCAGCTCTTTTCAGCCTTTCTCAAAAATACCTTTGCAGAAAGGGCATCTGCACCCACAGATTTCAGAGCATCATTTGCAATTCTTACATGGGAAGTTCACTGCATTTTTCTCCAGAAGAACCTTTGTATTGTAGTTTTCTCTAAGAGATTTTGCTCTAGAAGCTGCACACAGGCAAATGAAAGAACTGTTAACAAATGGTATCCTCAAAAGAGTATGGTGGTTAATTAATTGTACAGAGGTAGCATGCAGGGAGACGAGCTAAGAGCAAACAGGGACACACCTTCCCCTAAGCCATGGTCTTTGTATTTCCCTTTCAGGTCCATCAGGCCTAACTGATTACAAACACTCTCAGCTCTGGCTTAAACCAGGATTCACTTTGTTTCCCCGAAGAGCCAAAGGCTTCTTTCTTGGTCCCAAAGGTCAGGTTTTCATTTAGTCTAGTGTTCTGTGCATTATGAAGATACACAGACCTTCCTACCAATAAATCCTTTCCTCCACTGTCAAGGGCTTTGAACACCTGGGGCAGAGGAACAGCTTTCAAGGTGTGGGTAATTTAAATGAATTTTTATTTTGAAAGGCATTGCCTGCCTTTTTGTGTATTTTCAGTGAGCCAATGCAGATTCATAAATTCCTTTGAACCCTCTCAGCCAAAAAAAATCGTAATCAAATGAAAAAAATTGTCTGCTTGTGTGAGTTGTAATGGACATTCTCTGTGGTCCTTTCAGAAATGGGTTAAAAGTACAAAGGATGATGTTTCTTTCTCTTTTTTTAATGCTACTTTCTTCTCTTTCCTTGCTGGCACACTGTATTTCTTTTGATCAATCTGTATAGCCTAGCACAGATGCTAGCAGATTTTCTTGTGCTTTCTCTTCCATCTTGATGGAAAAGTCCTGTATTGATTTAAAGATCTGTCAGTGGAGGGAAACAGAGTCCTATCTCAAGAAAGAACCAGCTAGAACATGCATCATTGCTTTGTGTCCTGTGCTCAACCATGCCAAAACACTGAGCAATAGCAGGACTACAAAACACATCAAATAAAGTTCAGGGTATTCCAAAATAAAACCAGAAAAGGATCCACCACCAGTGGTGTAATGTTTTCACACTCACTTTGCTACTTCTGAAAGCTTGTTCTAAAGCTACTTGTCTTAGCAGCAGCTTCTTAAAAATAACGTATGTATTTGGAAACCAATTAGCTGAGTTAAGATGAGATTTTAAGCTTTTAGAAATCCTGTTATCCCTTGAGTGCGATAAGCCGTGAAATCATGTGTAAGTCACCAATTAAGCTCATCTGTTTTTTTTTAATGGGTAAGAAAAAGATCAGATATATTTGAATGGCATTCAAGCCAATTACATTCCTTCCAAACAAATGAACTGCAGCTATTAATGGGTATGACTTGGCCCTGGGCTTCGAGCTACCAAATCCACCTCCCTTTGGTAGTTTCTCTGCAACATACCAAAGATGCAATCTTTCCTTACTGCTCTTACCACATTTTCATGTGCTTTGGGCCACACAGAAAAGATTACATTGTTTTGTATCAATTTGTAAAATTTTAATGAGAGGTTTGTAGAAAATAGGAAATGTTCTGCAGGGTCTTAGGTTTGCAGTGAAATAATTACAGAGAAAGACACTAAATACATTGCATAAAATTACAAAAGATGCCTTTTTCAGGCCATATTTGCTTTCAAAACTGCTGGATCTCATTCCATAAGAGTTAAATTGAATGGATGAAGGATTACAGGAAGAAGTTGACATGTGTGGTATTCTTCTCAGGGAATGGAAGTTGTTACTATTGCCTGAATTGATACAGGGCCAAAGGTGTAGGAGGAAGGTAGTAAATGCAAAACTTCCTTCCCTCCCCCCACAAAGTCTGGAATTGATTCATTGTGATGTGTCATTTCAGATGAATTGGCAGCAGTTTTTTTCCTGTTCCTTAGACACATTTCAAACTGTTTGGTCTTAATTTTCGTTTCTTCGTGGCTGACTGAAAGCTCACAAACACTCAGTAATGCTGCTTTAACTCCAGAACTCTACAGTTCTCTTTTCATAGGGAGAAGAGCCATTCTGAAATGTATTTTGTATCTTTTCAAAAGGGTTCTTCTTTGGAGGCAGATTTGCAAATTAATCTGTCATGCATGCCATCTTATTTATAAATTGTATAACTGAAAACATGATAAGCCAATTATGGTATTTAATATGTTACTGCTGAAAGATTGCTCTATAACTCCTGTACTAGAAACAGCACTTAAAAGAGGTTATTTCTCAATGATCGAGTATTCAGGTTAATTAATCTGATGAACTATCAACAAATTAACTTCTCTTGTGTCTCTGTCTTTTCACAAGACAGACACATCCTCCTGAATAAATACTCTACTTAGCAAGAGTACAGCTTGAATGCAAATTGATGGAAACAATGTGTAAACCATTTATTGATGTTAAATTTATGCAGACAATTGAATGTTGAAAAAAAACAGTTTGCTGCTGAATCTTGGAATATTAAAGTATTTTGGGTAGCACTTAAAAATACTTCAAGTGACACACATTTAGTCTTTGGTCAAACAATGCAATGTCTAATGCAGGGTCAAATTTTGTATTTGAATTTTCATATAAGCAAGCGTTGATGGCTTCTCATGGGCAAAGTGGCTTAGAGATTAACTAAAGAAATGCAGCTGGACAAACCCAGAAGCAACAATTTCCAGACCTACCTGGCAAGGTAGGAAAGGAAATAATAATTACAAGCCAGTCTTTTTGAAAAGGCACCCGATCTCCACCTCAGTGTTTAACTGTACTGGGTTATTTGCTTTGGACAGTCTAACACAAGCTTTATCTCTTGCTTTCTGCTGTCAAAAAGCAATTAATTTCTTTTCAGCAAGAGTTTGAGCCACTGTATTCTGTGTGTTTGTCATCTCCACAATTCGCTTTTGTAATTCATTCTCCCTGCCCAGGCTTACTTAAGCTCTGAATGTAAGCCATAATTCACACACAGTGTGGTAAACCACATCCTCGGGCAGCAGCAGTGGAGAGAGCCTATTATACAGGTGCTTTATCACATCTGCTGTACTGGGTTCTGAGAGGAAAAAACAATTCCTGTGATAGATTAAGTCTATCCCAATAAGGGCTTCATAAATCAGTGCTGTGGAAAGCAGGAGTGGCTGTGGATGTCTGCTGAGATCCAGGAGAGGCTGTAATCTGGCAGATAATTTACAAAGAAAGAGAAATGCTCTCAATGGAAGTGAGAGAAAAGACCAATCAGGCATAGGGAAATAGCTCTGGTAACCTCATTGCAGTAGGATTCACTCCCTCATTCCGTCATCATGCCGTTCCTCCAGCACCAAAGCCAAAGGATACCCACAGCATGCTCAAAGGAGGAGTTCGAGATTCAGCTGGGAGAACTCACAGACTTTGGGGGAAGTCTCAGATTGCTGTGAACCAGTTAAAGGCACTTAGGAGAAAGGACATGATCCATGTTGTTGGACAGTTTTCAAAGGATTTTTGACCTTGAAGCTGACATTTTGATGCAGGCTTGGCAGTATTACTCCTTCGTTAGAATTGTTTTGTCCAGTTTTATGAGTAAGTGTATCACTCAACTCATATCTGCAGCAGGAAGGATGTACCTCCCTACTCTTTATTATTTTCATGTAAAAAATTGTAACTCAGTGTGTGAATGACACCGTAACTTTTCAGACAAGGTTAGTAGCAGATAGTCTGCCAAGAACCTGAAAAGTAAGCAACTTCCAGTAGGACAGATAAATCAATCTTTCAGAAGGTTATGATGATACAACAACTATGCATGAGTGAGAACAGGAACATTAGAGAGCAACAAGGGTGCTTGGTGGGGGACATCACACATGTCTTGGTGGAGTATTCCCTTCTCCTAGATGGGACCCACTGTTTTCGATGCCCTGGGTGTGTTTAGAGCTAAAGGGTGTCACAGAGAATTCTGAGTAATACTGTCCTGTGGGACAGCTTTTGCAACCAGATGCTAGTTTAACTCTACTAAGCATTTTCTTATCAGTAGGGAAGAAATATATATACTGCACTGTCAAAACATATTCTCATCTGAACCATGTACATGTTGGATAATACTGCAGGAATAAGCCATTGGATTTTCTCTGCTTTAGTCAGTAGTGAATAAATGAACTTGCTTCATTTAGCAGAGTGTGCATAAAGTTAGCAAGTAATTCCAAGAAAATCAGACACTGCTGGATTGTGTGACCTATCAGAAAGATAGATGCCCCGTTGGCACCCATAGTTCTAATCCCAGGTGGCTGCTGCTTTGATGTGGTAATTGATTTCCTCTGTTTCTTTCTGACCTAAGAGATGCCAGTGAATTCTGACATGCCACCTCCAGCACAAGTGCCACATTGGTGTTTTGATACCTGTTTGTGTACAATGGGGAGCAGTTTTACCTGACACAAACCTCCTGAAGGTCAGCAAAGGCAAAATGTCTGGGAAATGGATTTGCAGAGAAGGACCTTTGGGTCGTGATGGACACCAGGCTGACCATGAGTCAGCAATGGGCCCTTGCAGTGAAGAGGCCAAGCAGCCTGCTGGGCTGCATTGGGAAGACAGCAACCTCCAGCCTCAGGGGATCCTTCCCCTCTCCTCAGCCATGGTGAGCTCAAATCCGGAGTGCTGCATCCTACTGAGCTCCCCAGTACAAAACTCATTGGCATCCTGGAAGGAATCCAACAAATGAGTACAAAGATGATTAAAAGATTGGAGCATTGATCAGATGAGGAGAGGCTGTAAGAGCTGGATTGTCCCTTCAAACCTGTGGTTTGGATATAATCAGAAAAATCCTCTCTGTAAGCACCAACCCATAAAACTTGTGCTTTTATAATAAGAATAAAGTCAGAGCAGATATTTTAGAGCCCTGTTTTTCTCAGATAACCCATCCACTCAGATTCTTCCTCTCCAAAAGAATTCCTGATTAAATTCTTGGTGATCACAGGGGCCATACCCTGTCAGGAGGGGCTCTTCTATCTGTGAATAGTCCTGTTGCTGTCATATTGTATTACTAGCCAAGAGAGCTCTAACCTAATTTCTTGAGGTGTATTGCTCCCACTGCTTGAAAACTATGGCCAGGTTATTCATCATGCATGGGATGTACTTAAAGTCCTTGATAACCTGTCAGATTTGCCCCCTGAGATGGTAGATGTCTAACATTCTCCAATGATCCTAAAGCTGAATTATTTGTAAGTTGCCTTCTTTTGAAAAGGAGTGGTATTGCTCCTGTGCACAATTCTAAGATTTGCAGATTTATGAAAGTCACTGGGGAATGACCAGTGAATTTGTATTTAAATTTAGCATTTGTTGCTTGCTGTACAGTTGAACAATTAGCACCATCATTATTACAGATGCACCCCAATTCTTTGTTGGTGTTGTGTATTGACATTGGTGCATAAGTCTTTCTTTTTTAAATGAAAATTTATTCAAGAGTCTTCCCTTCCTCCTGACTACTTAATATTTGCCATCTTTCTGCCCTTTGGGTATCTATGTATCCTGTGTTAGTAGAGTCAAACACAGCCAAAAGTTCTTTCTTTTCTCCAAGATATCTCTATTAGATGACCTGGTGAATAGCTTAAAATTCTGATTTGATACTGAGGTCTTCTTTCATTTAGCTTGAATATGATATGGTGCATAAAGTTGCATGTGAGAACTTGACTGGATTTTCAAAAGCAGGACTTCAAATCTAGAGGTGCAGACAGCCTTTGAGGAACTTGTCCTGAATTGTCTGTTTGTAGTTGCCCAGGATGTGTAGAAGCACTCCAAGCTCCAGAATGCTCTGCCTGCTTGTTAAATCACCTTTCCATTGCCAAGGCCAATTTTTGAGGAAGTTGCAATATAAAATGCTGTTGGCAGGAACTGTAATCTGTGTGATCATTTGGCTTGTATTTCCAGTAAAGCGATCAGACTATTATTAGTAACAAGCATATGTCTTTTTAACTTTTATAATTACCTTTATAACTCTGGTAAAAGGCTGGCATAGATATTATTCAGACATCAAAAATGTTCAGATTGTGCCTTCAAATACCAAAACATCTTTGATAAGACAAGTTACAGATATTTCCTGTTTTAAGAATGAGCTTTAGCTGGTGAGAAGTTCTGGCTGAAATAGAAGAATCCATTAGCATGGACTGGGGGAGGGCCATCTCCTGGTCTCTGCTCCAGACAGGGGAACTGGGCATCTTTGAACCAGCCCCAGTAATGTTTTTGCTGTGCAGGTATTTGTCTGTAGTTAGAGTGAATTCAGAGCATGCTTCCTCTGCCTGGCCAAACTGTTCCCCTGAGAGCCGAATCCAGGTGAGGTGCTGGGATGTAGCCCAGCAAGCTGCCTCATCTGCCAGCCCTAAAGCAACGTGGAGCAGAGAAGAAACAACCCTAAAGTGGGAGAAAAATCCAGAAAGACTTCAAAATAATTTTTTATCTTCCTTTTTAAAGTCACCACTGATACACATTTCTGGTTATGATTTCAGAAAGTAGTCCTGTGGACCGTCATGGTGTTCTCACTCTTCTAGGTAATTACTTGCATTAAGATGCTGCTGTAAAGCAAAGGAAAATTTCCAGTATCTTATTTTTAAATACCTGCAAAATTAACTCTTGGATTTCTGCTGAGCCTGTTACATTTCAAATGTCAAACTATGACAGAATGCTACAAATGTTGTCTGAGTTACTCCCACTCTCTGAACTGGAATTACTGTGGTGTGCCTGGAGGAGGAGAGCCAGCTCTGTTGGAGCAAGATGCAGAAATGCATTGCTAGTGTTTCTATAATACCCAACTTGTATGCTGCTGGCATACTGGAGTAAATTGATCTGGTTCATGCACAGATTTGCTTCTTAATGAAAAAAGTTTAATTAAGAAGATCTGAGTTAATTTAAAGTCATTAAAACTCCCATAACATATTGTTGTAGGTTTATTAGTACTTAAAAGCTTGTTTTGTGCTGGGGCGTGCAAGGATGAATAGTGATGTCTGAACCTTTGCTGTGTTTGCTTCTGTGACATCAGAAATGTGTCATAGATAGGAAACTTGGCCAGCCTTTACGTTGATGGAGTTGGTGTCGAACTTTGTTGTTTCTTTGCCATTTTAATGACTGCAAGTTTTATCCAAAAGGTAGGGAGGGGAAGAAAAGGTGAGAAAGTCAGCATTTCTATGGAGCCCAGTGGGGCCTTGCTCACTCTGAATGCAGCAGCAGGGAGTGGTGCCTCTCAGGCTTGTATTGCCAAGTTTCTCCTGCATTCACAGGCAGGCTCAGCACAGTATTGGTATTAATTGTTCATTGTTTTTAGTGGCTGCTTTCCAAATATTTTCCTCTTAATCAGGACAGTGCCACATTATCAGCTGGGGGTTTAATCTCTGTTATGTTTAGCACTTTCAGCCTCTGACATATCATGTAGAGAAGTAATCTTTATAAGTAGACATTAGGAAAAATCTGTTAGTGACAGATAGCTTGGGGGAATTGTAAAGTCTCCAAAAAGGGATATATGTGGGAACAGGTTAGACCAGCATCTGTCTGGGAGCATTTCCATGCCATCAGTCCTGGGCAGGGTGGTGACAGGTACCAGATGACCTAATGCTCCTTTCCAGCTTTCCTATCCTCTTGTACTACGTGTTATGCCTTTTATGTACTAATGAGCTTCAGATTTCATCCAAAAGTTGAACTGTCTGGCAGTGGGGTCTGTGTATTTATTTTTAAAAGTGGCTTTTACTTCAGTCAAGTTTAAAATGTTACTCATGTTTTTAATGGAGTTGGATAACTAAAGAAAAAATTAATCACATTCATAATTGCTGTAAATTTGCTTTGTTCCACTGAAATCTAGACAGTAATCCCAGTTCCACTCCTTTTAAAAATATGTACTAGTATTTCATATGCACAAAAATATTCATTAAAAAAAGCCATAAAGGCAACTGGGTTTTCAGGTGAGTACGTGAGGGAGGCGGGCATTTCTGCTGTAGACAGAAACTATTTGCCTGTGATTTTTAATGTGTTATCAGATGGGGTCTGCACAGACACTTGAACTTTTTTGAAGTGACAAATTATGACATTCTTAGAAATTAAATGGGATGTTTAAGAAAGTTCCTGAATGTTAATGGATTTCTTCATTTATCTTTTATATACCGGGTTTCATTCTGAAGCAATTCCGGAAAACAACAGAGGAAGCTATAAACATTTTGTGAATATTAGGAAGAAGTTCCAGAAGAACTAATGAGTATGTAATTGGAAACACAAATTTGCATACAAATTTGAGCATGATATTTCAAAGCTTGCAAACATCAAAGCGTATTAAAATGACAAGCTACCCATGCTAATGTACAGTTTTTATTTTAAATTGGTAAAAGAATAGAACATAAAGGTTTTACTTGTGAGATGGCTAATTATGTCAGATTGCTTTAGGCAAAAGGCAACATCAAGTCATCATGACACACATTTGCTTGGCTTTTTTTTGTGTTCTTGTATGTGTCCCTTAGGGGCCGGAGAAATGAAACATGTGTCAGGAATATTAAGATAATGGAGAGTCACAGCTTTCCATCTAGCAAATTATAGTAGCATCTCTTACTCCAACTCTGAACTCTAGGCAAATATATATGTAGTGATCATCTTCATTTGATTCATGGGGCATAGCAGAAGCTCGCTTGGTTTTGCTTTGCTAACCTGAAACTGCAGCAGCTGCCCTGGCTACGAGTGATGGTATCTGCTGGTGCCTGGCTGGAGAGGTGCTGTGTGGAAGGGAAGCCAGGCAATGTGTCCCCTCTCTGAGCACAACCGTCTGCACCGATGCTGCAGCATCACCTGGCCTTGGTCTGGCCAAGGCTCACCCCTGAACGCCCTGACTCTTGTATTTTCCCACTGCAAGAGGAGAAATGGGGAGCCAGAAAGCATTCAGGGCTGCCCTGTTGCATTCAGATGCTCTCATGCTGAGCTGTTGCTTGAGTGAATTCCCTGGCTCATGTCCCACTAACTCAAGAGTTTTCTGCACCATGTTTCTCTACTACCTGCCACTTCCTTGGTATGTTCTGCTTGGCTTCAGGACCAGATTAAAGCCTTCATTAGCAGAGTCCTCTCCTGCTACCTTCACTTGAGAGTGAGAAAGGCTGTTCTGTTAGGCTAATTAAATTAAATAATAAGTGATGTATGAAAAGATGAAGCAGTAGGATCTAGTTCTTGACTGTCACTTGGATGTGCAAAGTATTTGCCTGTGTACTTGGCAAGAGGTTAAAAAAAACCTGCCTTTGCAGAAAAGTAAAGAATAAATAGTGGTGGGCTTTTAAAGGCAGTGAAGAATGTCAGACAGATTCCTCACATCTGCAGAGGACACCAGGTCATGGAAAGATTATTATTAACGGGTGAATTTTTTGCAGTCTTTAAATGCAACTGCACCCGAGAGTTCAGCAGGTTCAGTGGTGTAATGCATGGCAGCAATTTAGCAGGACTATAAGAAAAGCATGTATTGGTGCTGCTCTCTTGACTTGAATTCCAAACAGAAATATATCAGAGAAATTCAATACTGATACAGCAGGATTCTTACCTACTGACTTTGTTTACTTCCTGACCTTCGGCACTGAGGCTCTGTGAGGCCTCATATATGTAACAAGGTGGCACTTAGTGCTGAGAAACAGCCTGGCTCTGAAGGCTACACAAGACCAGCTCTTTCTGTACCCATCTGGTAAGAGGCAGTAGGATGAAAGTGAGGCTGAGAGCATAAAGCACTGTCACAAAAAGCCTGTTTCAGCAAATGCACAAAGTGGACATAGGATCAAGTGAGTACTGGCTCAAATTATATGGGTTAATAAGACTTTGCCTGCATGGAAAGGTTGCTGGCTTTGAACTGCCTCCATTCCTATCAGTGCCATGTGGGGTTTAGTTAGAGTAGAAGGTGGCTCCCTGTTGTTTTGGTCCAGCAGTCTTGCCGATGGCTTTTGAACCTTGTTGGCCTTCAGGAAGCAAAATGATAAATACAGAGTTAAGCTGTAGTTGTTAAGTTTTGTTAAGCTTAATATACCTAATTTCATTATAGAGCTAAAGTGAATCTGAGTCTGTATTTAGAGTTCAAGCCAGGTGAGGATGGCTACTCAAGTCAAATCATTCTGTTTGTCCTTAGCTTAGAGGAAATCAGTAGCAGGAATCATGTAAGGTAGTGTTTGCAGGGTAGGACTTCATACTGTTCAAAGCTTTTCACTATGCTATGCACAAATGAGCAGTTTTGTTTGCTTTTTATTAATGCTTAATTTTCAAACAAGAAAAAACATAACAACCCCTTAATATAGGATTTATTGATTTAAAAAAAGAGACAGATCTTGGTATAAGTGAGCAGCTGCTTGTATTCTCAGATCATGCATGATGTGTTTCTCTTTATTCTGCTTCTGTACTAGAAGTATAAGGTGCTGTCTTGCAACCTTCATGGAACTGTGTCCATCGGGGCAGTGCTGAGTACTGTAGAATAGCAATTACATGAGCCTTGTGTTGCTGTTAAAAAAAAAAAAAAAAGAGGAAGAAAAAAAAAATGGAGCTGTTTAGCATGCAGGGCATGGAAATGAGGAGAAAGCTTTGGCAGATTTTCCTCCCCAGGTTTCCTCAGTATATTGCTCTCTGCAACAAGAAGTCACTGGGTGGCTGTAGAGGGTTGAGAAGTTCCCTCAGGATGCTGCACCCTCTGGGGAAGAGCAGTTCCCCCTAAAAAGCTGGGTACTTGTCACACAATTACAAAGGTCTTCAAGATGCCATAATCCATCTCCTGCACAAACATGCCCAGTGTCAGTGGCACAGAGCTGAAATAAAGGTTTTTCTGCCATGAGCTGTAGCAGAAAATGGCTGAGATGAAGAAGTGTACATTTAAGCTGAACATCACCTGGCATCTGCAATGAAATATGCTGAGGGAACCTTTGAAAGGCATGGAAGTACCAATCTTCAGGAATTTAAAAAAAGATTTGATAAAATACTGCAAAATATATGGGGGAGAGAAATGGTGTTCTGTCAAGGTGACAAATAACCAAATGTATTTCTTTTCATCTCCAAACTTCCAGGACACAGTCTGTTATTTTCTGTATTTAGCGTACTGTAGGCTCTCAAAGCTACACAGAATCATTGCTTGTTTTTCTCTGGTGAGGGGCAAGATGAGTGCTTTTCAAAACTTTCCCTGGACCAGCGTTGTTTGGATAGGGGGAGTTTCAGTAGCTGCTGCTGAATAATTCAGCTGAAACGTTCATAGGTCCAATGTGGATGTCTTCTTTTGCTTGAATTCTGCATATAAACTGGCAGGTGTTTTCCCTAATCTTTTACAAAAGCTTCCTGGAACTTTCAAGCAGAAGAATAAGATCTGATGGTGGGTTTGTGAGTTTTGTTGTTCTTTGTGTGTGATGTTCTTTTGTTTCTCCAAAGTGGGAAAGCGGGGTCCTTGTACCAACTGCATGAGCGGTGACCCTGCAGCTCCTATTCCCAGGGCAGGAAAGCTGACAGGTTTTGTCAAGAGATGGTGCCCCCTCTTCACTGACACAAAACACATTCTGACAGCAATAAACTTGGGTATTTAGCCAGCTGGTGTAATCAAATGAGATGTATTTTTCTTCCAATTTTAAAAATGTCTTTTCCCTTAATCTCCCAGGTCTGGAAAGACTCAGGTGTGAGTACCCCATGTGCATGCTGATCTGAGATACTTCCCTGCCATTGTCAATGAGTACTCACAAACCACCTGATCTCACAGAAGTCACAAAATATATTTTTTCATTAGACTGCATCTCCTCATCACTTTGTGGATTAATTTAGCAGGTTATCATAAACAAAACCACTCTCTGAGCCCTGCCAGTTGTTTACCTGGCTCTCAGTGCATCACTGATTACAAGCATGTTGGAAGTTTCTTTTGCACCTCAGTTGATATTGATATCAAGCATTAACTATACATTTTTTTTTACTTTTTGCTACTAAACTGTCATTAGGCTGTCTGATGGAGATTATGGGCTTCCTTTTCTGTGGATAACTACAATCACTTACTTAAAAAAATAATTACGATAAAACCGTTTAAAAATAACAACTGTTACAAAATGCAGGAGGTGTCAGTAAACCAGTCACCTGTGAGGATCATTTAAAAACAGATGGGGAAGAAACAGTCTAGTCAAAAAGTAAAAATCACGGCATAATCCTTGAAAATATTGCCTAATGTTTACTGTTACGGTAGTTATGACCCCCCAGGTTATTTGTGCCCATTCGTTATACAAAGGTGCTTTATGACATAAATGAGTGCAAAAGAAAGTTGCTGCAACATGAATTATTTCACAAGCCACTGACTTTCACTGTTACTGTGTTTGCCAACTTGCATATTCTGCATATAGAGTGATCTGCTGTATGGGAACAGATGTTGGCTGTTGGAATTGAATATATCCTGCCACAGCTTCAGGTGTTGAGTTAGAGGTATTTGCATATACAAATCAATCCATTTGCGGTATTTGCTTTAAAATCTGCTCAGTATTTTTTGCCTAGCTCAGTTTGGAGGAGTAGTATGACAAGTCTCAGTTATCTCAGTGTTTGCTCTAGGGAACCTAGAGAAGGGCAAGTAGAGGTGTTATTTCCCAGTCTGAGGCTGATGGGTAACCCTCTTGGTTTGGGTTTGCATATTTGCTAAATCTGGTTCTTTCAGTACATCTTACAGAGAACAACATTAGCTTGCCAGACTGAACAAGTTTTAAGGAGAAAGATAAACCACCTGCTCTCCACAAACAAGGTCCTTTTTGGATCTGGTCCTTTTTTCTATGCAAGGTTTGACTTTTAACAGGTTTTCCCTAGTCTACCATCTACCTCCAGGGAAAGGAGGTAGTGTTTTCTTTTAGTAAGGTATTTTCCAAAGAGTAAAAATGCTTCAGAAAAACAGTTGTGGCCATGTTGGCAGTGATCCTCTCAATGAACATGAGTTGAAGAGGATTTGGTGGCTTGATAAAACAATTCTTTTAAACCAGATTCCTCTTGATAGATTATCTCATTAGTATAATTTTGAAATGTCAGAGGAAAAACGGACATTCCATGCATTTTTTTTTTATTAGATCAACAGATGACTGAGCAAAAACCCTGTTTGCAAGAGGTGCTGCTCTTCTGCTTATTTTGGGATAGCTGATAAAATATTTGTGAAGTTCAGGACTTTTATTATATTTATCCTTGTTCTGAATATATTGTCTGGGGCATGAGGACTGCAGTTATTGTGAATTCTGAAATTTATGACATAAGTGAACTTTGAAAAATCTATTGATTTTTGCTTTTATTGGCTGTATTTGCCTCATCTATGAATCTGGAAACATAAATAAGCACAAATATGCATTGGTAGTATGAAAGTATGAGGTAGAATTAACATTTACTTTTGAATTCTGCCAAATTGGGTTTTTTTGCATATCTTGCTTTCTGTCAATCCATTTATTTTATATGAGAGAAAGTTATTCTTGTAGTTTTTATGCTTCAGAGTATTTTCTGGCCTGTGTTTTAGAAAGCTCTCCAGGATTCATTTCTGGCTGTGTATATGAGTTTTTACAGTCCCATAGAATGTTAGTTTATTTTGCGATATATGAAAAATGCATAATGGAAACGGCCTGAAGGGCTAAATTAAATCCCTCTGGCTTGAAAAGCAGAGCTCCTAATTACTGTCAACCCCTGACTACAGATATATGAGAACAGAATAGACTTCTGCAGTTGGAAGGGACCTACAATGATCCCCCAGTTCAGCTGCTGGACCACTGTGGTGTTTTTGTTCAGATCATCTCTTACTTATTTTACCTCTGTGACATAAGAATTAGGAGAAAACAAAGGAGGCACAGACTTAAAAGACTGATTTAGTTTATTAGCAGACCTAAAAGAAGGAAGCAAAAGTTACAATCAGACTAAACCCTTAGAAAACTTTTCCTCCCCTCACTTTTCCACGCTGATAATGTAGAAACAACCCTTGAGATTTCAGTCAGTTTACCACCTTTATAATCTTTTCAGTTCACATAAAGAGATAGGAGTCTCTGAGTCTTTCTTGCTGACCTTATGGAGACATTCCCACTAGAGACAACTCTCTTGTGGGTTCAATATCACAGCAAAACAGCCACCTGGGAGGTTTTCTGCTTGCAGTGAAAAAGTGCCTAACCCCGAATCACCGCTTTCCCCACAACTGCTTTTTGAGGGTTTCAATTTGAGCTAACATGGGGTGTCAATTTAAGGCTGAGCTGTTCAGGAGCAAGGTCTTCTTTACTCATCTCTAGGAGCAATCTTCATCTCTAGGAACTGGGGTCATCTTCACACTGACCCCTCTTGGTTCCTTTCTATGGCAGGTTCAATCAGTGGATCAGTCCACATCAGAGGGTGGGACCGTGATCCCCCCCACCCCCAGGCAGCCAAAAATTCCAAGTGTCAGTCCATATCAGATCGTGGGACCGTGCCCCCCACCCACTAGGCAGAATCAACTTCAGGTGTACTGCACACCCCTCCAGGGGAAGGTAAACTGAGTCTAAACACTCTGGAGCCAAAAGAATAAAAGGAAAAAAAAATGCAGAGGCACCTTAGCTCCCAATTGCTCTACCCCCTCCAATGCTCTATGAAATTACAGCAGGGACTCCAAGAGTCCAGTTCATCCCCAAAGGGTTTCTGCAACAGAATTTCAGCTTCCAGGTTTGAAGCATCTCCTCTTTCTTTTCTCTCAGGGTTTCAGCCCTTCCATCTTTACTGACTTACACCTTAGGGTGTCTCTTCATGGCCTTTCACCTTTCTCTCTGGGAGAGGATCAGCACTTTCAGGCCCATCTGCTCTGAAGAAATCTTAACAGCACTAACAGGGTTAATCTCACCCAGCCCAGCTGGAACTTCTCTCTCCATCCCATGATCTCTGCTGGGGGAGTTGGAGCTGAGCTCTACCGTGGCGGTGAAGGGGGGGCCGCTGCCAGCCCAGCTCTACCTGCACGGGGCAGGGCTGGGGGGCCAGACAGAACAGGGCCAAGGAGGGGGCAGCTGGCTCCCGGGTCAGGCCAGGCTGAGCAGGGCCCGGCCCTGAGGGCCGCAGGGCCCAGGGGCCCAAGTTGCCTCTTTGATGGCCAGAAGTCCAGAGAGCTTTCCCGGGCTCTGTCTATCTTAAAATGTGATTCGCAGAGGCGTGTCAAACTCCTAAGTGGCTTAAAACTTGCCCATAATCAAGCCAGACAATTGATTGGTTCTGATCAGAACTAGAAGGACTTTTTTTGCAAAAATACCCCACTTCGGTGTCAAACCACGAGAACCAGTTTGGGGCTGACCCAAAGTTAAAGCGTCTTGCTAAAGGCGCTGTCTAAATGACTCTCTAACTCTGCCAGGCTTGGGGCATTGACTGCTTCTCAAGGAAGCCTGTTCCAGTGTCTGACCACCCTCTCTGTAAGGAAATGCTCCCTGATGTCCAGTGTGAGTCTCCCCTGGCACAGCTTCCATCCATGCCCATGTATCCCACGCATGCCAGAGAGCAGAGCTCAGCACCTTCCTCTTCACGTGCTCTCCTCAGGAGGCTGCAGAGAGCAATGAGGTTGCCCTTCAGCCTCCTCTTCTGCAAACTAGACCTACCCAAAGTCCTTGGCTGCTCCTATAAAATGAAAACCTTCCACTTTTTTTTCTGTTGGAGTATTAATCATTGAGGAAATAACGATGAAAATGGAAGTGATCATGAAGAAGATAAAACTATGGGTGAGAATATGTTAGCGTTTAATGTGTACTGAATTAAGAGTCCTTTGCTAAACTGAGGCCAGAATGCCAAAGCTTTAAGGGATAAAATGGTTGAGGGGGGTTTGAAAGGCAAGAAACTTGTAAAATGACCTTTGTGCTGACAGCCGTGCTTGTTTTCCTCTTTCGAGTTTTGTAGAGTCTAGAATCAGCAGACAACTTGTTGCACAGTTCCTTGCCTGCAGCAAAGCTCAAACCAGCTCTTTGTGAGGTGCTATCAATCATACACTTGTCAGACCATAGTGCTGAATGAGGCCTGCAAGTCTCCACTGCCAAATATATGGACAGTGGATGTTGCCTGTTAGCTAATCAAGTAGCGGCATTCACACAGAAATAGCACACACTCATTTCTTTGCCACCATCCCTTCCATCCAAGCGTTACAACCAAAACAGGGCAGTTCAGACCTACAATTTAGAGATAAAAATGTGTAGCTGATTTGGCTGTTAGAAATGGAGATGAATGTTCTAAGGATGTCAAGAGTACAGAACTGGGGAAGAATAAAATGCCAGAAGGTTATTAGAAAGAAGTTGAAATAATAAAACTTAATGCAGAAGTTATCCCTCCTAGCTGTCTTTTCCTCTCCTGCTCAGTGGTTTAAACAGTACTTAGATGCTTGTATTGCACAGAATAAGCTATTTTTTTTACAGGGAGAGTTCTTACCCACTTCTGTTCTTTTACCTTTCTGACAAGGAGCTAAGAACAGGTGTTTCTATTGATCCACATGGGCCACCACTTCCAGAAGGGATGTTCACAGTGATGGATGCAGGCTCTATAGCCATGACTCTATATCAGGCATTCAAACAGGTGATTAGAGAACAGAAAATAAGCACAACACTTTTCAGTCATTATGAAATATCCTGCTTTGTATATATTTTTTTAAAAGTCAGCAGTAAAACAACTTGGAGGCCTGTGAATCCACTGGAGAAAAGCAACTTCCATAGTTGGATCTCAATTACTTGTCTCCTGGCCTTCACCCAACTGGAGACAAACAGGTCTGAGTTCACACCTGACTTCTGTCATGGCCAAATCCTTAGAAGAACAGCCTAGATCTTTCTTGCCTTGTCATTTTTGAATACATACTGTGACAAGTCTCCATTCATTTTCCACCAAGGTATTCATTCTTGTCTGTGGAGAATGAAACTGGGAATTTAAGTTTCAGGTGCAGTTCTGGAAGGTAAAAGTGAGTAAAGTGTTTTAAAAATGACATCACCCAAACAACAGCCCTTTCCAAGCCCAAGACTTTCTGGTACCAACATTAATATTTCTTACTGGGAAAGTAAAAAACTGTACTGTAACTTTTTGTTTTCAAGGTACCATGAAATTATCACTGTTACTTGAGGCAGAAATAGAAATCTGTTCTGTGGGTGAGCAAAATAGGCCTATTAAAATATTCTTGAAACAATTTCTTTTAATCCTGTGGCCCTTCTATTTATTTAAGTATTTTTCACATGCTATTTCCTGTATGTAGTTTAAAAATCAGTTTCAGCCCAAATTGTTATGCTTGTTTCCATTGCTCCTTGGGTGTACAAGCTGTTTTGCCTCAGTGAGGATGGCAGATTTAGCCTTAGCTCTGATTATTAAACACATTCCTGTTCTAGTGTACCATCATTTTGACTTGCAGTGAAAACTTAGTGCTGTAAAAGTAATATTTTTTTGAATTAATTAAAAAAGTAAAACACCACCTAGTTTAAATGACTCGTAGCAGCTTACTTAGGGTGGATTATCATCTTATATTTCACCTCTATATCATCTTAATGTTATTTCTGTCCTAGGCAGTGTAATAAGCTACTCCATTTAAATAAGCTCATTGCTAGAATATTGGAAAGAAAATTGAGTAAAAAGTCATTTAAAAAGTCGAGTTTAGAGAAGTTCATACTTCCCCTTATATGTATCTGGCCTGATATAATGAAACTGGATTCTTAGGAATTAGATGCTAGTAAGAAAAAGGAGTGCTCCTTTGCAAAAGATTTTTACAAATGATCCAATTGTGGCACTGCTAATCCGTGAGCTGCAGACTCACAGTTCCAAGCAGGTAAGAAGTCCTGGTTGGAAATTTTCCATCCAGATTGGAAAATGATGGTCTGACTAAACTGAATTGTGCGAATGCTGTTGACACTTCTGACTGAACACAGGTGAAAAGCAGGTTTACCTAGGCAGGTTCTTGCCCAGTGGCAGCCTGGAAGGTGAGCAGCCTGCCTGAGACTTCCATGAGCAGCTGTGAGCTTTTCAGTGCCCTGGGGGGTATTTTAAGCTTCCTGCAGTCTGGAGGGAAGTAGACAAATGCCAATCTGTCAGATTTGCTTTCTGGTTCCTTCCTTGCCTGGGCCCTTACAATTCCCCTTGTCTCCCTGCCTAGGGATGAAGATTGTTAATGTATTTCTGTTAGTGAAATTTTATGTTTACCTCATTAATATTAAAAATGCTTTTCATAATGAGAACTATTCCTGTAGAAGGGAAATTCCACTTCCTACCAGTCAAAGAGAGAAGTGATCCAAGCACCTTGTGGCTTTTTTGGTGCTGTGCAGTATGTTTACCACTTCCACCTACTCCATATTTCTTGAATTAGGAAAGTCAGTGCTTAAGCAAACCTCCCTTTAGGAAAGTATTTGATCAATAGGGAGCAATAATGCCCCAATAAAATCAGGTAATCAACTGAAAATAAAAGGATATTTTCCCTCTTGATTATTTTTGGGGTAAAAGGAAGATGGGAATTTTCTTTCTGAGCTGGATGTGTTTTGCAGTGTGTGACTGAGTAGTTAATGTATACCTGGAGGGATTTCTGCCAGTGCAGGGGGTTGTGAGTGAGTTGTGGAAATGCAATCCTGGGAAAGCCTCTCGGGAGGTTTTTCCTTTCCAAGTCTGAGCCCTTCAGCCAGGATTACCCATTTGGTGTCTTCCTGAACCTCCTAAGGAGCTCCAGACTGTTACAGCTCTTCCACAGGAGTCAGTAATCCTTCCATAAGAGTTTCTGCTAGTCACCTTCAAACACATGGTTTAATAAATGAATTTCCAGCTCTTAAAGAAATCCTTTATTTAATGTCTTCACCTTGCTTCAGTCTTGATTCATCCTCAGCCTCCGAGTAGGCGTCTCAATTGACTGATGTTTTGATAGCTTTTTCTAGAATAATTGATTCTGGAAGATGGTAACACAACAAAGTAGCTCCAGTTTTGTATTTACAGGTGCAGATTCCAGGGAAATCACCTTTATAAGGGCCCCTCTCTCATTTTTGAAACCATGCTAAATTTGGTTGTGCTGCACTGATTATAAGCTAGACTAAGCTCCATGGTTATTAACATTCCAGTTGGGATACACACTGAGTGATGGTGTGGCTGAGCAGTATAATTTTGAATCATTGAAATTGCTGGTTGTGTAACAGGTCTGTCTTCGGTGTCCTTCACAATTATGACTTTGAGTGTACACATGCAGTCCCAAATGTGTGTGCCCATAGAAAACCTGCAGGTATGAATAGGAAAATGTCTAGTTTTATTCAAAACTGGGCTCCAGGGTGAATTTTGCTGCCTGGCATGTGGATTGGTGCATCAGGTTTTGAGGCTGACCTTTGCTCAGCAGTGCAGTCTGACAGAGCAGACTCCAAACTGGATCTCCTGCCTCTCAGATCACTTCTCTCCTGATCACAGTCACTACTTTGTACAAGTGACACAATAAATTGTAGAAACCAATGCATCTCTGCAAAAACATGTCTTTGAAAAGAGTTCCAACGCCCTAAAAATTATCATGAACTTTTACAAAAAACTCCCCTTAAAACTAAGTGCTTTGTCCCATTTAAACTGTACCTTGTAAAAAGGATTTGGAAGAAAGATGATTGAGATTGGCTCTTTTACATTCTGTCAGGGAGACAGGTGGGAGCAAGGAAGTGTTTGTGACTCAGAAAACGTTTTGTTTATCAGCATGATCTCAGCTTTTGGTCCAAAACCTTTCCTGTTTGACATATATTAGGTGTGACCTGCCAGAGGTAGTTCTGCCAGACAGGGTATGGCAGTGGCTGTGAGGTCAGTGAGAAAAGCTGGAAAAGCAAGAAGAGGAGCCAATGAGATGTGGTGGCTACAGCTATTGCTGTTCTTGTAGGAAAATGAAGAAGGGGATTGTGATGATGAAGTGATAAAAGACATGAGCAGCCTTCAAGCATGTATGGTGAGTGTGAGGAGACAATAAAGCCACCCAGGAAAATACAGCTGATAAAGGCATAGAACAATTTGTGTTGGAAGTGACATCATCTGCTTTGACTATCTGATCAAAGCAAGGTCCATCTGTCTTGTGCTTGTGTGTCCACACTGTGCACTCCAAATAATGCAGCCCAGGATCTTAAATTGGTTCTTTCAGCTCCCACAGTCTCTAAAGACCCTGTAGGACCTGGAGCAGTGGAACAGTCTCTGGGAAAAGAGGTTTGTTGCAGTTCAAGTTCTGCTGGTGATGTGAGCTTGTCTGGCATGGCAAGTGGTCTAAGCAAGACTCCAAGCCAGCTTTCATCATTAGGATCTACAAGTCACCTTCTTGTTCTAACTCAACCCCCAGGCTTCTACTGACATGACTTCTCTCACTTTCCTTTCTGTTTCTTTTCTTCTTCAAAATGCTGTGGGGACTCTTGTTTTATTCCACTGTGGTCCTCTTCCCTTTGTGTGTTGCCCATAGGGACACTTCGACCAAAATGTAGTTTTGTGGTTCCCGTCTAAAGCCCTGGCCATGCAGTGCCACCATGAGTCACCTTAACTGGTGAGTTACAATGGGTTTGCAAATGCTTTAGGCAGTGCTGGGATGCCACAGGACATAGAGGACTGCAGCAACTCCTTCCCTACTCTCTCAGCTGCTGAGTTCACCCTGAGGCACATGCTCAGAGATTCATTCTACTCTTGTTTGCAGCTCAGTAAGTCAGGAGTAACTTCAAGGCAGTAAATTGAATTATGGGTGGGGGCAAGAGGCCAGAACAGATTACATTTCACTTTTTTTTCCTCTAGGCATTTCCTTTTTTAAAAAATTATTTAATTTAGAAGGGGATTAGAATTCTTCTTTAAGCTGCTTTTCTGTCCAACTTTATTATTTGTTTTTCATTTGTTTGCTGCCAATACATGATGTTTTCTTTCTTAATCACTTGCTAGCGTGGTGATTTTTTTTAGAATGTATTCAGATCACGACAATTTTCTGGCAAAGAAAAGCATGAAATTTACTGCCCTTGAAATCTCCATGCGTATGGAGGAAAATGTACCCTTTCGTATTCCACTGTCAGAAAAGAATAGTAGCCACAGAGTTATATTTGGATATTGAACCTTGCTATATTCAAAAGAGAAGAAAAAAAAATATATAAAGGATACTGATTGTTCTGTCACTTATGAGGCATATATATTATCTAACTGACCATGAGCAGGTAATAATTTGTTATAAAACCCTGCTTGTGTTTCAGAATAACATACGAGGATGACACTGAACAGACTGTCATTACTGTCCATAGGGTGGTGGTCTGAGACTCCCCATCAGAGTCTTCCAGCCATTGAGAAAGCTGGAGAAAAAGCTGGTCAGATTTCCAAGTCCATCTCACTTTCTTTGCCCTGAATGCTAATCCTGGTTTAAGGTGGAAAACAACTTGAAGTATTCCATAAATAGAAATGTTTAGCACCTACTTTGTACTTCTGTTCTTCAAGCTGTTCTTCTGTAATTTTCATATGTTACACTGAGAGTGGCAGAAATTCAGAAATTGTGTGGGCATCAGACTTGTGAAGAGAATCTGTAGATCCTGTGGTTGTTGTTTGATTTACCTACTTGGTAACAGCAGGATAGAGCTCAGAACTTGTTGATTTGTGTGAACAAGATCTGCAAGTTTTTGTCTACTGTCTCTTGACTTGGGGAATATAAACTTCATGTGAGCTGGGGAACAACTGTTCCTGAATTAAGATGGACTGAGAACTAAATCTGTGGGTTTCTGTAAATGAGCTTTCTGAATGTTGAATCTTTGTAATTTTATTTATTGTTATGAAATCTGGTCTGTTAGAGTATTATTTATTAGTGGTAGTACAATGTCAAGAAGAAATACTCAAGCCAATTTCCTTATTCATAAATGACAAAATCTGTGAGATTTTCGTGTATGTTTTTTAACCAACATGCCGTACAAAAAGCAAAATTGCCCAATCACTGCTTTTATTTCTCTTTACCTAGTAAGACTACTTGCATATAATGATATCCTTATTTCTTTTTTAACTTGAATTTTGCCTGTCATACACATTCTTTATGGCAGTTGTAACTGAAATGTTTTACTTTCACAGAATTGCTTCCCTGTTCAAAATGGGTTCCCTTGGAGATGTATCAGGGCATACCAAGGCAAACTGGGTCCAGTGAATACTGACTTGGAGGACAGAGGAAAGACAGGACTATATTAGATATTTACTATTACCCTTTAACTGTAGTCACTCACAAATTGCTTCTGTGTCCTTTTTTGGAATCTAGCATTACCTGAGTAGCCTTTTAAAATTGATGGGTGCCTCTGAAAATTGATGGGTGCCAAGTTCTCCTTCATCTGAATGTTAGGGATCTAGAGGAAAATCCTTTCAGCCAAAGTCATTCATCCAACACACTAATTTATTGCCCTGCAGATGGACTCCTGCCACACTTTGTAGCTCCTTGAGCTGAAAGGTGTGCAAACTTTCCCTTGTATAAAATTAAAATGTATGGCTACCTTATCATCCTCTGCTGGACAATACTATTCAGTATACATTTTCTTCAGTTGTTTCCCTTTAACTAGATGATGTTTCCTATTTAACTAGATGATGTGTCATTAATATTAACCTGCCATAGGGCAGCTGTTCTCAGTGTATTATCTCATTGCTGGTATCTCTGAGGAAACTGGACATCCCTGGAGAACGTGTACACGATGTCTGCGTCTTCTCTGCTGACTCCAATACTTTGTTCTGTTTCAGAAGAATCTCTCTTCTTTTTTCAAATACACCCCCTTTCCTTTGTGGGAATGTGGGCTTGGTTTGTGCAGTGATAGAGGGGATGGAGATGCCCATCTCCTTTCTCTTCATTTCCCAGGGACCATGCAGACTCCAGGGTGAATGTACTGTGTTACATGTGTCTAAAGGAAAAACAAGTTGTGATTCTGTTAATACTGCCAGTCTTCTGACTGTCTTCTTGCCACCCATCAGTGGTATCTCTCCTTCTGCACTGTCCTGCTATCTCAGTGAGGATTGGGGCACACTCCTCTGTGTGGAGAGTGAGTTAGTCTTGGATAGTTTCTGTCTCAGCTGCTTTGTCCTTCGGGCTGCATTTGAGCACACAGCATTAGGAAGTGCCCTCAGGCACAGCAGTTTGCCTCTTCCCCTTCTTTGCCATTACATCTGACCACCTGATTGATGTAAGTAGCATGTTAGCAGATGGCAGATATTCTTTTCCTGTCAAACAGATAACCTGAAAAAATTGTCAGCTTTTATGAAAAAAGGGCTGGAAGCCCGGTCCTTGGCTGTAATTTATCAAAGTATATCTCATTTCTGTTTACACCAGGTACTCACATGGACCCCGGTCTTTAATGGTTGTGCCTTGCACATTTACTGTGTTATTGCAGGGTAAATGACAGGATGACAATTTCTTGGTCTGCTTTATTTTTCTTTGAAGAAAAGGATAATCACCATTTATCTAAAGAAAGTCTGTGAACCAGTGGCATGTCCATGGAATGTGTAAGCAGCTGCCCAGAGAGCCTGTGTTTCTCTGATGTAAAGCCTTCTGAGTAGAGAGGGGCAAAGAACCCAGAGGCACTGGAAAGGTCAATACAGCCTTTGCTTTGAATGTGGTATTAGTTCTGTTGTACTTGGATATTGGACACTGGGAAAATGCTTAGAAGATAAGTGGAAAAGTATGTGGTTTGTTATGATGTTTCAGACAGACAAGTCAATCCTGCTTTAGGTAAGCAGCAAATCTAATTGGCTGCATTCACTGCAACGGGAGCTGTATGACAGAAATACAATATGCACGTTTGGCTCTTTTCTCTTTTTTTAAAAGGATGTTTTAGTGCTTCACTGAAAAATGCGTGAATTTCAATAGCTTTCTTTTGACTGTTGTCAGTTTAGATAAACGTGCCTGAAAAGTATTGTAAATACAGCATTTTGCTTGATGTATTTGTGCAGGGATTTCCATTAAATGTGCACAGCCAGAGGGTAAAATTAATCTGAAATTAATAATGTAGGGCTCTGCAAGAAGACTTAGCAAGTGTGCTACAGAAATGGGATCTACAGATCTCACTCAACTAAATTTTTAACATTGTACTCGGAATGTGTACTCAGAATGAGTGAGCAAACATTAGATATTCAAGAAATGTTTGCCAAGTCTGCTGCAAGAACTGCAGACAGCTAAAAGATGTCAACAGGGAATATTGTCATAACACTAAGAATAATGTGTTATCTAGTGCTTAACACTGAACATCATGTAAACAATTAATCACAGAACAGAAACTACTGAAAGCAAGCAGTAGCATGAGAGTTGCATTCACACCCTTGCACTAATCAAGAAAGTTGTGTTTATTGCTTCAGATGGATAAATAATTTTAATTTTTTTTTTTTTTTTACACGATATGTCAGCATCTTAAACACCTGCATCATTGTGGTGTTTGTGAGAACTTATTTCTGGAGGGGACTGGATACAAATGTTTTTTTTCCTGCAGTGGGATGAACCTTGTAAAGAGACAAGAATAATGAGAAATATGATTGCTAAACCTTAGGGTGCAGTGCTGGTGTTCATAATATATAGTCTCCTATGCACACATATAAAATAGTCATAAGGCAAAGGCAGCCATTTTGCTTGACAGCTTTATCACCATCTCTCACACTCACTCACAGAGTGACATGCACTGAAACTTCAGGTGTTTCATAAAGTGCCAGTTGTTTTAGTGATGATGCAAGAACTGGTAGTGGGGGGTCTCAGTGCCCCGATGCTGTGGAAAGAACTCTTAGTGCTTGGAACAGGTTTCACAGCATGTCATTGCACAAATGTTGTGCATTTACACCACACCTGAACTTGGCAGGTTAGGGGAGGATATTCTTTCTTCATGGGTAGGAATGGTATTTTTATCAGAGCTGGGGTTACCAGTTACCACTCCTGATTTTCACTCTATGCACAAACTGTCAGCCTTCTAAGAAGTGGCCTGTCTCTCCATCCATGGAAAAGAAGCGTTTCATAAATTAATTCAATGAGAACAGGACTCTCATTGCTGTAAACTAATTAAAAGTGACCTGTTTTGCATGCAAAGGACTATCCTCTAAACTTCTGAAATCAAAGCAGGTCTCAGAGAAGCAAGTTTAAGTATTCTCTGAAATTCTTACCTAAAGAGACAGTTATTATAATTGTAATTTCCTTTGTTACTGAAACTTTATAATGGTGTTAAATGGCTTAACAATAAGGTATTATCTTTTTGCTCTGGGCAAAAGTTGATTCCATTCTGATATACATCTCATCACAAAAGTTAATATGTAAGCTAGTCATCTTACACACATTTGGAACTCAAAGGGAAGTTGAACCTAACTTCATTTTGTCTAAAAATTTCTCAAAGGCATGAAAGATTAATCTCTTATTAACATTTGCCTGCAGCTATTTCTAAAATGTATTCATTGGTTTCTGGGAAATTAATTAATTCAGAAGGAATGATCAAGTGTTCTTAGCTTTGTGGGCTTTATACAGGACTCGGTTCTTACCAAAGTCACAGTATTTCAACAGCAAAGCATTAAAAGAGGCAAGTTCAGAGCAGTGCAACTTGACTTTTTCATCTTCCCAGGTCTTTAGAACTTCTAAAAGACTAATATTCATAAGCCACAAAAGAGCATAAAGAGCAGCAGTAATTGCACTAATATTTTGATTATATAAACTGGTTTCTCATACTAAAAGGATCCACTTAGAAAGCCACTTAAGTCCATATAATAATTGAATATCAAGGGAGTCAGGCCAGTCTGCAGGACCCTTTTGTGCCTATTCTGGTTCAATATTCTCTAGTCAGGCATGTCTATCCCTGACTTTCCTGCCAAAGACAAGTTTTTAATGCATTTCTGTTGAGACCTCACCCTTCAGACCTCTTCAGAATTACAGACTATTGCTTTAGAGACACTGAAGTCTCTACCCCAGTTTGTATTGTAAATCCCTTCCCACAGTGTTAAAGTACTTATAAATCACTGTCTGTAGCTTTCCTGTTGTATTTGATAGGACACTTCACTGATACTGCTGCTCCAGGGTAGGGATCACCAGGAGAGCCTGCAGGGAGGGCAGTGGTGGGGCATTGCTGCTGGGCTCTGCTGCTCTTTGTAGACTCCAGATGCTCTCTGGTAAGTGTGAATTAAAGACCTGTAATAATGGATTTGAGTGCTAACACAAAAGGGATGAATGTCATCACTCCCTGCACAGGGCTGTGACATGAGGTACGACACATAACACAGGAATGGAGCAAGTGTGTGAGGAAGACCTGAGAACTTGCAAAATAGGTGAAAGAGATGGGATGTGCTGCATAGGATACACTCAGACAAGGTTTGGTCCTTGAATTGAAGTAATTAATAGCAAAATAGCTGGTATTGCATTGATCTGAAGATGTTCAATGGCTCACAAACTGAATGTGAGTCAACAGTATCGTGTCATCAAAAGGCAAGTGTCCCAGTGAGCGTCACAGCAGCAAGAACTACCAAGGATATAAAAACATGACCTGTGGGGACCGAGCTGATGAACAGGGCTTTCGCTAGAAAAGGAGAAAATGGAGGGGAGACAAGAGATTAGTTTCAGCTCTCTGTGTGATGGCTGCAAAGAGAAAGTCTATCTTCTCCAACTCTGCTGCTACTGGGATATAATAAAATAGGTTTAGCAGGTGAGATATGGGATTAGAAGCCAGGAAAAGTTGCTAATGACTGGAATGAATAAATGCCAAAGCAGGATTTTGGGGTTGCCACTTGTTGCCTTTTCTGAGCCAGTAGAACAGATCAGCAGAAATGGCTTCAGGAATTGGTGGTCCTACCTTTTGTGGTAGGAGGATGTCTGACATGAGCTGCTGAGGTCAGTTCCAGCAGTACTGCCTATAGTATTATAGACTACATAAGATGAGAAGGTTTGAGTCTACGCTACCAACTCTGTGTTAGTGGAAAAAGATGGACACGTTGCATGTATTTGGGGTGTCTCAGAGCTGTCTTCAGAGCTGCACAAGGGCAGGTAATTCAGCTTTCCCCTTGATTGTTTCGTGCCCTGCTGCCTGGAGAGGTCTGTTGGTCACCCAGAGAAGGCTGCAGCAGGATTTCTGCACAGTCAGCCTCTGGCCGGGGGTTTACATTAAAAAACATGGATTTTGCCTCTCATGCAGCTAATGCTGAATAGCAAGGCAGGCTTTTCAGCTTCCTCCCACACCTGCTAAATTATTTCCTGTGCTCTTCTAGGATCTGTGATGTGAAGCTAATTTCATTATTTACACCCTATCAGCTCTGTAGCAGGAATAGACTTTTGTTCTGAGTCTGCACGGTACCCAGTACAATGGAGCTTCACAGTAGCACAACAAACAACAGTAATAATGGCACGGAGGGACTTGCTCCATCACTAAGGAGGCTTTCTCTGTAGTTTTCTTATGGCTCTGTACCTCTCACATACAATGACAGCATAGAAAAAGAGCAATCTCTAAGCATGCCTATCAGACTGACAGCTTCTTACTGCTATTCACTGCAGGGCAGTCACATGCCAAATATTAAAAAGAGTGCTTTAAAAATACCAGCATGAGCAATAACATCTGTAAGGCACCAAAAGCAAAGGCAGTAAAGAAAGCAAAACAAAGCAGAACACATCAAGGATGTAGGTAGATTTTAGTGTCTGTTCCCCTTAAGGTATAAAACATTTCAGAGATGATTGACACACAGGATTGAATTAAAATGAAAAGTTTACTTATTTGCATCCTTTGAAAACTGTTGGCCATATATAAGCCTGGGGAAGTTACATGACTGTCATCCAGAGTTGTGCATTCAAGTAGTCATCAAGTAAGTTTAGCAAAGTGATGTTTCTTAATGTTTCTGTAAGGACTTCATAATGCTACAAAAAGGCAACAAGCCTGTTATGCCTCTGTATACTTCAAGAACATAGATATTTGTCTCTGAAGTCTAAACACAGCAACCCGAATACCCAAAAACCAAGTCAGAATTAATTTTCTTGTAGTTCAGTACTTCTGAGGTTTATTCTCTCCTCTGCTACCTTTTATTTCATTTTACTATCAGATTATTTCAATTTGTTCATGCATCTTAAGTTTCCTAATTTCAGTTCATTTTAACTTCTTCCCCTGTTTTACGTTACTCGTCTACATCTACTCTGGCATTTGAGACTGAATTTTTCTACCGAGTGTTTGGCTTCTCTTTGGTAGAATATCAGTGCCTGTGTAACCTGTGTCCTTCTTAGTCTCCACCTCAGTGATATGGAGGGTGTGGGCCCTAAGAGACCAAGACAATGTCCAGCAAGTCTCGGTGTCAGAACTCAGCAAATCTAAGTGTCACTCCTCCCTCTGTTGCCTCTGGAATCTCAGTCTCAGGATTATTTTGCATTTAAAAGTCCTTCAGTCTTTTTGGGAGGATATTCCATGGAGGAGCTCTGATGGATCTGCCTCAGAGCACTGGCCAGCTGTTTTTCTGTCTCTGTTAACTGTAATTCTAATTGTGGTGCTGCACTTCTACACAAGAAGGTGTTTGTTCAGATGTGCCACTTAGGTCTGGGTGGTGTTCCCCCAGAAAAAGTCCTTTGTGCTTTTATTGTCTCTGGGAATGTCCCCTACAGTGCCACCACCTAGCAGTCTGTAGTCCATCTTCTGTCTCCTTGTCTGGAAGCTCTGCAGCTGTTGAGTTGCTGAATTTTGATATGGGCCTATATAGTCCTTAATTTCTTGATCAAGCCCTCGTAAGTGACATACTGCTTCCAGATATACCATGAGCTTCTTGAAAATCACATGCTGCTCACACGTTGTGTCTTACACATCAAAATCTGTACCCTGAACTCCATCCTCACTGCAAACACCGTGAGCAGTTTAGGGCATAGCGAGGTGTTGCAGATGTTTTCTCTCAGCCAACAGAAGGGTTATGTTTTTTGTGTCCTCAGAAAATCCCAAATCCAGGAGTACCCTAAGTAACAGGTTGATAACATTGTTTTCACTGGTTTAGATGGTTTGCTGAATCCAGGCCCAAAGGAAATTAAATACTCCTAACGCTGAAGCAGGGCTGAAGATGAGAATTTGCATTTGTAAATCTGGGTGTTGTTTTGGGCAACGCTCTTTTTATTTTCAGGACTCCTTTACATCTAGCAGATGAATGCTGGATGAATTTTCTAATGGGGAAAAATGTACTGTTTCAAGTGAGCAAAACTAGACAAGAAACACCTTTGAGCTAGCCTGTCAAGTTTCAGGTAAACATTTGTTGCATCTAACAACTGTTTGTTGTATAAGCAGAGTTAGTGAAGAGCAAAGACAGGCAATTTGGTAAATCTATTGTCTGTAAAATACAGTTTGTGTGACTAAGTCAAGAAATATGCTTTAATCTAATAACGAATTTCTTTCTGTACAAAGACCATTCTTCAACATTTATTTTTGCAACTTTTAGGTTAGTTATATCAAAATATATTAAAAAAAGGTTATTTAAACTTCATCTATTTCTTCACTGTCTTCTATGTCTACTCTGTTATAATTGTTAAGTTTTAAGTGCAGGGAGTAATTGTAATAGCAATGGAGTTTAAAAAGTAGGGGAAAGAATCTAAGTTGTATGTCAAATCTCTTTAGATCATAAGTTAACAATATTGAAAATCCTGTAGGTCACGTTTAATTTTATAAAATTACCATGCAAAAACATCAGTAGGCAAAATACAATCTGCATAATTGAAGCAAGTTAAATGATATGAAGAATGCCTTGAACAAATAGCTACGAGGGACATGTACTTATACATAACCATTAGTGTAACTCTGTAAGTCTGCTTAGACTTAATTACAGTGCTGCAGAACTCTGCACAGGAGCTGTGAGATGTGGAAAGAGGCATATTGCTATAGGGATCATTGTATGTATGCAAGACACTGACGTGGCTTTACTCTGAAGGGCTTATTGAAACAGTTGGGTTTGACTACCTGGCAATGTGGAACCAGAGCAAGCACAACAATGGCAAGAGCCGTAGGACTGCTCAGCAGTCAGAGCTGTCATCTGCTCTGATTTGCACATGTCATATCAAAAGCATTCTGGCATCTTACTCCAGATTTTTAATTCGATGAAATGCACACACACCCAATCCCAAATCTCATCACAATATTTTAATTTCACTACAAACAAAACATTGCCCAATCCTGTCAGCAAGCCTGGAAAAAAGCATGGATAAACTGTTGCTAGCCTGAGTCACCTAGCTGGGAAAGAGTTGGATCTTGACATTGATATCTCTTAGATTAACATAAATCTTAACAGATTTTGTGACAGCTACTCTGGTGTTACTCTGGGGAAGAGCAGGTCTGGTACCAAAATTAGGTCTACAGTTTATCAAACCCACTAAAGACAGGGTAGTATTGCAAATAGTGGAGTTAAAAGGTCACTTTTGAAGTTAACTGTGAGACATAAAAAGTTCTCTCTGTGCTGTATTTTTTAAGGCAGTTATTGATAAATAGAATAATTTTCTAAGAAAAATAGCAAGGCTATTGCTAGAGCAACACTCCCCTAGTATTGCTCTGTGTGAGTTAGGCTGTTACAGAGCGGGAGGAGAACTGACTTGCTGGGCAGGCTCAGAGGGCAGTTGTTGGCAGGGCTCTCTGCTTGGAGGCCCATGCTAAGGGTAGCCCAGGGGCACCTGGGGCAGGCCATGGGTCAGGTTTGCAGTGAGGAGCATGAGGGCACATCAGAGAACAGGACACGGGGAAGTCCTGCAGCTGGGAGGGAAGAGCCCGGAGCCCAGGCTGGGGCTGCCAGGCTGGGCAGCGGTGCTGCTGAAGAGACTGGGGGGCCTGGCAGAGAGCAAGCTGGGCACGAGCCCCCAGAGTGCCCTGGCAGCACAGAGGGGCAGCATCATTGTGGGCTGTACGAACCCCGGCAGGGTCGGCAGGCTGAGAGAAATGCTTGGCGCTTGTGAGGTCATATTGTGAAATTCTTCACAGAGTGATAGAAATATATGTTTTAAAAAAATATTATTAGGGTAGAAGAAGCTGGAACTGTGAAGTTCAGACAGGTGGAATAAACTCACTTTGTACAAAATGATTAGGTACCTCAAGAAGATGAAGAGTGTATTTCATGCCAAAAACATGTGCCAGCAGTTACCAATGTCCTGAACTGAAAAATTACATTATACTGGATACTTGACTTTACTTTGTAAAGAGGGGGAGGAAAATTCAGATTTTTTTTTTTCATTGCATAATGATAGGAAATCTGACTTTTCAGTCTGAGGGGCTATGACTGATTTGGAAAAGCATTATAGGAGAGCACTAAGATGGATATGTCTCTAAAAGCTAAGATGAAGTTCTCTTAATCTAGAAAGAATCAAGAAACAGACAAAGAAGCAATAAAAGCCTTTTGTGTTGGATAACCACATGTGAAATATTTTAAAAGCCATTTTCAACAAATGTTCTCTACTGCCTGCTGTAAATCCTCTGTCTGGGTGGATTGTAAAATCTTCCTGTGATTGCTAGATTGGAAAATAATGTCAATAATGCCAAGACACTGAGTGATGTTAAATTTTAACATAAACCAGTATCAGCACTGTCATAAATTTTAGAAGAATGGTATTCAATTTCTTTATCTTATTTCATTATACTACTTTAAAAAATGATGTTGTTTAATGAGAAGTGCTTTATGAAGAGCATGAATTCAGCACTGTAAGTGCCAGTATTGGATTAGAGCACATCACCACATCAGCTAGACAGTTGTTCCATAGGCAAGGCCCAGTTTTTTGGAGAGCTTCTCCCGAGTGTAGTAAGGAGAGGCCATGCCCCAAAGAACTTTGTCTAAGAGAGACAGCACTGACAGAAGTAGTGAAGTGTATTGCTAACAAATGATACTGTCAAATATAATTTCTTCATGCATGTACAAGTGCACAGTGTAGGCTAATACTTCTGTGGGTTCTGACTGGGGAATTTTAAATGTTTCTGGGTTTTGGTAGTCCTTGTCATGGTCCCAAGCTGGAATGCTTAATTGTTCCAAATATTTTTAAGACATTTCAAGTATTAATCCATATTTTTCTGCCATGTGAGTTTTTGGGAAGTGTGCACAGTGCTTGCAGTTTTTTTACAAAGTTTTCCAAAGATTATTTACACAACAAAGTGCAAGTTTTATAGGCGCCTAATTAGATCTCACATATGTTTGGAATTTGGAAGGCTGCAAACAGCTACTGGAAAACCCTGGCTGTTCTTTGTTTCTTTCTGGCTAGAGGAACCAGATTCACTCAGGAATAAATTCCATGGATTTTAAGAGACTTGGAGAAGCAATTAATGTGTTCTGCTTTATTTATGATACTTGTCTGACATTTATGCAATGTGAAATCAGATCAATGTGGTGTATGTCAGATTTGGGTTGCACGCTCCAGTTACACAAAGTTATTTGCTCCACGCATATAACCAAAGCATTCAGTACAGCACTGACTGTAGGAGTCAACAAAACTGAACAGGCTTGATTTTATCTGTGGCTCTATAAAATAAGTATTCCTGGGCTGTATGTCTGCAAATAAAATCATATTTCAAGTTAAGGTATGCATCCAGCTTTTTATGGTAACCCTAAATTCTGCACCCCTCTCTGGTCATTGCAGTGATCTGCAGAGTTTTCCCCCGTGGTACTCAGTATATCAGACTCTGCTCATCAGAACCCACTGGAACTGCAAACTTGGTGCTCTACAGGGCTGCAGCAGCCCCAGGAAAGGTTTTGTTTGAAGCACTTGAGCCTTTCCCGTTGTTCACAGTAAAGTAATATACAGATACATGGAACAAGGGAAAATTTTTCAATCTTTCATGATTCTGAGCAGAGAAAGTTCTTTTGTGAAATGTTAAAAGTCAAACTCTTCTATTTTATGGGGAATAATTTATGTATATATTTATTATTGTTTTCCAAAAAGCTTAGATTTATTTCTCCAAATAGAGGTTAATAGGATGAATCAACATTTTCATCAGGATGTTGTGTGTACAAACTCAACCCATTTAGCTATAAATCACTCCTCCAAAAATATGTAATTGGTCTTTTATACTAAGATAAAATGTTATTTGCGCTCAGTTACACTAAAGATCATCAGTAACTGATGCCATAGAGGTTAAGTTAAGATGTAAATGTAAAGCATCACTAGCAAAATTCACAAACTAATCTTTATGGGCCATGCCAGCATTTCAGAGTTTTAAAACAGCAATTCAGAATATGAGTCACCGAGCTTATCCTGAAGCCCCATCCTGCTAAGTACATGAGGATGTTTAAAATCTGACTGGCCATGGCCCTGAGCATCCTGCTTTGAGCAGGGTGCCTGGATTTCCCAGTCTCTGGAGGTGCCTTCCAATGCCAGCTACTCTTTGATTCTGCAGATTCTCAAAACTTGCCCTTCTGGTGCCATTCTTTCCTTGTGAGAAAGGTCTCATGGCATGTTATATAAATGTGAATTACAGGAAACCCTCTACTTAACCTATTTTCAGCAAATCACTTGAACTGAATTCTGAGTTTCTTTTTGAGGATATGCTACAGCTACCTAGGCAGTGGTTTTGTTAATTAAAGCAAATAATCTTCCATGAAGGTTCTTGAACTGCAGTCATCCTAAAGGGAATATTATATATGTAGTAGCATCCAAGTGATCTTGCCAAAGCTAGGCAGCAATTTCTCTTGCTGATGGAGCACTCCATCATGAGAACAAGGAGACAGATTCTGCACTGTTTTGCACCTGGCAGGGCTCCATTGACTTCATTAGGTGGATTTATCCTGAGTGTTTTAGATTTTCAAATGTTATAGGAATATGACACAGATGTGAAAAATTAATATACAAAAAGTTACTAGCTCTGGCCCTCTAAAAACAAAGTGATAATGCTGGGCATTTATATTCGAAATGTAGGAAGCTGAATTTACTAAATTAACCCCAAGTTTGGATTAGGATAGTAAGAATTTTGGAACTGTTTTGGAGTGACAATAGTTTTGAAATTACTTGCAAGAAGGAATTTTTTAAATTACATTTTGAGCAAGTACAGTTTGCCTCCTATTGAAGAGGGTACCAATTTATTGTAGTGTTGTTCAGTTTACCCACAGACCCAAAAATAACCCTAATAAAAGCCAGGGTAGAAAGTTTCAACTGCTTTCTTGACCTCTCCAGCACTGGCATAACCTGCATTGCCTCAGTAGCATGTGCTCTGCTTGACAGGCTGTCAGCATCTTCAGCAGGACAACGTGCTTTTGGAAGTTCCAGCACTTGTCTGCTAGGTGCTGGTGCCAGCAGCCAGTCCTGGGGAGTAGCTGAAATGCTGGCTCTTTGTGATGTCTGTCACAATGTGATATATGCCTGTAGGTCCACAAATTAATGATGCTCAAATGTCCTTTCTTCCACTTTGATCCAGGGAAAAGAGACAAAGTAGAAATGAGAGAAGAATAGACACACAGGGAAAAATAGCAGAAATAGCAGAAAAAGTACGAAAAAAGGTCAAATGGTTATCCACAGAAGAAACAGACAGCTATGAAGAGCCTGAGGAAAAGAAGCTTGCAAAGAATTTTTGTTTCAGGGTATTTTTATAGGTTTGTTGTTAGTCTGGTTTTCCCATGGAGGAGCGGTGTATCATTTCACCCTGTGTGCATACATCCATCCCCTCTCCCCATATGAACTGCTGGATTACTTGACCAGTGTAGAAGTGCAATCCCTACAGGTGTAGAAGTGCAATCCCTATAGGTTTCATAAACATGAATGACAGTGCAGGAGAGTAAAATCTCTTTTTGGAGTGGAAGAGAAGATGTAGCACAAACACATTCCATGTTACATCGCAAAGAAAGGTGCTGAGCACCTAAACATTAGAAAAGCTTCAGAAAGGGCTTACCCACCAGCCTAAGAACTATGAAATCCAGGTAAGGGAAAACAAGGTTTTCTTAGTTCTAGAAGTTTTGGATTGCCATAGGTTATTTATTTTAGACAAAAATTGACTGGAGAATGAGAAAGACTGTTAGAGCTAGTTCACTAGCTAAAAGCTATTTTCAATTAACTGTAGCTTTGTTAAATTTAGAATTGGGCATCCAAATGTCTCTGTGATGGGTTGAACATAAGAGTTGAAATGAACAGAAAGAGAACTGAGCCTTCCCTATGAAAAAATGTTGCAAAATTCCAGGACTAGTTATGTAAGTAAATCTTGCCATTCCTCATCAGGAAGTAGTTCTGGTATAGGATAATAATAATAATAGCGAGTCAAAATAGATGCATTAAAAGAGAATGGCACCTACAGTAAAAGGAAGTAACCCAGTGCTGACCCAGCCTGGAACTTGGATATGCAGGGATGAGACAAGGGGAATGGCTTTCAGCTGCCAGAGGGCTGGTTCAGATTAGATACTGGGAGGAAACTCCTTACTGTGAGGGTGGTGAGGCCCTGGCACAGATTGCCCAGAGAAGCTGTGGCTGCCCCACTCCTGGAGGTGTTCAAGGCCAGGCTGGATGGGGCTTTGAGTCACCTTGGTCCAGTGGAAGATGTCTGTGCCCATAGCAGGAGAACTGGAACCAGGTGATCTTTGAGGTCCCTTCCAAATCAAACCATTCTGTGATTCTATGAAATATAGAAAGATTACTCTAAGGAAAAAGGAAAGAAAGAACTGAAAAAATAGGATTCTCTATGTAGGTTGTTCCAAAAAAAAAATATATATAAAAAGTGTACTTTTGAGGATTTGGGGTCTGTGCATGGAAAAAGTGCAACTTTGTTGGAGACTGAAGTTTTACTGGCTTATTCACCTTACACCAAGGAATTTTTTAACTCACAATTGCAGTTTCCACGGGAAACCTGATGCTTTGAAGTGAAGCTTCGAAATATTCCAATTTTAACACCCAAGACATTTTGTGAATGTAGTCTCTGTTCTCTAGTTGAATTGCTTTGTGAAAATAGCGTGTTCCTTCCCTAGCAAAGTAACTTGAAATTATTTTTAACTTTTAAGGCATACAGACTGAGCTTTACAGGAATGATTGATGAACATCACCTCCCACTATTTTCTATAAATATTTTTTTCCATTTAACATAATTTTGATTGTCATATTTATTTTAATGTCAAGGCTCATATAATCATGTATTCCTTATCTTACATTTGGCTGAAAGTAGACAAAGAGAGCAAGCATCCAGACCAGACTAAATAAAATTTCTTACATATTTTTGTTACAGGGTCCAATTGTCCTCAGGTTGTTTATAATGGCATAGCTACACTGACCTCAGTGGAACTGGGTATATTCAGCCCAAGTGAAAATCTAGTCCATGAAGTTCCCTCTTTCTCTGTCTTGTGGCTGTGCAAACTATTTCTTTTATTACAGCATACTAATTTTTCTTATGTGGAATTTTCTTCTCAAGCTTCCATCTTAAGATTTTTAGACTTTTCAGAATAGTACTTGCCACAGTAAAACCTTTCATCTTATTAGATCAATATAAGGAATATATATATTCCTATGTTGGAATATATCAAACAGCCTTCTTTTTTCTACTTTCATAGGCTATTTGAAACATTTGACAAAGTGCTTATAACCACTGTGTGTATGTCTACCATAACTTTATGGACTATATTGTGTTAAAAATATGTTTTTATTAAGACTTGATCATGTAATGGCAAACCTGACTGCTTTGGAATTTACAATATGTCACATAGCTCTTTAAAATGGAAAACCAGGAATATCTTATTTCATGCTATGTGGGATTTTGTGTAGAAAGTTTGTCTAAACTGAAGTAAGTTAGAACTCACCGTAAAACTATTTTTTTACAGTAGCCAGCATTCAAAACCCAAATACATTGCAGTTGTAGAAAAATACAATATCTTTTATTTTGCTTCATGCGTCATTAACAAAGTTGCCTGTTTGTCTCTTCTACTAGACTCCACATTGTGGGTGCTAACAGTAAGAACAATAAAAGGGGTACATAGTTAGAAAAACTGTGTTTTGACTGTTAGGCTGAGTATTGTTGATTACTCCATTAAGAAAATAATGGAATCAATTTCTTTGCTGAGGTGTTTTGTCAAGGGAGCAACAATTAAAAAAAAAATACTAATTTAAATGATCATAGAACTCTGCTCATGTGTCTCCCTCAGCAATCTTAAATTCTGACCCTGTTCGTGATTTAAGTGAATTGGTATTGAAGAAGGGGATATAGGGTAGAGCTTGTAAACGTTATTTATTTTTAACTACATAGCAGAGGAAAGTAGATGTAATCACTGTGCACTACAGCAGACCCTCAGAACATCACAGCACCTTGACTCTATGCTTTAGAATAATGCCTATAAAAGAAGACCATTTACAAAGCAGAACATTTCACAAGACATAAAAAACAGTTGAAGAGTATTTTTTCACTTAGTTATGAGTATGTCTGGCATTCCAAGTGACTGGAAAAATTGTCAGAATGTAATTTATCTCTACACACTTGCTTTAAGCCACAGTGACAGTGCTTTATTTTGGAAGCTGGGAATAACACCAATGCTAAAAGCATGCTCTCACTTTGATTAAACTACATTTTTATTAAGGCAAACTTTAGATATATGACAGCTAAGGCTGAACTGATTTCAACTTACTTGTACAGTTTATGTTGCTATTCATTGTTGAATTAGTTTTAGACTGGGACTTTCAAACAGACCTAAGGGAGGTAAGTGTCTAAATCTGACTGAAACTTAGTGGGAAATGGAGATTTAGTTACCTGGGACCCCTTAGAAATTCCTGGCTATAAACTTGCCAGCTTCCTCAGTTTTTATTACCCATAAACACAGGTAATATTTGCAAATGTTTTAGGCAGAAGACGATGGTTCACTGCCCTCCCTCCACGCAGGACATAAACCATCCGGATCAAATCAGGTGTGGAATGGCTGTAACCTGCTGCTGGGACCATTCGGGCCCTCGCTCAGCTGCCCTCCCTGGTGTAAAAGGGAAGTCAGCACATATTCTGAGATACTCTCATTGTACCTAACCATTCTTGCAAAGCTAAAACAAGCCCATTTGCTGTCAGTTCCCTGTGGTGAAGCCCTGGCACAGAGAGCAGCTGAAGCAAAGCATCTTCAGGATGTCGGATGGTCTGCACCCGTGCAGGGATAGCTGCAAATCCAGTGGCCAGCAGCCCCTCCTGCCTCATCTTGAGCTGCTGTGGGAGCACTGAGTGGTGCTGGTGGCTCTGGAGGAGGGGTAGTGCATCTCACAGAGAGCTGCAGTGGGTTCTGGTGTGGTTGTGAGTGGAGCAGATGCATGGGATATGGGATTACATGGCTGGAGGGCATTTGAGGTGTTCACAAGTGTTTGGGGAATGCTGTCACTCCCAAGGGGATCACCAGGGTGCGAGCAGTTGTGGGGCTCCCCTTACTAAAGAACAAAGCCGTGAATGGGTGTTGTCTGGAGCTGAAGGTGCTAATCCAGGGGAGAGGGCACCTGAGGACCAGGCCTCAGAGAATGTGCCTACATAATTATTCATGGGCTTTTGTAGTAATGTTTTCTCATGTTAATGATGTTGGTATTGGTCCCAGGGTGCTTGTCTGTCTGGTTTTCAAATGAGAATTATAAAAATTACAATTATAGATGTCCGAGGCTGAGCTAGCTGCTAGAGGAACAAAGCTACTGGCAAATGATTCATTCTGGAAGTCTGATTTCTTAGTCTTTGAAATCAGTGTGTATGTTTAAATGTTTGATAAATTCTGTTTCATTATCAGAGTGTTTTGTAGACTGAAGGTGTTAATGAGTTTAAGAGTAACTTGTTAAGTAGCTTGTACATATTAGGAGGCTCAGATAGTGTGCCGGTAAATTAACCCTCTGGGAAACTCCACATACTATAATGGCTTTGAATGTTAGCCTAGATGTTTGCATGTGTTTTTTTCTGGTTACATGAGAACATTTTCTCCTCCAGGAATCCCACTGTCCTAGTACCCAGTTCCCCGGCTGATTTCCTACTTCGTTTTCAGAAATATGAGAGTGTAGATTATGTCAAGATTTATTTTCTTGTTCATGGTCTGTGTTGGAGGTGTGGGGTAATTAGATGAAAAGATGGTGGCTTTCATGCTGTTGCTCAACTTTGTAATTATCTGATCATAAGTTAAAAAGTTCTTCTGAATGTTACAGTTCTCCCTACCTCGCCCCCCAAAGATTGTGACACTTCAAAATAAAATGATCTTGTCACATTTTCAGTGAGAAAAATACTACTAGGTTTCAAATTTTTTTGGCATTTTGATATGTTGTGTCAGGGTGTATTAGTCATATCCTGGGCACACACAGCAGTGGGATTGACAGGACTGGAGGAGAACACAGCAGTTCCAGCCGTACTGTTTCTGAGTAAGATATATTTAAAGATGGGGATGCTCCTGCTTCTCATATTTTTAAATGAGGCTTACCCTTTCATGCATAGCCCACACTTTCACATCTTGCTCATCTCCTTGGCTGTCATTAAACCCACTCAGCCACATCCACTCTCTAATCATACCATCTCCAGTGTTTCCTGATAGACAGGACCTAACCACTTGGAATCTTGTCCGTGGGTGGAATGGTTGCTGAAAAAACTTACCATTGCGTGGGAATATTGGGTCAAAATATCCCAACCCAGCCAGCCAAGAGAGCTGGAGTGAAGAAACAGCTAGCCTGTGCACCCATGTGCACTTTGGTGTAGCAAATGGGATGGTTTTGCTTTCCACTTTTGGGGTCCGTGATACTTTCAAAACCAGTTGTGCTGTGGTGTGCCTGGAAGAGGGGCGCTCCCCTGACTTAAACTTGCCCCTGTTGGCTGCTCCAGACACTTTCTTGAATGGTGAACTAGAGACAAGAAGTCCTGGAAAATGAAGGAGTAGCCTCATGGGGCTAATTTCGTCAAGTTTAAAAGGCATTTAGAGTTACCTCCACCTGCAAGGCACCTGTCCTTTTCCTCCCGCACCTGGGAAGATTCGAAGCAGGTCCTGGCCCTCAGGGATTTCAGGCTTTTCTAGAGTAGCTTTTGCTTTTGAAAGTCAGTTTCCGCCCATTTTGCACGTCGCTTAATGCGGAGAGGGGAAGTGCTGTGTCCCGGGCAGGCTCGGACACATGGCGGGACCGCGTTCAGCCTCTGCCGCCACGCCCACAGGGCTTTGTTTGAGGTGAAAACTGAGGAGTTCAGCAACAGCTTTCGTTGTGAGGGCTGGGCTGCGCTGGTGTTCCCGTGAGGGAAAATGGTGGCTGCCGGCGTGTGGGGCTGGCCTGGGCTGCTGTTCCCGTGAGGGAAAATGGCGGCTGCCGGCGTGTGGGGCTGCGCTGGGCTGGGGTTCCCGTGAGGGAAAATGGCGGCTGCCGGCGTGTGGGGCTGCGCTGGGCTGGGGTTCCCGTGTGGGAAAATGGTGGCTGCCGGCGTGTGGGGCTGGGCTGGGCTGGTCTTCCCGTGTGGGAAGGCGGTGGCTGCCGGCGTGTGGGGCTGGGCTGGTCTTCCCGTGAGGGAAAATGGCGGCTGCCGGCGTGTGGGGCNNNNGGGCTGGGCTGGTCTTCCCGTGAGGGAAAATGGCGGCTGCCGGCGTGTGGGGCTGCGCTGGGCTGGGGTTCCCGTGAGGGAAAATGGCGGCTGCCGGCGTGTGGGGCTGCCCTGGGCTGGTCTTCCCGTGAGGGAAAATGGTGGCTGCCGGCGTGTGGGGCTGGGCTGGTCTTCCCGTGTGGGAAGGCGGTGGCTGCCGGCGTGTGGGGCTGGGCTGGTCTTCCCGTGAGGGAAAATGGCGGCTGCCGGTGTGTGGGGCTGCGCTGGGCTGGGGTTCCCGTGAGGGAAAATGGTGGCTGCCGGCGTGTGGGGCTGCCCTGGGCTGGGGTTCCCGTGAGGGAAAATGGTGGCTGCCGGCGTGTGGGGCTGGGCTGGGCTGGTCTTCCCGTGTGGGAAGGCGGTGGCTGCCGGCGTGTGGGGCTGGGCTGGTCTTCCCGTGAGGGAAAATGGCGGCTGCCGGCGTGTGGGGCTGCGCTGGGCTGGGGTTCCCGTGAGGGAAAATGGTGGCTGCCGGCGTGTGGGGCTGCGCTGGGCTGGTCTTCCCGTGAGGGAAAATGGCGGCTGCCGGCGTGTGGGGCTGCGCTGGGTTGGGGTTCCCGTGAGGGAAAATGGTGGCTGCCGGCGTGTGGGCCTGCGCTGGCTGCTGCTGCTGGGTCTCTCAGGCACCTCGGCCTCTGGTACCGAGAAAAGGAAAAAGTGAGTTTGGTTTGCTTGAAAGCAGCTTATCTGGAAAACTGTTATTATGTGTCAAGAGTTTGAGCTCGTTTCTTTGACTTCTGACTTTCCCTTATTTTCCCCCTGGCCATGCAACTTTGAAGGTTGAGATTCTGTGTGCAAACTCAAATCCACTAAAATAGCCCGAGTTTGAGTTACATTCAGATGAATTCCCTGAACTTTCTCTTCAGGCAGAATTTGAAGAAGAGGATCTGGAAAAGTCGAACACATGGACGCAGGCTGTAGGCGGTATTTGGAGAGAGAAAAAGGCCAGTTTCTGAGCAGCTTTGTTGATTGGAATAGAGCTCCAGTGATTTGTATCCACTGAGGACTTGGCCTGATGTGATGAAAGGTAAAACACATGCTTAGTCTCAAATGCTTCTGAAATATTTTCCATTCCCTATTCAATTTTCTTGCAACCATTCATTTTCCCATGAAAATAAGTCACTTTTGAAAAGCTCTCGTTTTTAAATGTGCCTCTCTGTGGCATAGATGTTAAGTTATATATTTAATATCTTATCAGTTTCATATTTTATAGAATACTGAAGACCAAATGAACAGTAACATTCCTTCAAAAAATGTGAAGGAATGTATTATTTTCTACTAATTAAACTTACTTGGAGTGCCTGATCAATGGGGTATTAGCAGAAGTCATTGAGAGAAGCAGAAGTGGGATTCAGATGTTGTGCTTCATTGGAATGAGAAGGAAAAACACTCTAAATTCCATTTTGCTTTACTATCTTGTCATTTGTTTAACAGTGTGGAAGATATTTGGTTGGGATGAATGGCACTTGTCAGTTGAATTTTTCATCTAGACACTTTTAAATTAAGTTGATGTTCAGGGTTTTGAGTCATATCTAGCACATCTTATGAAATACTGCCACTCATACCACCTATAATAAAAAAATCTCATACAGGGATATAACTGTACTCTGCTTAATCTGACCGTTAACCTTTTATACTTTTTACAAAATGATGATGAAATGCTAGTTTTTCTTCTTGATTACAGGCAAGGATCAGGGAGTGCTTTGCAGCAGTCGTGTAAGGTACTGAGATTTGGATTATATTAGCATGCCTACAGTGTAGCTCTCCAGATCCTCTTCTGGGTTCTTCCACTGAAACCCTGGATTCTAAACCAGGTTCAGGGTTGATCTGGAGATCTGGCAACTAAATGTGCTGTTTTAGGCACTCTGTAAGACACAATTAGAGAGTTGTAATTCATGGAATTGCTTTGGCACTTGGTTAAATCGAGGCTATTTCGAATGATTTAAAACCAGGTTAAAGCCAATAGTGCTTTCAAGTGCTAATTCAGTGGAACTTCAGAATGTTCTTAAGCTGGTGTAGCAGAGCAGCTTTTCTAAATTCTAAGTGAATTAAGATGCATCAGGTAAAATAACTTCTTGTGAGTGACAAACCAGAGCCTGTCTGGGTAAGAAATGCAAACCACGTGTTTACATGGTGAAATCTTCCTTGTTTGCAAAGTAGTAAGTACAGAGTAAAAAAATTGCAGCAAGAAACCTAAATTCTTAAATAGTGGTCATTGTCTTTCCATTGTGTCTGTGAAGTTCCATCCCCCTACTTCCCTCCAGGATAACAACATCCCTGACTTTGAGAGTCTTCCAAGTGGTTTTTGTTTCTGGTGTACATGACTGGACTTAGTCCCCTTGCTAAGGAAACGCTGATTATGTGACTGAATTCTCAGTTTGTATTACTTTCAGATGAGAGAGAGCTCCATTCTCACTGCACTTCCAGCCTGAGCCCTGTCCTGTGAAACAGAGAGGTGTTGTGAACATGGCCACCAGGTTCTGGAGGTACTTTGCAGTTATCTGTAGAAATAACCTGCTTAATGACAGCTGCTGCCTGATGGATCTGCCTGTGCACGTTGACATGTAACAGGTAGGTGCCATTTCGCCCTTCAGTGGTGAGCAAATGTCATCTGATCCTCTTGTAGAGAACAACAGTAAAAGTCAGATCACAATGTTCTGTCTGGATTGATACAGGTTCTGGCTTATCAAAGTTTGAAGAAAAATAGCAAAGAATTAAAGCACTTTTATATAAAAACAGTGAGAGAAATCTCTATGGGAAAGGTAATTCCTGTACAGAGCCAGGATCTCACAAGTTAACAAATCTGACCCACATAACCTTTGTGTAATGGTCAGGAACCATTTATCTCCTTTGTGAAGAATAATGGTTTCCATTCCTCAAATTCAAGCTTTATATGAGTTTTCACTCCCAAGATGAGTGCATCTTTTAGGTTTTTTAAAAAAACATCTGCTCAACTCTACTCATCTCATGGAGATGGAGAAGGAGCTCTCAACTTCATGAGGGAAATCATATAGGAAATACAAGTAATGATCTTCTCTAGCTACACTGAAGTAAGAACTATGTATATTCAATCTTTGACAAGGTACATGCTGGGAATTAGCTTTATCCTTACCAGATCTGCTGGGGAATGTGAAAGCTGTACTTCTGAGGCTGTTTTTCTGTCTCTGCCTTTGGGGATGTCAGTGCTTGTACAAAGCAATTCAGGGAGCTCTAACAAAAAGCTACTCTCAGGAGCAGTACGGCTTCCACATTGCAAATGGGTATCTGCATTGCTGTCAGCTCCATTGTGCTTTGGGTGTTCTCTGCATTGTCAATATTTGCTCAAAACTCCCAGTGCATCACACGAATATCACTTGTTATAGACAGGAATGTTGGATTTCTGTCATCAAAAGCAAATGTGGAACGAGATCACAGAGGTGGAGGTTGTCATGATTTATTTCTTATATGTGATGGAAAACATCAACATGCTTGGTAAAACAACAAATGAAGTTATTTTATTTTTCTTACATCTTTAGTGATTTTCTTAAGGATGCTTTGTATATTTTTTTTTTTTTTTTTAGTTTGGGCTTTGGCCTTCCAAATATTTATGCTTGTTGAACAGCTGCTTATCTAGATGATTTTAGTGGAAAAATTACCATAGGATCAAGTATTCTTTTAGAAGGCAATCTCTTGTGTACTTCACGGTTTAAGAGTAAGGCTTTGTGATGCAAACAAGACCATTTAATATTATAATATCTGAGAAATTATTAACTGCAGATAATTCAGTTCAGTATGAAGAAAACAACCTTCAAATGTAACTTCTACCTCAGGAAATAAAGAACTTTTGAAATCATAGTTTTGAATTTTCTGACTTTATTTCACCCTTGGTTCTTCCATGTTTTTAGGTTAACTGTTATTTTTACTGGCATGGAAACTTCCTCTTACTGGTTTGTTTGAAAAAATAAATCTGTGTTTAAGAAAAACAAGTGATATTATTTGGGAGACAGGAAATAGAAATATGTATTATTTTGATTTCTCTCTACTTCAGAGCTTTTCAAGTAAAAGGAAACCAGCTGAAGAGAATTCATAGTTGGATATTTAAGACTGGAAATTATTGGCCAGAAGTGAAGTAGACTGAGATGATGGTTTAATGGACAAAGGGTTCCTTAGCTTTTGTTACTTAAAGGTTTTGAAGGCATAGAACTGAGAGAAATACATGAGAGAATAATTTTTTGTGGGTTTTTTCCCTTTTTTTTCTTTTCCCTTTTCTGGACTGTAATTGCAAATGTTATCTGGTCAGTTTTTTGAAACAATTTTTGTCACTTGATTTTTAAATGTTTTGAAGGCCAGAGCCTTCACTGGATAATCCTGGCCCAACTAGAGTACGGTATTTTCTCTGTGTGCCTGTAGAATAATCTGGATAAGCTCATGGGAAACACACAGCTCATTGTCCTTGATAAACTTCCCAGATTCTCTGCTCAAGCAATGCCTCAGCAAGGTACCCTTTGTCTGTAAGAATGCAGTGGAAAACTGCCATTCATAACAAGGCATAGCAAAGCAACAGACTTCATATGGATTTACTAAATGTAAATCCTGAAAATCAGTTTCTTAGGAGACTGGGGGAGCTGATAATGCAGAGCAGGTTTGAGCACCTTTTCATGCTACTGGTTGCAGACCATCCCAATTTAAGCAGGGCTCAGGCCAGCAGTGTTTGTGCTAGTAGGATTTACCTTAGTTGTTACTGGAGTATCATTGGCTTTGTGCCTGGCAAACTGCGCCAAATCTGCCATGCTTGGAAAACAAAAGCAAGTTCATGACCTGGGTGAGATTGTCTCAGAATAGAAAGATGCTACCACACACTCACATCTTTGAATAGGCAGAGGAAGTGACATAACCTGGTATTCCCTAACTTTTTACTGCTTAAACATTTTCTGGTGCATCAGGAAGAGAAATGTGCTTTATCTACAACTCAATTCTTACAACATTAATGTTCATCCAGTAGTAGAGGACTTACCTACTCTACTTTCTTCATTAAAACCCCATTTCAGGCAGGTTCTGTATGTGAAAGGAATGGTTTATATCATCCTCCTCTTAGTAACTTCACTGCAAGGGATCTGGGTGCCAAACAGCTGCCTGAGCTGGCAAACTGAAGGGAGCTCAGTTTGTGCCAGAGGCTCACTGGCTGCTCAGCCAAGGAGGCTGCTCGTGGCTCCTGCCCTGCCATTCCTCTTGGGAGAGCAGGCAGGAGACCTTCATGTTGGGGGATACTTGTGTGCATCCTCTGCAGCTGTCCCTGAGCTTGCTTTGCAGGAGCAGCCTGTCTGGAACCTGTGTTCTCTCTTGGCAATGGGAAGGTAAAAGGGAACATCCCAGCCTGCCCCAAGAAGCCCAGAGATGTGAATAGGGGCTGTTGTTCAGTGCTAGGGACAGCTGACTGCCTGGAGGAATGGGGGAGCAGAGCCCAGAGGAGCCTCTTCATCTGGAGAGAAAGGTAGAAATCCTCTGCCTTAGGTGAGAGGGGAAGGAGCCACTGGAGAGATGGAAGGAGGCATTGGTGCCACCTTCATCAGAATTACCATTGCTCTCCTGTCGAGTCCTTTTCCTATCACACATAGGGGTTTGCCCTCATGCAAACTTGATCATATGTTCTAGATTTTTAGATTTTCTTTCTTTCGGACATTTCCTACTTCTCCCCTCCCAGCAGATGCTCTCTGGTCACCTCTTCAAGTCTGTATATCTCCTATGTTTCTGAAAGGTGTTACTCAGGTTCTGGTATCTCTTTTTCAATTAGCCCAAGAGTATGATGACAAAGGTCAGCATTCCTAATAAATACAAATGCATGATTTTGAATAATGCAAACATATTCTGCAAAAAATGGTGCAGATTAACCTACTTGATCACAGTGTGCCTTTGGCAAAAGTATTTATGAGACTAAACCCAGAAAAGTTATTTAACATTCTCTAACCTGTCTGTCCCACAATGCCAAGAAGTAACAGGGTTTTACTGCACTACTTCCATGTGCTGATTTCAAAGCTGGTATTGCAGAGGTCAGTAGAGAGAAAAAAATACTGTGGTGGTGTGCAATAACCCCAGAGGTTAATTGTCACACATCAAGGTATGGAAGAATCAGTGGAAATCCAAATTACTTCAGTTTAACCCCTGGTTCTATCTCCTTGCTGGAGGCAGAGCAAAGTTCTTCTGTCAACAGAACATTTGTCAGAGACAAAATGATTTATCTTAGATTTGACTCTTCCTTTCCCCTCAGCTGAAGTTGGTTGGTGGTAAATCTTTCTGGGTGAAGCATTTAAGTTAATGCTTGGAAAACTTTTATTCAAAACTTCTTCAGTGAGAAATAATTTAAAATGATATGATGAAACTTAATTGTACATTTTTTTTATTCCCTAGGAAGAATTGATACAGTATTTAATTATGAATTTTTAAAGAATAGGTTGTTTCACTTAAACTCTCATGTTGTCTTGCCCTTGTTACCTCCCTACAATTTCCCCACATGTATGTGCTAAAGATAAGAAAATCTCATTGTTTCTGAAATTGAACAATAAGATTTGTTTTTTGGCAAGCTCTGCTCATCTGGATGAGAAAACAGAACATTACAATGAAGGATCTGTTAACTGCTTTGTTCCAAACAGAGCTTCCCCCCTCCAGATAAAAACATTTAACTTGTAAGCAGGTTTTAAACAAGGTTCTGTATAAATTAAACTTCATGGAGCTGGGACCAATTTGTTCCCTTTAATTTGATTTACTCTGTAAGTTGGAGAAAGATTGAAGAGACCACATACTGGTTAAGAAGCATGGAAAAGACTACACCTGAAATGGAGAACTCTTTGTTTTACTGGGATTGCTGTTCTTTGAACTATATTCTGCCCTTTAAAATACACTACTTTAGTTGGACAAAAACTATTACTAACACTGCAGATGAGCACAGTCATGAAGATACAAGAAAATACCTCTGCCACTCAATTTAATTTAGTAAAATTTATTGTATTTGAGGTTCTTTAATCCTGTGCTATATTCTCCCAAATAATAAACAGCACTCTTCTGGGCTGTTGCTGGTTTATGGAGTTTTAGATAATGGGTGCCCTGACACTGGAATTGGCACACTTTGTCAATTCTGGCAGGATCTGAGCTGGTCACTGTGTAGACTATGGCAGCACTGTTCAGTATAGCTGAGGACTTGGGGCTTCAGCAAAGGGATATATGATGCCAGGAAATAATGTGGGGGTTTTACCTGGAGGAACATCCATTTGAAGCAAGAGCTGCGTGAATGTATTTGAATGTGCATGAATCTGTTTTTAGATGGAGGAGTGGCTTGCAAATAGAAAAATACTTTTTTTTTTTTCTTTTCCCTTGATACCAAGCATAAATACTTAAAAAAATGTGGGTGACATGGGTGGAGTGGAAGTCTTGACAGACTATGTCTAAAGTACAGAAAGGTGCTCTGTAGTGAAGATCTGTTGAAAGGCATTGATTGTAGCAAGTGGCAAAGTATTTCTTGGGGTTTTCCAACTGTTTTGCAGGAGTTGTACTCGTGCCTTTCTGCTATCCAGCATTTGTTTAGATTTAAATTGCTAAAATGCCATGATCAATGTTATTTTAGCAAAAATGTTTTTAACAGGACAAAAAGTGTATTCAAGTCAGTTTGTAGTAATATCTTTCAGATCTTGTCCTTGCTGTAGATGTTCAGTGAGTTCAGATGATTTTATTTGTTCCCTGGAATCATGATCTACTGTATTTCTGATTTTGGTACATGCTGTTATTGTGCTGATTCTATGTATTGCACTGTGTTCTACACAGAGGAGAACTGTCGTTCTAAAAAAAAGAAATATGCTTAACTTTTTCTACACACAGTAATCACCAAAATATTAATGATAAAATAATGCCAAAGTCATGGAGAGCTTCTGAAGACCTAAACATTCTCTGTCTTGGTGTCTTGTTAACCATGTTTCTGAATTCTAATTGGGACACTGTAGACAATCGGTGATGGTGGTATGAAATAAACTTTCAAAGTTGCTGGGCAGTGGTTGAACTGATGAAATATGGATTAGATTCACAATAACCTGATAGAAAGATCTTCTGTTTTCTGACATGTTTAAGTTTATGGAGATGTTAAGTCGTGTTGTATCTTATCACATTATGTTAATTTAGCACTGTGTAGGCTTTTGATGTGATGTGCTTTACCTCATTATTACAATTTCCAGCTTCAGAGAAGTTTGTTACCAAGAGGAACAAAACTTTGCTCATTTGATAAAATTTGACACTAATGGAGTGGCAACATTTCAAAGGCTACCCATGTAAAATGCATTTTGTGTGTGTATGTGTGTGTCTGTATACAGCTATATAGTTTTAAAAGTACTTGCAGCAATGGACTTCATGCTTCCCAGTAAGAAAAGTCACTGACTATTCTGGTTTCTAGACTGGACCTTAAAAACACAGGTCAGTCTTGCCAGACTTCCACAGAGGTCAGGTAAGGTGTCTGAAGAAGAGTCAGCTGCTTCGTTTTTCAAGTCTAAGGTAATTTATTCTTTTTTCATGTCCTCAGTGTACATATTTTTTGTTGGAATCATTGGCAACCAGAATTACTTCATATGAAATTGACAGGCATCTGTCAGGAATGGCCTTGGGAGCCAGTCCTTATTTATTTAGTTTGAGCTAATAGCCATGTGTATGCACAATTTAAGAAAAACAACAGTAATTTAAGTGACAGAAAAGGGGAATTAATTCAGAGCCTGAAGCAAGAACAGTCCTTTCTTTTGATTACAGGTCTGGTGTCTAAATCTGAATCCTGGATCTTTCTCTATTAGCGTGCTGTCAGATATCTCAGGGTGAAATTCATCTCCCTTCTTGTTACAGTACCAGCAAAACACAGAGCTAGGAGAAAGATGCTGTATAAAAAAACGAATTATTTTATCTTTAGTCTTCCTTTGTAGTATCAACCCAGCTCTCTCTACCTCTTCTTTCTCCAACACCCCCCCCACACCCCCCCCGGCTCCTGCATTTTCTGTTGTCATGTTTTTCCTGCCTGTAATCCCTCTTGAGACATGAGCAGGTCTTTGGCAGTTGTGTTCCCACAATCAGCAGTCTGGAGTGTGGAGCTGCATGCATTAGACACATACTGCAAAAAGCAGGAAACCTTGCAACAAAAGAGCAGATTTTTGGGAGGCAGTACTCAGCAGCAAGGTTATTTTGTCAGGTGCTGGTGGGATGGGCAGCACCATTGTGTGAATCAAAGAAGAGTAGGTCCTGTCCTGAGGGACAGATGCTCTCTGAAGCTGCAGTGCTGTAGCACAGACAGTGTATCCATGGAGGAAGCACCTAATTTATGCTTCCTTTCAGGAACCTGAAAAGGCGCCTCATAGCACTTAACTAAAAAGTTGCAAGGGGAGTAAGTAAAAGAGACTTGATTGCAGAACAGCATCAGTGGAACTTGGATTGGACTGACATTGTGAAACGTTTGTGCAGAGCAAAATCTCCTAATGGATGTTGCTTGTATTTTGACATTTGTAATCAGCTGTTACAGACTGAAGAACATCTTTGCTGTCTTGCCTGTAGACCGTAGAGTTACTGGGACGGAAAAGTTGTACAGGTTGCAAAGAAAATTTTAGTGGTTACAGGTGAATAGGACTGTAATGAAAGGATAAGATCTGTTGCTCAGAAAAGTGAACTGCATGTGCAGCCAGCAGAGGTTCTCTTTTTGTGAGATTTAAGCACTTCACACCAACAGGAGCGTGTGTGTCTTCTCTGCCAATCACAGAACTCTTTTCCCAGTGAGAGAGTGAGGGTTGTGTTAATGAACACGTTAATGTTGAGCTGGTGGAAATGGCTGAACTGAATCTGTCCAGCAAGACTTGAGAACATGCAAGTATGTGTTTTTTGAGATCTGTGTGCTTTCTCAAGGTAGTATTTAATACAGTCATGGGTTTATTGTGATGATTCCCAAGAAGGTTGCAATATTATAACAAGAAAATATAAGCTAAAAAAAATAGAATTGTTTTTAAATTAATGTTTCCTGTTATCACCATAGACACAGATCACTTGAATGCTGAGAAGAGAATCAATTTCAAAGCTTTATCCCTTTCTGTCCTCACCATGTTTGCTTCATGTCCATCATCTTGCTAATCCCAGGTATTTTCCTTCACCTTTTAGAGAAAATGACAGTAAAAGACTATTTTGCTGGCTTTTTTATTTTGTTTTGTTGTCCTTTTCAGTTTGTTCATATCATTAATTTCTCCCTAACTTGATTTCTGTGAGACAGCTGAACTCAGGATACTCAAAGTGCACGATTAATGGCAAATTATCTGTCAGCACAAGTGAGTCTGGAGTCAGTAGTAACCAGAGGAAAAAGAAACTGGCTATCTACGGGTAAACAGAAGTTCTTTAGTGTTCAATTTCTGGTCAATGCCAAGAGCAGCCAGTAAAAGGTGATACGAGAATAGTTGACACAAAAAATGACTAAAATATAATCTCCTAAATTAATTCGCAGCATTTTTAAGGGAAAATAAGGCAACCTAACTACAGTTTTTTGGTGAATTCATAAAGCTTATTCTTTTTCTCTGTATATATAGGGTTGAACTTGGAAAATGTTGTACTTATGTTGATGAGATGGTAATAAGAAGTAAAAATAAAATTTGTGGTAGTTTCATGCTTTCTCATGGAATGTACCATTTGAAGAACATAATATTAATGGTCTGAGTTTAGCTCCCTGTTTATCATCTTGCTTTTTCCTTACAATATCTTACACTTGGTGCTTCCAACATGAGCCTGAAAACTGCACTTCAAAGAGAGGGATGCTGAGATGGGAGAGCTTTGTGTCAAATGTTCTGCCTAAGTTGTTTCACCTTCATTGTAACTAATTCCTGTCTTGTCAGGTTTTGGGTTTTATTAGTTCGTATTTTTTGTCTTTTTCAATAAATGTATTTTCAGCCTTTTTGGAAAGGGCAGGACTGGTCTTTTGTTCCAGTTTGGGGCTGACCTCTAGGGAAGCTATACCCTGGATAGATATTCTTTCTGCTCTCTGTACCTGGCAATGTTTCATGCTCGAGGTCACACCTGAGGCCAGATGGTTGGTCACCAAGAGGATGTTCCCAGTTTGTGCAAGCAGCACTGTCAGTATTGGTTTTAAGTGTTACTGTAATGTGAGAGCCTAATTTCAACACTAAGTCCAGGAGTTCCTTTTCTCAATGAATTAGTTTCATAGGAACAGAATGCATTGCTGAGGTGAATCCCATGTTCTGTTATCTGAGATGGCCTTTGTTTTTCACCTGAATTCAGCTTCTCTTAGGTAAACCTGCCCACACAGTTAAGTGCCTTGTTAATGTACGATCCTATAGGGCATATTTCACTGATGGACTTAGACCTGTTCTAGAAAGTCACCCCTGACTCCTGTGAACCTTTTAGAGTGGGCATTAACTTGATTAATGGTGTCAAAAGGTTTAGAGAGGTCTGGAAGGGTGAGAGGGGTGCTTGCTTATCATCTGTTGATGTGAGGCCATCTGCTAATCCTGTGTCTGCCTGGAGCCTGGCCTCAATCCAGGCTGCAGGACAGTGCAGTGGACTCAGCTGTAAGCTCTTCATTAGCCCTTAGCTTGTTTTCCTATGACCTTTAATCAAAATGATATTAAGAAACAGTTTGACTGTGATCCATGTATTCTTGTTTCTTTTCATGGAGGAAAAACTCTCACTTCTTGGAAATATGTTTTTAAAGGGTGAAAGTAAAACTTCCTGTCCAAGTCAAATGTTCGCAGTTGTGACCAGCTAGAAGGGAAAGGCAGGTATTATCTTAGATGCAATCTCTGAGCCCAGGGCTGTGGGCTTAGCTGAGCCTAAAGTGCTGTCTTTGAGTTCTCCCACTGGATTTTTCCAGTTCTTTTTGAGCCACTGTACATCAACAAGCACTTCCACAGTAGAACTCTATATTCTGGAAATAAGTTTGTTCCTGCTAATTTTACATGACTCTTCGTTCCTGTTTTGGAACAGAGAACAATCATTTCCTCTCATAATCTGTACATTACTCAACACTCCAGTCTGTGAATTGAAAATGTTTTTACTGTTGTCTCAGAAGTTTTCTATTGATAGAGAAGAATTAATGTCTCACATTAGGCACACCATTCGCATTTTCTATGTTAAGAGAGAGGCAGTACAATGTCTTACTTTGGTGTAGGCTGATGATGGGTGAAAACCTCCACTGGCAGAAAAAATCAAAGGTTTTTGAAGTCAAGTCTTAAAAATGTCTTTGATTGCTTGTTCTGGCCCTGTTATATTCCATACCTCTCCCTAAAAGCAGTTTGTTTTAGTCATGAGAGTTGCTTATTCTGAGTTCCAAAACTCTGTAATCCCATGGAGGTGCTCCAGCTGGGAGCCCCGTGGGAGTGGCTCTAGCAAGGCATCCGCACAGAACTGGGAAGACATCTGAATATCTTGGATATCTTGGAATGAATGGATATTCTCTTTCAGAAGTGAGGGGGAAGACACTGTAATTTTCCAAAGAAAGAAAATTTTTTAAAAGGCTGGTATTTTAACTTTGCATTGTTTTGTCCAACTTCTTCATAATGTTCCACCTTCTGACTTTTTTTTTCAAGTGTACAAATGTGTAATTACTTTTCCTGCAGACACCCCTCCCCCCCACCAAAAAGCAAACCCTACACCCAGACTCTTGTTTGTTTTTCACACAGACTGCAGATTACTACAGTTATCCCACTGAACAAGAGATTAACTTCTCTTTACATACACGATTCAAAGGTGCTGTGTCCTCATATGAAGCACTGATCCTCAGCTCAGTAGCTGTCCTGTGAATTTAGAAGAAAAGGTTAGCTTTTGCATTTGGAAGTGGGCATGAAAGAAAACATGAACACAAATATTTATTCAACAAACTGAGCTGATAGTGAGCATCTCTTGATGCAGCTGAAGATGTTGAGAACTTTCTGTATAATAGAATAGTTGTTTTATGTGGTAAGCCAGAGCCCTGTGTTAGTTGATATCCAAGGATCTTATAGTGCAAGATGAGTTTCCAGACATTTAAAAAGGAACAGTGGGCATCACTTACTCACTTTTCAGCTGTAGTTATGGCACCTTTGCAGTTCATACTACTAAATTTGGCAAGTCCCTGTATTTTGCATTCTACTTCCTCTGCTTTTTTTCCAGTGAAAACACCAAGGGAAAAATTGATGTAAAGCAGTTGAGGATGACCCCTATAAACTTTTTTTACTGTGCAAGCTGTGAGAAGGTTTGCTTGACATACTGTGATTTTTCCCTTCCTCCATACTCTGGGTAAAGAAAAAAAAAAAGGGGTAATATCATGGAGACAGTATTTTCTTTCTTTTTCGAAACTTCAGAAAGAGGAAGCAAGTCAATATATAGGAAATATTTTGCAGGTTGTCTTTTCACTTGAAACTGCAGTGCAAATATAGTTGGTAATGGAATTTTTTTTTCCTTACCTGGCATTTGTGTTAGAGTTGCATTTACTACAATTTCTGAAAATCTTTAAGGAATATACTGTGATGAAAACCTTTCTTCAAGAGCGTCTGAGTTTTTTAAGCAATTTTTTATTCAAAATTTAATACTTAGTAGTGGCTCTCTCTAAAATTGATTTAGATGGAATGAAAATTGGGTTTAGCAAAAGCCTATCTGATTTGTAAAACCTGTTGGAGATCTGAGTGCTCAATAAACCCTATGAATTATTATAATCACTCTAGTAAAGATTTTGAATTTAAATTCACTTTCTACATTCAAGCTTTTTTCTTATTAAATCTGTTTAACAGTACCTTTTGACAATTTTTTTTTAATATAAATTCAGAAAGAACATAAAATGCAGTATGAGATCCTTTATCTCAGAGACCCTGATACAGACTGGGTATGGCAGGTGTGAGTCTTTGAGTGCAGTTTCCCAGAGAGGGAAAGAGGAGCTTTGTTTCAGCACGCAGAGGAGACCTGCATCCAATGGCTCCTGCGTAGTCCTTTCAGGAGGAGTGTTGGGAAGGTGACTGTTTGGGCTCCCATGTGAACCATGGCCCTGTGGCCTTGCCCCACCCACTCTGGGAGGGCTTGCTGCCCTCAGCAGGGGTGGCCATGAGCAGCCCTAGTCCTGCTCCTTTACGTGTCGGTGCTGGGGAATTGGACATGGAGGTGGGGAATGGCTCCGCAGGTTGTCTCTGGCAAGTTGTGGCTCAGGGTGTCACTGCCAAACCCTGGTTGGTGATCTGTCTGTCCTGATCCTGGGGTTTAGACTACCTGCTTTTGCCTTAGTGTAGAGTGGTTCTACTCCCATTAAGTTGGGCAATGGCTTAATGATTTTACAGGAGAGTATCGGCTACCATGGATAAAAAATCCAGGTTATGTTTTGTAGAGGTCTTTACTGTTAGCAGCATGGTTTTGTAAAAAGGGGATGGAGTATTAGGGAAATAGAAGATGCTTTATGCTTTATTTAGCTTTGGGGGGTTTGTTTGTTCTTTGCTTAATTTTACTAGCTGAGAAGTAAAAAATGCATTGAAATAATGGGCTAATGAGAATATCTGCTGTGTTTTTTCCAGAATTAAGACTTCAGCTGAAACCAGATTTGATGTGATAAAGACGGTTTGTTTTGCAGTATGAGGTCAAATGATCCCTGTGGTGTCTGGTGCAAAAGTGCACAAAGCACGGCCTCCTTTCAGTTTGTGCTTTGTATACTCAGAGGATCGCAGACAGTACTAGAGGGACGATGGAAAATCTTGTCTGAAGTCGTGGTGAATCATATACCTGCCAGGTCTTACATGTCCTGCTTTTTTCCTCCCTTTTTTTCCTCTTGCCTTCTTCCCCCTCCCTTTTTGTAAGATTTCATATCTTAAAATTTAGTTATTCATTCAAAGCGTTGAGGGGGAAAAAAAAGGCCAATTACACTTTGAAAAGCCACCGAAGGGATTAGATCCCTTTTAATTCATTTAATTCTTTTTATGTAGTAGACCAAAGGATCAAAAATCCTCTTTTTCTTCATTGAAGTTGCTCTGTGCTCCTGTAGTTTTTACTTGTTCCACAAGCTACAATAATTTTGTTTTTTTTTTTTATATGGCAACAAAACATGTTCTTTCTGTATGACAGTTGTGTACTAGACCTTTCAGAAGGAAAGTGTAAACTCTTTGTCAGCGCAAGCTCTCTTAATACCAGCTGAAGCTTGATTTGTTGCACTCCAGAAAGTAATAAATGACTACTTTTTTATTGGGGCAGGTGTTCTTAGGAAGTCAGCATCACACTTCAGGCAAAGAAAAGGGATATTTGCATGGTGTGTGCCACGTTGCCAGCCAGCCATATTTTACCAGAGCTTCACTGTGCCCAGTCTCACAGCTTTCCCTATTAATGTTTAATAGGAAAAGCAGCAAGACTCAGCACATTAGTGCTCCAGCATTGCAAAATGAGTTTGGAAACTGCACTAGGATGGTTAGCAAATTTTTTTCAAATACCTGGCTAATTGCTGTTAATCAATCAGTACTAAGAAGGCACCTGACAGTTGAATCAAACAATCACATGGCAGTTGTAGGATAACAAAGTGTTATTTGACTATAAATGTTTGGGTGGGAGCAGTTGTGCAGTCTTAATCAAACTCTCCTTCTACAAAACAAAGGAAGATGGAATCCTGTTCCTGCAGACGTTGCTCCTTGTCATCTCATCTTGGCATTTGTGTGTGTGTCTGTTAGAAGCTGTGTGCTGAAGTGCTGCTGAGTTAGCTCAAGTCTTGGCACTCCTAGAGATGAGAAATGGTTTAATATGGGCATAGCCACAGTAGGTGGGAGAGCTACTTTTCCAAAGTTTGTTTCCAGTGATTGCAGTCTTTGGCTGCTTGGAGTCATCCATGAGCTGATGTTACCTGCTCTTATTCCAGGGCAGCAAAACTTGAGTCAGATTGGTTTATCAGTACAGTGCAGTGTAGTCTTTTAAAATAAGTCTTTCCATGAGGATGGATTTTTCCCAAGATGGCCACTGAAATATCCATCCAATGCAGTAATGTCAGTTTGCTTGTTTTTTTTGCTATCACTGCTTTTACTGATGCAAGGAAGGGCATTATTTTGCCATTTACAATACCTGAATTAAGTTTCTTGTAGGCTAGAACTGTTTTATTGACTTGAATTCTCTTCCTTTTCAGTTAGTACTGCTCTTCCCTGTTTAGTATAATACCTTAAATATCTATACAATTTGTGATGTATTCTCCTTTGGGAAAAAAACCAAGGGCCCTCTTTATGTCCCTAAATGCACTGTTGCTGAAGGAGGCAAATGTCATCAGCTCCTCTGCTGAAATTGGTGGCATCAACTCAGCCTGCTTCCATCATGCAATGTGTATTCAGCATGTGTCATGGGCAAGTAATGAAACGTGAACTGGGAAACTGTCCCCACAAAGTATACCCCGGAGCTTATGGAATGCAACTGCCAGGTCTTGCTAAATCAGGGATTCTGTGTGCTTTAATAACAGCTGCCAGTGAACACACTGGTAGATGTAAACTGTCGTCTTGTACCACTCAAGTTTTCCCACAAAAAAAGTCTGGCTTGCAAGGTCATTTCCAGGAAATTCTGAAGTACATTTTAAATGTCATTACTTTTTAGTGCTTTGCCATTATCTGATGACAAAACTAATTATTCTTGGAAAATGTTGCTTATTTAAACAGTAATTCTTTAGTACCTCATGTTGAGAATATTCTCAATGGGATCAAATAATTCCTTATAATATTAATCAGTAAGTAGAATTAAATCATCCTCAAGAGCCTAATTATTGGTACTACAACTAGCATGCAGCAGAAGTTATTGTCAGGTACAGACAGGTATGGATGTCTTCAAAAGGCATCATTAAAAGCAGCAGATGAAGCTGAAATTTATGATCTTGGTGTAGTGACTTTGAACTGAAAGCGGTGAAGTCACTGAACAAGTTGCAAATCATCCATGAATTTATGAATCCCAGTTTCACCAAAGTCTAATTGTGTGGAAGAGCCCCAAATGTTGTTTGTTCTCTGTTCAGCTGAGAAAGCAACTTGCTAATCAGGAGTTGCAGTGCTCTTCACCATCCAGAGGTATTGACATGCTCAGTGAAAGGAAAGGACAAGGTACAGAGGGGAGTTGTTTTGGGTTCAGTCAGTTCTGCCCTGCATGAGAGATGTGGAATTGGGTGGAAGGTGTTTGAGAGGGAAAATCCAGCTCAGGCCCTCTGCATGAGCAGGAAAGGCAGATGTTCCTGCTTTCTCACTGCAGTCATCACCTGAAGTGCTAATGATTGTGCTTTTCAGAGCAGTAACTAAAGCAGTTTCTTCCATCCCTAAATTAATGCACTTAGTAAGTCATATCCAGCATGATCTTTAGTGGAAAGTTTCACAATTTATACCCCACTTACAAGCCCAATGAGCTCTGGATGTTTGCTCTCTACTTACAATACAGTGGAACTTTCCTTGGCAGTATAAAAATTGGCCCAGACACAAACCAGGTATGTTTCAGTTTTGTTACACCTTGGCATGTATCACTTCACAGTGACAAATATAAATCCTAGCCAAAAGCAGTAGTAAGTTTTGCTCTCTCATACAATTTGGGATGCCTCTTCTGAGATACATTTTCCCATAAGGCTCCAGGTGCCTTGTGTGCAGCGCAAGTTCTAGAGGCACTTTAGCACAGCACTAAAAGCTGTAACAGGTGACAGGTCCTTATTTTCATTTCATCTTCCATTCTTACAGCGGCATTGTGCTCTCCTGTGCTTTTCTGTAGTTGTTACTTTATGCTGCTCAGCTGCCACAGAGAAGAAAAATTTTTGTTGTTTACCTTCACTTGTGAAGGGACTTTGTTTCTTCTGAAGAAATATAAGTTGAGCTTCTGAAGTTGTTCATTTTGCAGGACAGTTATTATCCTCTGCTCGTCAGCCTTAGTCTTTAAGTGCATATATAGATACAGAACTTAAAGAACTTTGTGAGCTATGTTCATGATAATCTGTCAGTTGGGTGCTGAAACTGCTGAAATTTGCATATAGTAGGGTAAGCATTTTCCCAGTTAAGGCAAAAAGTTATTTTTAAGGGTGTTTTGAATAGTTCTTTGCTCAGTATTAAACTGTTAGGTTTTTAATAGGGAGGGAGACAAGACTCTAGCTGCATCAAGCTTAATGTAGAAATTACTGTATAGTTTTATGAACTGTATTATTCAGCATGCCTGACAAGATGATAGTGATGCTCTTTTCTGGTCATAAATTCTGTAAGATGCTTAGATACCACATGGTTATAATGTTGGCATAAATATGCTGATGGATACAGATGTAATTAATTTTTAGGCGTTTCTTGTAATTATTCCAGTGATAGATGTCTAAATTTGTCCATAATCTATTAGAGAAAATGTCCTACTCTATTACAGCTTCTTGTAAAATTTAATGGCTGTGGTTCTGCTGTTGCGTTTTTGTTCTACAAGTGTACCTGTGGATCCACTAAAATTATGGGCTGAACTGCACACTAAAGCATGGAGTTGGCTCCTAGGCATCTCAGCCCATGAGTGCTTGAGAAGGGCTCTCTGGAAGGGCAGACTAGTGGGGCTGATGTAGCTGTTAGATCATGGGTCTGAAGTGCCCCAGTTGGGCACTTGAGCAGGTGAGTGAAGAGGTAGACATTCAGTTATGAGGCTGTGCATTGTTTCCTGAAGGTCTGTTTCTGAATTTTGGGAGGGTACACAACTTTCTTGTCCTCACTGAGAAATTGTTTGTGCTGCTGTTCTGCACTAGGTTTTAACTTTCAGTGCATCTCAGTGGTTTTCAAAAGGAGTGGTAACCTTGTGACAAGTAAGTGTTGGCTTGTTTTTCTTTTTTAGTTGCAAAACACTACGGTGTATACAGTTTGTGTTGTGCCGTCAAAAATATCTTTTTGGTAAGAGGTAAAATTTGGTCAACTGACTTACACATTTTATTTTGCTGTAGCTCTTGACAAAAGCAGAGACACCATCAGGTCAACAGCACTTCAGTTGCTTTCCATTTACTTGGATATACTTTGGAAGTGTCAACAGCTTTTGGAAGTAGCACTGTTTCAGCCAGGGCATTAGGAGCAGGCCTGTGTGTGTAGCCTCTGGTAGGATTACTACCAGGTACTGCTGTTCTACCTGAGAAGGAAGTAAAGGAATAAGATGATGGTGGTGAATTTTGTCCATACAATCGAACCTTGTATAATTTAAACTACTACTGCAGTGAATTAATGAAGTTCAGAGAATAAATGTGGACCATGTCCTTTTTCTGTATTTTCCCTGCAGAGAGAATAACAGGAAATACAGGGAAAGAGATCATCAGCCATCTGACAGCCTTTGACCCATGGCAGGCTTTTTATCATGTATGTTTTGGCAGTCTGACACTCATTCAGTCTATCTCATTGCCACATGGTGAATTAAATATTTCCATTTTTTAAAGCACGGAAAAGGTCTGAATATTCTATGAAGGAGTTTTGCATAAGCATCGGTGTTTCTTTAGCAAAGAATGCATCTTTCTCTTCATCTCTTCAACCAAAAGGACTTGAAATTTGCCACTTTAAATGAAAATTTGAATACTGAAGCATTAAGTAGATGGAAGTTAGCAGAGCATTAAGTGTTAGAAAATTATGTACACTTCAGTGTGCAGTCTTTTTCAAAGCTTTCTCTTTGTCAATAAAATGCTGTGTCCAAAGATGCACTTGCCTTGGAATTTAGAGAACAAATACTAATTTGTGCATTTGAACAACTGGTAAGCCTTAGAGAAAAACACTTGCCCATCTTTCTTTATGATGCTTACCTTCATAGGGTGTATATTTATAACCTTACTGTTCTAATAATCTTAAACAACTAGCCCTGTAGATAACTGAAGCGTGACTTTGTTGCAATTTATCCTTCTTGCTGAAAGGGATTAAATAATATAAATCAAAGGTTAGTGGAAGCATTGCCTTGAATTTTGGATGCTTTTCAGTGCATCTTTTAGAAGGCTCTCTGAATTTCTTTGTTAAAAATGTTCTGTAGGAGGAAAAATGTCACTTGGGATCTGTATATTATTCTGTGAATGTTGTGCTGATAGCAACAGGATACAATGAGTGTCAAAAGAGCCAAGTGCAAGAATTGCTTACTAGGTGCACAGCAATACTCTGTGCACAAATTCAGGTCCATGTGCTATTTGGTTCTTGGTGAGACTGGTGCCAGTTGGAGTTTTATATGACGTGAGGACTGGAGAGAATGCCTAAACTTGTCTGCCATCAACAACTGTCTGTGTTGGACTAGAGAATGTTAACCAAATTGTAACATTTACTTGGAAAGCACCATCACTTATAACCTGCTCTATTTTATCTTTTGATTCTTCTGAGGCTGGCTGTGCTCTCTGTTCAGGGCAGCTGTGCTGAAGGTGACCCAGAGTGTTGGTGCAGGAACACTACTCTGACTTGCTTCTCAGAACTTCTGGTGAACAGCAAATTTTGGTCTGGCTGGGTTGCCCGTGCAACTGGCTCCTGGAGCTGCAGCTGGCACTCTGCCCTGTTAGACCACCCTTCAGGTTAGTTACAGGACCTGTCTTGTGGTGATCACGTCAGGAATCTGATAACTCTGTCTCCAGAACCAGGCTTCACTCATGGGTGGGAGGCCTGACAAGATTAGGACTCTCTGTGCTTCATTATTTGAACCAAAGTAAAGTTCGGTGCTGAGGTTTGATTGGTTGTGGAGTTTTGTTGTTGTTGGGTTTTTGTGCATGTTTTTTTTTTTTTTTGCTTAGCTGCCAACTTTAAAATAGATATCTGAGTAATAATGGAAATTAGATTTAATGTAAACTATCTGCAAGAGACAAATGACACCAGAACCTTAAAAATCTGTCTTAATCAAATTCTATTTTCATTTTCTGTTTGAAGGATTTTCTAATATTGCAAAATAAACTACAGAGAGTGTTTGTGGATCTCCCAGTACAGCTAAATGCATTAGCAGTACTGGAGAGCTTAATCCATACCACAGCTGGGTGGTGCCTCATCTTTCTGCCTGGTGAGGCTGCTTAATTTATCCTTGTGCCAGAGGAGCACCCTTCCTGCCTCCCTGGTAGCTGGGGTGGCAAGGTGATGGGAAGAGTGTCCTGTGTGGCTGGGATGCTTCAGAGGGGCTGCTGCCTGCTCCCTTCTTGGCTGGAAAAAGATACCCAGAGTGACTGCTGGCAAAGCACTCCAGTCTTGTGTGCTCAGGTGTGACAACAGCCCACCAGCAGCTCCACAGTGCCAGGCTGTGGGACCCTCATCAAGAGAAGCGTGGATGGGTCCTGTCAGAGCTCATTGTTCCCTGTGCCTTTGGCCTTTTCAGGCTCACCTGCACCTCTCAATCCCCAAATGAGAAGCATTTTCCCGTTGTCATTTTTCTGCATAAGATGCCATGTTTCTCTCAAATCAGGATGGTGAGGGTACAGCTGCCTTGTCACTTGCTATAATGACATTCCAAAGGCCTGACTTCAGAATCTGGAGTACTTGTTAGGCACACTGGAAGACCTACGTTGCAACACAGTCTTGCATCCCAGTCCTCCTTGTCTTAAAACAGAAGTATGCCGTGAAACAGTAATTCTTTACAGTTTTCAAAGCTTAGAGTGTATTGTTAGTTACCAGCTGGAGGGCTGTGCTTTTTTTCCATTCCCAAGTTTATCAGGTTTTTTGTTAAGATGAGTCTCTGTGTTCTTGTACCGGTTCAGGCAAGAACAGTCCCACTCATGTGCTGCGTTGCATTCTTTATTTCCCTGCTTCACATGAGGATACAGAATTACTCAGAAAGCCAGAGGCTTTTGCAAGACCTGCCTATTAATTATTTCTTCTCTATAGACACAAACAGCCTGCATCTTTCTGTAGTTATGCACACATGCTCTGCACAAAGAGGCTGAATAGCTCAGGTACCTGTTGCTTTTGGCACATCTCCAGGATTTGAGGCTTCCATGTTTTGCATCTGTCATGATTCCTTCCATTCCCTCTGGAAGTGAGGGAAGGAGCTTACAGATGTGCAGGTAGACTGAGTTTCAGATGATTCTCATATGGTGACTGTTTTGTTATTGACTGTCCAGTTACTTATATAATTCTAATTACTCTTGCTAAAAGGTAAAATAAAAGTTTTCTGAAGTTTGACATCAAGATGACTTGTGCTCTTTTGCCAGTCATTCCATATTTCAGGAATTGAAGACTTTTTTTCTAAGTGAAAAGTATTTTATTAAAAATAAAGATTATGTGAATTTTTCATTTGTCACACCTTGAAACTTGAATTTGAGCTGATGGAGGAGAAAATGTTCTTTCTTTGCATTTTAGGGAACAAAATGGTTTTCTTTTTCAAGTACATTTTTCTCAGTAAAGGAGCATTGTCTCGCTGGTTTTAAAAAACACATTGTCTTGAATGTACACATATGTAGGAGTCTGTCTCCTTTCTGGATGGAGAAGAGGCTCCAGAACTCATGGATGAAATGCTGGGCATCTGTAGGTGTGGGTGGAAAGTATGAACCAGATTTTTTTTGCCAGACCCACCTGCTTACAAAGGCATACACGTGTGCAGCCAGGCTTGTTTAGGTCAGTGATTATCTCAATCCCAGCCATCCAGCTGTCCCTAAAAATGGTCTTTTTGCATGTGCAGAGGGAAATTACTGGAAGTGTGCACAGAGAATGAGAAGCAGTCATGTTATGGTTCGTGCACATTAGATGTCCTGTGCCCTGTGCCTTCGGGCCTGCCAGACAGAGACAACAGATGATCTCTGCAGAGGCTTGCATGATGTAATCCTCCTTGTTGCTTGCTCATGGGTTGTGACTTAAAAATATGCCTGAAGTAATTACTGGTTTCCAAACTGCCCTGAAGGGCTATGAGCAACTGTAGTTCAAAGGAATGAGTGAATATCTGTTGAAAATTATTCCAATTATCAGGTTCTGCACTGCAGGACTGGTTTGCAGTGGAAGGATCTCTAATACTGCGTTGAGAAATGTGGAGAAGGTACGTTATATAAACCACTGAGAAGCTCAAGCACTTGTGCCCTGCTGTAAACAGCTTTAGTTTCTCTTGAACCCCAGCAGGATTATTTGGGTGCTGGTGCTATAAATGTTGCCCATTTAATTGTCCTAAGGAATCCTGCAAGATAACCTCCCTTTTTAGTAATTTTGTGTGGGATGGAGCTGGAAATGTAGCCTGGGCTAAACTTTCTTCTACAAGTGAACTGCTTAAAGAGGATGTACAAGGGGTGTCAATAACTACAGGACAGTGCTAAAGAAGAGGAGGTTTGGTGTTTGGTATGTTGTGTTGTGGTTCAGAGACTTCCCATATGAATTCACTTCCTCTATATTACCTAGTTCTTAGATTTACTAGGGAACCTGGCTGAGGCCTGACAGGGGATAAAATGTATCCCATGAAATACTGGTCAGTGCAAACTGCATTACTGTAAATTATTTATATTCATTAAATATTAAAAATTCAGATATACATTATGAGCTTACATGTTTGCAATTACCTAGTAAGGTACAAGAAAATAAGTTTAATTAAATAAGTGTATCTTGGAAACATAAAGTAACTATTCCAGGTTGTTACTAATTTCAGAATGTATGTTCAAAGTACACTGCAGTAGAAAGACAATTTACTGCCCTACAGTAACCCTCAACTGATGTGAAACAAAGCTCAGTCCATTCTCTGTGTGCTATTCTGATCAGCAAGCTGAGCTGTTTTTCCTGAGCTGAAGATGTGTCTAACAGATGTCCAAGCAGAGAAGCATGTTCCAGTGTTGTGTGATGTGTAGAGTGGGCACTTGAAATACCACATTGTAGTGGAAGTGGTAGCAGAGTGCCTTAATTTAATGGTGTAGCTTGAAGCAGCTGGTTTGTTTTGGTGTGCTGAGAGCTGGTCAGGAAGGGGCATTGCCTGACAAAAGAACATCACCTGCTATCTACAGAATACTTGGTACTTCTGTGGTAGGATTTGACCAAGACAAAATAGCTTGTTTTGCATGCTCTCTTCTTGACCTGTGGGGCTTGAAGCTGTGGCTGTCAACTTGGGAAGGAGAAAAAAAAGGATGTTTAAGCAGTCAGATCACTAATTCTAGGTATTTTTGTGAAGTGTCACAAATTATAAGGCTTGTTAAAAACCAAACCAGCCCTTGTAGTGCTATACAGCACATTCTTATGTGCACAGTTGTGGACAGGCTTTCCTGCTCTAACAGAAAAGCTTATAAATTACGGTTTTATGAAAACTGATTTAATAATACCGATGTGACTATTTATAGTACAACTTTCAGCGGGAACGATTCTCCCTGCTTAATCAGAAAGGTTAATTACGGGTTTGCAGTTTCCTTTTTGTTTCTTCTCCATGGTCTCCATTAATCTTTCCTAGAACCTGCACGTGTTAATGGATCCTGTGCTGGCAAAGCCCTTGGCATCCCGCTGTGGTGACTGAGAGGGTGGCCCTGGTGGGGCTGGTCCTCAGCTGTGTGAGACCAGTGTGTGCAGGAGAAATTCAAGCCAGTCCATAAGCTGAATAGCATTCCCCTGCCTTAAATGGCAATAAGATGGCTCATTTGTGAACTTCAGTAAGTTTAAAGAAATAACATTTGACTGTCTAAAAACCCAAGCTTTTGATAATTTTTAAGAGAGAATGTGTTCCAGGTATCAGACTGGCTCTGTTGTTCTGAGTATCAGACACTGGCTCTCTGCTTCCAAGTCAGGAGATCTGTGCAGTGGCTTGGCATGTAATATATGAGATTAACCCCATGTAACCTCAATGTCATCTTTTCAATGTGCAATAATTGTATTCAGCAGAAACTGAGCAAGGATGTCTGCAGCTGGAGCTGTAGAAAACAGTCTATGGTCATTTATTCTGGTGGTGGATTAGCTTGTCCACTGCTTCATTTTGTGGTGAGCTTGCCTCTTTATGTCTTGGAATATCTTAAACCATTTACAAACAGCCTAAATATCCCTCGACTGTGCAGCCCCACTTAAGCCAGTGCCAGTGACAGCTACCACCAGAAGCAGAAGTTGAGAAGAGAAATAGAGCTCAAACCTCCTTTGTGATGTTAAGTCATTTATTCCCTCTGTCCTGGGGGGGACAGAGCACCGACCTGGGCAGAGTCAGCGAGGTGAGAGAGCGGGGCTTTGTGTCCTGCTGGTTTTATCACAGACAGGGGGAAAGGGGATCCCAAGGGCAGAGCTGGGATAAACAACCAACCAGATCAGAGCCCGGGCTGCTGGAACATCAGACAGACCCAGAGTCACATGGCAGGGGCCCACTGCAACAATTTAACATCTTGGTCTCGAAACAAGAAGCAGAAAAACTCGCAAGAATCTTTAAAAGAATGTTTTCAAACTAAATTTCCTTTCATATGATCTTAGAGTGCTTTTTTTTCTCCTTTAGAGTGCTTTTTATTCTCCTAACAGAAGTAGTCAACATGTGAAGCTCCAGGTTGTATGAAAATAGCTGTGTATGACCAGCAGCTGAGAAGCTCAATAGTTCCTTAGGCAACTTAAATGCTGTTAAAACTATTTATTTGGAATATTTGGCTGTGATAAAGATTGTACAATGCCTTTGCAGTTCAAAACAGAAGACAATTTTTCTTCCACCGTTTGGCTCTGGGCATTGTTACATTAATTTACAAATACATGATATTTTCAGTCTCTTGTCAATGGAGAAACAGTTCTCTTGGCCTGAAACCAATTTTTTTTTTCTTTATGGGCCATAAAGTTGAAATAGTATGTTTTCTAATTTATGCAAAGAGAATGTTTTATAAGAGTATTTGTTAATGTCCTATAATTAGGAAGTTGATCAGCATATATTTTTGGGAAACATACTTTGTATGCACGTGCAGAGCTGTTCTTAAATATGGAACAAGTGGGAGCTTAAAGGCCCTGGGCTTACATGTTTGATCTGCTACTGGTTTGGGATTTACTCTCTAGAAGGTGTGACTTGAGAAGCAATTGCAGGGTTCTTCCCTTTCCTTCCATGACTGTTCTGCATTGGCCAATGAACAATTTCCTACATTTTAAAATTGGAGATGCAGTTTTTCCTGTCTATGAGTGTAAACATCTGATTTGCATATGTAAATGATGCTTGGAAAAGGTAATGTGCATAATGCTAGATTAAAGAGCAAAATAGCTAATAGGTTGGTGAGTGGTAATTTTTCTTGTAATGTTCTAAAAACAGTGATTTTGTGTACTCCTTAGAAATGAGTGCCATAGGCTCCTAAACTGTTTCAACTAAAAGATCAGTATTTCAATAGTGTTCATATTTGCTTATTTTATGTACTTTCTGTTACTTTGTTTGCTTTTTGAAAAGGCAGAAAACAAATCTGTCAGCTATATCCATATTAATTATCTGTCACTTCAAATGTAGACTCAATAATCTAGTTTTAGCAAATGTCTTTCTAACCAATTAACACTTTTCTGTGGCTTTAAACCATATTTCAGTTACAAAATCAAGTTGTTATTTTTCAGTAAAAAATAAATGGAATGCACATTCTGCCTTGTAAATAAGGAGATAGGGAAGGGAAAGAAATGTCCAGAGCAATAAAATCTGTTCCTCATTAAGACCATTATCTGCCTTAATGTAATCATGTTCGAGTCCAGACATCCCTTAATCAATGCAGTCTGGACAGATATCACAGCAGCTCTTCAGAAAGTACAGATAACACCAGTGTCACCAGTGTCCGTAGTCTGACTCAGGCAGAGGCTTCAATGTGCATCCAGAAAGCAATGAAACCAAGAGATAAGAGAGGGCTCTGAACCGTGTCTCTGGTGACACAAGTAATATACTTCAAGTAGGAATTTTTTGATAGTTGGTTGTATTTTTCATTCTTGTCATTCTGCCTTTATTGGTGAAAAAAAATACTTGCTACAAGGACAAAGCTGAAATCTTTTTTGGAGAGATGTTGTGGAAGACCTTTGGGTGTTTCTGGGTAGCCATGTTTAGAAGCCAACACTTCTAAATATCCAGCAAAAGAAAAGTTAATGTTCTTTTTTTTTTTTTCTTTCCCTTTCCTCTTTCAGTATTATTAATGTGGTTTTCTCAGGGACCCAGGTGTCTGGCCAACCAGGTTGTTGTCTGGTTGGGAGGAGTTCTGTTGGAACCCTAGGGGATCAGGAGGGTGGGATTTAAATGCTTATGTATTTTAAAGTGTGTAAATGAAAGATCTTACCAAAGGCCCAAGAATGTTGAGAATGAATTATGAATTGTGATGTGACTGACAAATGGCTCCTAACTTTGGGATTGCCCTCATGACTTAAACCCCCTGATTATGTGACCCATGAGGACAATGGAGTATTTGCCTTGTATATGGGTAAGTGACTGCCTCCCAGGAGATGCTGCAGTGTTTGGGCTTAGATGTTCATTTGTTTCACTTTTGTGTGGTGTTTTTTAAAGTCAGAAATTGGGCCAGTTGCACTCAAGGGAACAAGAAGGGTTTTGCAAGTGCAGGGAATCTCATTTGTGTGCAGCTCTGAGGGTAATGGGTCACAAGGGGAATCTTTAAAGGAAAGATCCCTGAGAGAACTGCAGGTGTTCAAGAAAGGATCTCGTTAGCAGTGCCCCAAAATTAAATAGTTTAATTGGAAAAAGTAGAACTAAAATGATACAGAAGAGGGTTTTAAATGGGAGACCCTCTTCTAGTTGGCAGAACAGCCAGCTATTTACCTGGGATTCTTTCTTGCCAACCCCCAAAGGGAGCAAGGGAACACCCATCCTTGTACTTGTTGGACATGCTCTGAGAAGCCATGAAGCCTTTATTCCTACTTCTTGTGGTGGATGTTTGGAGACTTTAAATAATGCATTTGAGATTAAGGTTAAAGCAGGTGCTGCTGCTTTGTGTGTCCAGCTGTCTTAACACTAGTGCTAGGAATTTCTGTCCTGTGGAATAGGACTGGTGCCTAGGTCTGTGTTTCTAATCACAATAATGAGACTGGTCACATGCAAAATCCTGCAGGATTCCAAGCAAAACCCTGATCATGTTGCATCTGAAATGCTAGTGAGACTGCTTTCTGCAGTTATTTATGCTTGGTTTTCCCTGGCTCACCAAGGCAGAAAATGGCTACAGAGCAGCTATTACTTCAGTTTTTTCCTTTCTTCTTCTTATCTCTTATGTGACATCTGTAGATAAGCAGGATTGGTGAAGAGCATGTGGTTGTGTATAGGATTATGGGTGTTCTCTGTGATCCCCAATACAGTTTGTGCTCCTAGAGCATTCCAGAGGAGTAAAATTTTGAAGCAGAATTCTTAGAATAAAAGAAGATTTTGAGTTTCTTGAAAAGAGTGAATGGTTTCCTCTAGTTTCAGGAAGTTTCCTCTATGTCCTAATAGACACGAGGTAATGAATGAATGAATACTTTCTTCTTTTACAGATGAAAAATATGACAACTCCTGTGCAATGTTAGAGTGAGTCTTGTACAATAGATATTTGTTCAGGACTTACCTCTTGTCATGACACCAGTGGTGAAAAGAAAAAATGAACTTTTTGACTGACTCTTATTTTATTCTGTACCTTGATAATAATTGTACTGGAATGATGATTCTGTACGAGAGTGTGGCAAGAGAGAAGGTCTGTCATTTCCCTCTACTGAGTTTTTCTCTCTTTTCTCTGGATCAGGTTGCCCCCCCTCCACTGAGAAATTATTAATGTAATTCCTGACAGCCCTATTTGTTTCTCTCCTTTAAACTAGAGAAAGCATTGAGCAGGACCATGACAGTAGCTGTGGAAGAGTGTTATTTAACTACACCCCTCATACCCTGATACTTGAATGATCTCTCAGTGCTGTTGTTGCTGTGCAGGTTTAATGCCCACCTTGTGAGAAATCGTTCCTGCCTGGTTCTTCCTTGAGCCTTTACTCCAGTAGGATTGCCACTGGAGGGCTTGGTCCTTTGGATCCTTTTGCTTTTCTGTGCCTGACGTGATTTGTTCAGGGTAGGAAAGAAACTGGCTTCACAAAGTAGGAGTTGCACTGTGAATTTCAATAGCTTTTCTTCTGGCATTTTCTGGCTGCAAAAGGATGATAAAAACATTGCCTCAAGAAGTCTTCACCACTGACTCCTGTGGGTGTCTTCTGCAAGACACTACTTCTTTTCTTGGGGACAGAGGGTCGACTTGGCTGAATTTAAAGGTGCAGTACTGCTAGATCAGCAAGGGCAGAGAGGTTAATGTAAGCTTTTTGTTATTACCTTTTCCCACCGCTGTTTAACCAGAGGCGTGTAGGTAATACACTGTATTTTATGAATTTACTGAAGTGCACAGGGGTGATGTTTAATTAAGCCTTTGTAGATTATAGGCACTGGCCTCAAGCACAAACAAAGCTGCAGCTGTTTGGGATCATGTGGGTTGTGCAATCTCTGCTGCATAGACCACACTCACTGCCAGAGGGGAATGAAGGGGAGAAAATAAATCACTGCCAGAGCATGGTGCACCTTGCATGGACCTGGAGAGGAAAGCCATTCACTTCCACAGCTGTCATTCTAGTGTTTTGTAAACATGCAGGTTTGGGAGAATGCATGTTGGAAATTGAGATGTAGCCACTGAACCAAGCTATTGGCTTTTTGTGATGCTGGTTTCTGAGTTCTTCTTCTTTTGTAATTGCTTTTTCATGTTTTATGCTGAGTTATTTAGGAAGTGGCCTACTTGTTAGATGCATCCCAGAAAAGGATTAAATTGTGGTTTAGCCCTCTCTTTAGAGAGTTATCAGTATGAACATGGGATTGGATAACCTTAGATGTTAATGGATTTCAGGAGTTAGGATGAGAAGAAGTAAGTTGGGCTAGATTAAGGACATCTTGTGACAGAGAGGAAACAGACCAGACAAAGGAATTTCAAGTACCAACCCAGTGCAAATACTACAGAAACATTATAGCAAATGAAATTTGTTAAGGAGTTGATAAAGAAAGTAGGATTAATGGGGTGAGCTGAAATAGCTATCATGATAGCAGTATGAAGGCACTGATGTATTTCCATATAACAATCTCGTTGTAAGCTGTAATTTTTGTCTTTACTTAAAATAAATGTTGTCTGTTACTACATAAATATAGGATGTATGTGACAAGTTGGAAAAGAAAATGATCTTGATGAAGTTCTCCAACTTCTCAATCTATCTGCAAAATTGAAAAGGCATTAGTATCACTGGTACACTGCAGTAAAAATAAATCTGGTAGGTAAGCTGAAGCAAAGCTAGGGGTTGGATTCTTAGTTAGTGTATATGGTTGAGAACTGGGGCTTTGGTGCTTCTGTGGTTTTATTTAGTTCCCTGTAAGGTTGGTATACTTGCTTTTAGTTTCTCTGTGCCTTTGTTTATGCACCTTTCATTAATGAAAGGAAGATTAATGCTTTAAAAAAAGGAAGACAAAACCAAGCAGCAAAAAAGATGATGAAATTCAGGGGTGTGTATTTTAACTTCTGATGTTCTTGTATCACAAAGGTCTGTTTTATCTGGAGAGATACCTTCAAATTATTTTCTACTAGGAAAGTTGCTTTATCAGCTTTAAAGATTCTTATGCCTTATGGTCTTTCAGGATTGCCTACTTTCCTCTTAAGTATCCAAGAAAGTAGTATTAGAGATCTGTGCATTAGTTAAAAAATAGTGCTCCAGAGATCATTATCTTGCTGCTTTGTCACAGATAGTGTTTACTCTGTGCAAGTCACTTCTGCCTCTCTTTTCCCATGGGATCATTTGTCTGCAGGGTCATGCTGTCTTCAAACCTTCTGCTCTAGTGAGGGACACTCAGGTATTCCAGGGACAGAAAATGGCAACCCGGATGCAGGGAATGCCATGAGTTAATGTTTGATTCCTGTTTCCTGTAAACATTCAACCAGCTGAGACAGTGACTTAATGTCAGAGACTTCTACAGAGACCTGTTCAGATGTGCTTTGCTTGAATTTCACTCAGGCTCTTGTGGTTTGAAATAACAGCAGCTGAACATGGATTGACAGAGGACTTAGCAATGTGAAAGCCTCTGGAAAGGGAAAGAAAGACAAGGACCCAAAGCAAAACCTGAACTGATGAAAAAATATCCTTTTACCTTCTCTTGCCTCTCCATCTTGTCCAGAGTTTTGGTTCAAGTGGGGGGATCATTAAAACACATGGCAGTATTTTTTTTTCAAAGTGTTCATTGGCTTTGGTGCTTGTCAAATTTATTTTTTTTAAAGCAATGATCTTTCCCCCTATATATGTACAAAGATTGCCGCCTCCTCTTCTTTGCTTGTTTGACAAGACACTGAGGAACTATGAAGATGGCATCTCCTGAGGACAGCATAACACTAGAACTTATTCCCAAAAGTAGGATCTGTTTGTAGCTAGTCGTAGGAAATGAAATTTTGAGTGGTAAGTGAAAAAAAAACATGAGGAGGAAAGTCTTTATTTCCTTGCTGATTTATGACTTTTGCAGTCAGAAAGCAAGGGAAAAGAAACATAGTAGGTCAGGGATGACCTAGGAAAATGGATGCAGGGAATAAATTTTGTGTGTGTGTTCTTCCCACATTTTCAACAAGGTGAAGTATGTGTTGGAAATCTATGAAGAAGCACCTCGCAAATGCTTTTAAATGAACAAAAATTTACTTCCACATGCTCCTACAGCTTAGAAAGCAACTGAGAATATGCTAAGTCTATATTTGTTTGTGTCTGAATAGAAAAGTCTCTGTCATTTTAGTAGGGCTTCTTTTAATTTTACATATATTACAGCACTCAGATTGTATCTTTTATTATAATAAAACATTAAAACATGACTTGTAACTATGCTTTAGCAGTAAACCTCCACATAACCCAAAAAGCAAGACATTTTTAGTGTGGTTTCATCATTCCTTATTAATACTATAAATGGGGACTATAAATTTATTTCGTCTACAATATATGTAATAAAATACTTAATGGATTGTGAATGACATGTTATAAAACTTGGCATTAGGTACTGCAGTTTATATTTAAATGCATCACAGGCATAAATAAAATACCTATAAATAGAAAAGTATCTGAATTTAAAATACATATTACCACTCATTTAGTGGAGCATTTTGGATGATGAAATCATTAGACAGTAATTTATTTCTGCAGAAACAGGCATTTGTTGTATTCTGAAGGGAGATCCCCAACTTTCCTGAGTAAACACTTTTAAGAAGAGAAGGATTTTATAAAAACTAGAGTGTTATACATATTCCTAGCAGAGTTGTGGTAACCTGTGAGTAGAATCCATAATTTCAAAAGCACCAAACTGATGCAGCTGCTGCAAGTTAAACAATAGTCCTGGGGAACTTCTTCTAGAAGGAGCCAGAAGGACCAGAGTAGGAGCATACAGTTTCACAAACCTTGGTGAGGGATGCAGCCAGTGTGTTAAACTGCTCATTCAGCCATGAAGTGAGACCTGAAGGATCTACAGGACAAGCATGGATGAAAGTGGCCTTACACTTTGTTTGCAGCATGCAGAGCAATGAAACAGGACTTGGAAGAAGCCACTCGGTGAGTCCGTTCCGCATCATTCCCTTCAGGATTTTCAAGTGAAGACAGCCTAAGGATTTGGATGGATACAGATCTGAGCACTTCTTGTGAGAGAGATTAGTAGCCATACCTCTAAGACCAACCACACAGAAAATCAGCAGCCCAGACATGAATAAATAAAGTCATTTACTTGCTCTTCTGCCCCCCCTCTCTGCTGCCTCTCCATGCCAGCTGTGGGCTGGGGCTGTGTTCTACGACCTCTTTTGCAAAAGCTAAAAGCAGTGCTTGTAAATCAGTGTTAATTTGGAGCAACAGTCAGAAACTAAATGGGTTCTTCTAGTGGCTGTTTCTGCCTTGCAGAGTGCGGGTGTAGTATGCAGCGGCAGGCTGTGAGCTTTTGGGCATTTGGAAGGTCTCTTTCGTGAGATGATAAGGGGTTTCCTCCCTTGCCAACTTGTTTTCTCAAATACTACCTTTACAAGCAGCAGCATTGTAAAGGAATGTGAGGAAGCTATTGGGTGATTTCCTGGAGTTAAAGAAAAGAATAAATGCCAAATCCATAAAACCCTGATGCTGCTGCGCAAGTGGTGTTGGGAGTTAATCCATTCAGACTTCCATCTGTATCTCAAGTGGATTGAAATTCATTGAAAATGTAGTGGGGAAGAGGCAGCGATATGATGGAGTGATTGCAGATCTTTGTTTTCTTAAGAAAATTGTTTGAAATCACTTGTTAAGGTTAGTAATTAATAGTTTCTAGGTTTGACTCTGAAATGGGTTACTCTACTGCTCCAACAGAAATGACAGAGGAAATTGCTAGAATGGTGCTTCAGCCATCACAAAATTTGTACTAAGTAGAAATAAGTTGAGAGGGGGCAATGACTGGGCTAGCAAGAATTCTTAGGCAAGGGGTTTTTTTTCCCCCTCACTCTTTCATGTACTTGTAATTCTACTGGAAAGGGGAGAAAAAACAAGGAGTTGGTGTGGAGTCAAAGGTCAAGGCTGAGTCTCTGTATGCACCAGGACATCACTATTTCATAGTGTGCTTGCTGAGGTGGCAAAGCCCACTTGTGTCCCTGTCCTTAGAGGAGAGGTGATTTGTCTGGGCTGTGGCTCTAACTCTTCATTACACAAGCCTGTTGTGTGGTTTTGGCCAGCACTACCTGTAGAAACTAAACCCACTGGTATTGACTCTACCACTGCAAAGATATTAAAAGGTGTAAAGGGTTTGCATACTTCTCTTTTCATCAGCTTGCAAGTACTTGAGTATCAGTAATGAATTCTTTTTGAAAGTGCTCTGTAGAGGGTGAAAGTCTGTGAATTTTTATTTTAGTATATTATAGACCTCTATTTCCTTGTGACAATTACTTCAACTTGAATAAACTGAGGATTTCTCTTTGAGACCAAGATTTCTCTTGAACACAGAGATTGATGTTAAAGCTTTAATCCTGCAGGTCTCCTGACATCTGAAGCATTGTCAGTAACAGTTATGTTCCTTGCATTAGCAGACAGAACCCTCTGGATTTGTACATAGAAGATAGTCTGCATGGCACCGACTACTGTAACTCTTGTGCTACCACACAGATAGTGTGGAGAGTTGGAGAGATACCAAAGAGGTTATCTCAAAGTCCTTTATTTTTCAGACTTTATGAGTATCACAAGATGTCATTCAGTGCCCAGCAATGCCTATATAGGAGTATCAGGATCCTCATACTCAAATGGAAGATCTCAGTCCAGACCACAAGTGGGTTGATCTAGTTCTGTTAAAGTTTCAAATGTTTCTTATGGGACTAATGGAAGACTTGGCCTATATTGGCGGGAGTTCAGTTGATTTGACTTAGTCCAAAGCTGTCATGCTCTTAAGAGGACATGGGTAGGAGTGGCTGTGAGATTTCACTGTAGAGGTAGATCTTGGTAGCATCTTGAGCAGAATTTCTGTACTGTTTCTTCAGTAGAGTAGGATGCTGTTCAACTGACATAAGGATACTTGGAGAGGAATGGTTGCTACCCTTTCTTTTTGCATCTTTTCCCACATTCTCTATTTGTGTTCCCTGATTCCATTAGTCTGTAGGGGGGATACATGCAGTTATTTATTAGATGGTCTTACAGGCTGTAAGGTAACTGAACTGGTTGGATTCTCTTTCTTGTGGGGGGAAGAAGAGAAACCAAGTAGGCACTCCTAGCAGCATCCTTCACAGCTCAAGAGGCACACAACCACCACAACTGAATTAACTTCAGATAACCCATCTTAAGGCCAAAACAAAAACGTATCAAAACAAACCAAAAAGCAAGTAGTTTTCCTTTCATTAATGCTGCATTTCCCCTGCTCGAAGCTGGTTCATTAAACTGAAAATTGCTCAAAATAGGCATCTCTGTAAAGAATGCTTGGAGCAAAATTAATTAGTTTTGCTAGGTTAGTAACGCACCTTGCTTCGACTGAAATAGAAATTATTTTTCGCAATAAAGCCACAGCACTTTTTATCAGAATTGTCATTAATTGTAGGAAATAGGAGTGCGAGGGAAGAATTTGTCAAATCTAATTTAGTCATACAGTGACCCCTAAAAATTACTGATTTTCCTTGTGAGAGGCAGCAGCATTTAAATAAACATCTGAACATTTCCTGACCAGAACTGAGTCTGTATCTACTCTAAGGAATTCCCAAGTGTCCTTTTGTGTTGTTAAACAATAGATGGGTAAATCATGCCTAAGGGTGTTCATAAAATGTTGAAAAAAAAATTTAATCTGACCATGCTTATGTTTGCTATTCCTGTTTTTTAAAAATCAAGGTTTATATCCTTTTAAAGTTGCAATACAGTTTGGAGAAGAGCTTTATTTTGTATGAACTGTGCTTGCAAGTGGTAATCCACAGAGAAATTATCTTGGAATTTTAATTCTGCAGCTGTGTTTCTTTGGTACTCTAAGTGGTTGGGTTTGATTCTTTTCAGTGGCTAAGGCAAAACACAACTGCAAGGTCAGCTGAATAAATTTTCTTAAGAATTGTGATTTGTTTCTACAGTGGATACCCTCAGAAAACTGAGTGCCACAAAATTGCCCCTCATGGAAACTAGGTTACAGGCGGGCTCATGGAGACAACACCCTGCTAGGTATTTAAAGCAGTTCATAAGTTTCCAGCTGGTGCATTGAGAATTTTGGCTGGAAATTCCAAATAGATTTCACTTAATGATCAGTGCTTGCTTCTAGTAGCATCCTTAAGGTTTTTTTTTAAATGAAGAATGAGGATATATGGAACGTACAATGTGTAATAACATCACTTTGATATATCCTCATGGGATGAGACTAAATTTCTAATGCTGACTGCAGCTCAGCCTTAGCCTGGTAGTCTGGTTCCCTCTGTGAATAATTGAAATGTTGCTGTTGCAGTGTCAACAGAAACAGCATGGTCTGGGTTTTGAGGGGAGGGGTTATTTTTGGTTTTTGTAAAGACTTTTAAAGATTTCTTCCTACCAACAGTGCTTTTGTTTTCATGGCATCCTGACTGTGTCTGTCTGGTTTGGTTTTTTTAAAATCCCCTCCTTATGTGTAGATCTTGGTGCTGAATTATGCTTTTCTTACATGGCATTCTGCCAAAACACATAGATGCGGGACTATTAGGGACAGTAAATATCCAAAGTATTTATCATTATGGACATTTTTATTTCTGCTGGAGTCCTAAATTTCCTTTTTCCCCCCTCCCACTGTAAATCTCTTATTGTATTGATTGATACATTCATTATACTATGTTGAGGGTTTTCCCCTCCCTTTTTCCTTCCTGCATAGAGAACATTTCTGCTGCAATATCTTATTTTTATGCTGTTGATCAGCTCATTATCTCTCTCTCAGTACCTAATGTATTTTTAATGTATTTAAATTTCTTTCGTGGCACCAAATCCATGAAAGGAATAGACACTGCTTCCTCAGCCCATTTTTATTATCATGCTTTTGAAATTATTCACCTTGTTGGAAGTATCAGATTCATAACTTGAAAATCATGTTCTGTGTGTAGATTTAGATGTCACATCAGTCTGGCAAGATACTCCTCTTCATCAGATACCTGATGAGCCCAGAGATACAGCCTGAGCCATATCTGCACAGCCCACACTTTGTGGGAAAAGAGCTTTTCTTGTGTTTTCCTTCCATGGAGGTGGAAGAATCACTGCCCAGAATTCTCTGCATACGTGTGTAGTCACACAGTAACTAAAGGGTTACAGGCAGCATGATAACAGAAATATTCCAAGGGTTTTCTGGTGACTGCTGCTCCCTTTGCTTTCTCCTGCTTGCCAGCACTGCATGCATGGAGTCAAACACTTGTTTTAGTGTGTCAGGAGACCCATCACAGGGTTTATCTGCTGCATTAAGGCCTCCTATCTGAGTTTAGGGTACAGGTAATACAAATACTGGAGCAACTGGTCTGGGTTTGAGGGCTGGCTGGAGGAAGGGGCACTGCTGTGCGAGTTGATTTTGGGAGGGAGGATGAACAGAGTGATTTCTGATTTAAAGAATTTGAAAATTCTGTTTTCTCATTTAAATGATAACAAACAAAAGGATGCAACAGTCCTGCTTTTTTGTTGTTGTTTTTGCTGGCAATAGTATTTATTACCTCTAATGCTAATTTTCACTATTAATTTTCCTGGAATGAAATTTAATTTAGTGGTTCTGAAGGTACGTGGACAAGGCTCTGCTACATCTCTATCAAGTTACTTCTGATTTTTTCTAAACATTTTACAACAGTGTTCTCAGCCAATCTGTCCAGTTGCTGTAGTGCCAGCCCCTTGCTGCATGGTGCAGCAGGTGTTTCATAAGGCAGACCATGATTTCCACCTGCTCCCACTTCACACTATGGCCCTGACAGCCCTACTCCTTCCCTGTCACTGCAGGCTCCCTTCTTGTCTCCAGATGGATGTATCCATTGCATTAATAGCTTTGGGAGAGTGTTTGGGTCCCCAAATGATGGCAGGGAATAGGAGTCTGAGGGGGGGACACTGTGTGAGTACTCCTTTGCTCTTGTCCCACTCACTGTTTGTTGTAAAGGGATTATAATTGATGCTAATTTAAGGCACTTGGCACAGGATTTGAAAAGGGAATACATCCACTTGGCAAATGCTAGTTCTTGGAAATCTTACTTCAGAGCAACAGAAACAGTAACTCTTAAGACAAATCTCTCTATTTACTTGACACAAACTGCCTCCATGAGAATTTCCTTAATATGTTCTCTTCAGTGAATGTCTTTTTGTTTGTTTTTTAGTACTTTGTCTTTGAATGGCTTAGTGTTTTTTGTAGAAGTGTATTGTGTTTAGAACTTGACAGAGGTTAATCATGGAGGAAGAAGTCAGGTTGGCTTTTCTTGTGAGCTGGGGAGACAATAGAAATCAGAAGGGAATTAAAACTCTTTAAAAAGACATAAAATAAAAATAAGATATAAAATAAAATAAGTAGAATAAAAAAATAGTCTGACACAAATAGTTGTGTTAACTAGGAAAACTGGGCAACATCAGAAACTATGATCCCTTTTATTATATGGATCAGAAATGTAGGACATTTTTATCAAATCAAATGTAATGATATTAGACTTCTCAGTGTTACTTCGATATTGAAGGTTAATAAATTGCATGTGACTCATTACTTGCTTGCTAGGAAATGTACTGACCATGGAAAACATCTTAGGTGATGAGTGAGGGGATTGTTGAAAATGTTATCATGTTGGAGGTGACTGACTTCCTTCTGAAAAAGAGACCTTTTAAATGGAGTTCTGCACCAGGAGTATTAAGTGGATAATTCACACTTACTCATAATAAACTGTAATTGATTTGTAACATATGAAACATGTGCTCCAAATATCAAACAAGAATAATAGCAAAGCAGAAGTTATCACAACCTCAGCTCTGTGTTAGAGGGAGGAGTGGTAAAAAGGTTAACAAACACTTGTAATTGCAGTTTTGCCTTCACAGTGGGAACTGAGCAACATTACTTGGCAACTGGTGAGATTCCAGCTGTTCCTATTGGAAAAAGATGTGTATGAAAACTAGCAAAAATAATTCTAGCTGTCAATAGGTGATTGTGAACTTCTGGTCTGACTTGAACCATTGCCAGTTGCTGTAGCCAGGGGATATCAATCATTCAACACTCATTTCTCACAAATGGTATTGAGACCCCTCAAAATGATAGCAAAACTCAGTGGCATCTTGGTATGTTCAAGAGGATGTGATAAAGGTGGTGGTGGTGGTGATACAAAAGAGTAAACTTCACGATACCCATACAGGAGAGTGGCAGTTTGATAGCATCCAGAAAAGCACATTTGTGTGTACGCTGTTGAACCCAGTAGCTTTGAGACTCTGTTGGGGCGTTTATTTACAAAACTCAATATGTCTCTGTTGTTTTTTGACCTTGGCAGATAATGTTTTAGGCATGTGGTAACTCACGATCTACTTCATGTCAGCTACCTTGGAAGCTCAGCAGAAAAACCTCAACATTTCTCAGGGAGGAAGGTGGGAAGGAACACAGGGGCATCTCAGCTCCAGCAAGTGCCACTTGCTCTTTGTTCTGGGCATCCTTCTCACAAAAGCTCCTTTGCACTGGCTTGCAGAAAAGTTCCTGTGTAGCAGCACAGCCTGGGCTAGTAAGCACTTCCCTTACAATAGTGAGCAAACGTGCCAGCTTCTGTCACTTTGCAGTAACCTGGTTACTTTGGGTTTGCACTCTCTTTTGGCATAAAGAAGACTCCATTGCACTGTTTTTCACATAGACTGTTGTTGCAGCTGAAGTGCCATGGAAAATGACTGTCTGTCAAGTACAGGAAAAAGAAACTGCACACCCATGTTCCTGTGTGGGTCAGTATTCCTCTGTAGTGCTGATGAGGGATGTCATTTTACCCTGTGCTGATAATGGTTAAAGTCAAGAACCAAATACTTAATAAGTATTTAATTGTAGTGGTTAGTTATTTAAATGTTTCTGGGACACAATGTTATAATGAGTTGCAGTTGTTAATTCTAGGGCTTAGTGCTTGTCTTTGAAAGCTCTGTGCTGCTAAGGTCTCCAAATCTTCTCTACCAGCCTGTGAGTTCTTGGAGTTTTGGAGATGATAGACTTCCCTGTGACAAGCACAATCTCTGTGTTGCCTTTTGTGGCTGCTTTCTGTTGAGGCTTCCAATTCCCAGGCTGGTGTGTGCAACTCGTGAGGACAGGGAGAGTGGGTGGGGCAGGAGCTGAAAGGGCTTGCTTGCCCTTCAAGGCAAGTTGGATGCCCAGGGTAAGGCAGAAGTAATGCACATCTGTCAGGTTTACTTGGCTATTCCAACACATGGAAGCTCTTGGGAAGCTTTAATGAAAAGCACTAAGACCACCAAGCAAACTGTTTTCCACTCCATATTTAGAGTGCACAAACCTTTTGACATTTCCTTCAGAGCCCAATTATAATGTAACTGTAATCTATAACATAAAGAGTATTAAATGTGCTAGAATTTCTTTTTCATCTATCTTGATTGCTGTATTTCACAACCTAGGTATGTTACATTCTTGGACTCTTACGGAGTCCATTTATGGATTGTAAGAATATTCTTCTTTCTGTAAGTTATTTGAAAGTGTTTGTTCCTTACGATCAAGTAGTTCTTTCTGAGTAGTAAAATTGACTTTGGACACTTGAGCTTAACTCTGGTAGCATTTCTTGAAATGAGAAAGTGTTGTAAGGTGTTTTAAACCATGATAGTGTGCCCCAGCCAAACCATCTGTAGTTACACCTGTTGGAGCCCTCAGAGTGAGACCAGGCTGGAATTACCCTCACCAGCTTCACCTGGGCCTCCACCTTCAGCTGCAGCAGATCAGCTCCTGGAGGGTTTTTAAGCCCAGTCAGAAGGTTTGGTGAGAAGAGAGAGGAGGGATAGGTTTATGTCTCTTCTCTGTCTTTTGTTGTCTGGTTGTTTGGATTTCCTGGGCTAACTTGGCTGCTTAGTACTGGGTGGGTTTTGTTGCTGCCATCATCTTGACTCTGCTTGCCTGGATCTGGAGCATTGAGGATTGAAAGGTAAGTGTGCTAAATTGGGAAAGAAGAAGCTGGAAAACTAAGTACCAAAGCAGCAAGGAATAGATGAAAAGGACTGTGCAGCACAGGACTAAAACCAATCCTATTTCCTAAAAGTGCTGTGCAGAGCTCTTGGACAGAGTAGAGGGACTAATCAAGCAAGGGGTAATCTCATGCACTGCAGTTGCAAAATGTGTATGTGCTGTGTTATGGATAAGTTGGTAAAATGTGTGAGTACTGTGTTGGGTAGAAGTACTGTGTTAAGTAAGCATAAGGAAGTAAAATGTGTATGTACTGTGTTAGGTAAAAGTGGAGTGAAGTATATAGGTAGAGTAACTTGTATAAGCAGTGTAAGATAAGTGAGTAAGATGTATAAGCAGTGAGTTATGTATATAAGTTATGTGTAAGTAGGTAGAATATATAAGTAAGCAAAATATGCAAGAAAGGCATTAAGTAAAAGTTAGAAGATGTGTGAGTTCCTGCATGATGCCCAAAGAGGTGATGTGTATTTTAGAGAATTTTAAAGCTTCTGCATAATCATAATAATTCGTGGTATAGAAGTGCTGAGTTCCTGTAAGAAAGTTTTTGAGATCTCTGTTTAAAACTACCTTTGTAAATCATTTGTACTTCTAAAAACCCCCCCCGAGTTACTTTGACAAAGGTATTCTTATTAAATCATCCACTCACTGTATAATTTTTGATGCAGAATTTTTTTGATGGAAGAATTTTTTCTGGGCAAAAGTAGTTTTTGGACAGACATGTTCTACAGCTCCTCCAAATGTTAGGTTATTTCCCAAGATTTTAAACTTTTTCCTTTTTAACAGAGTGTCAATGTGCCTACTTGCACAGTCGATACTGTTAAGACCAATCAAACCTATAAATACATACATTTGGAGGAAGTTTGAGCAGGAGATGAGAGCATATCTGTATCTTTGTGGAGATGGATTCTGTGGAATGAGATTTTTTTCCCCAGCTCTGTAGGAAGCTGCACGTAAATAGCATACTCAGGAAAACCCACTCAGAGCTTACTGGCTGATGTTCCAGGATGGTTTTGGCACACACTTCCCTGTCCCCACACAGCAGCCACCTGCCTGCATGACTGACAAGCTGTGTAGGAGGAAGGAACGCTGACTCCTTGCTTAAAAGCTTGTTGTGAGGTGGGGGCTTTGTTTTTGCAGGAGTTGCACAAGGCACGAAGGAGGTGAGTTCTCTAAAGCAGGCTGGTGCTGCAGGCAAGGTTTTCATGCTTGACTTGAAAATGTGAGTCCCATTTCTGCTGAGCAGGCAGGTGGGGAGTTCCCCAGCTATGCTGTACCTGTAGGAGATGAAGAGGTCTGATCTGGTGCCTTGCTTTAGGCCATGTTGCAGTGCTGTACCCAAGGAATGTGTCTGTGCCATGGAACTGGAAGGTGCCACTTCTCAGTAGGAGCCTCAGTCCTGCCTGGGCAGGTGGCTCTGGGGGTGCTCACACACTTGAGCCCCTTGGGCTCAACAGTCACTTCTTGTGGAAGTCTCATGCTAGTCCTGCTGTTGTTTTGTAGTTGTTTTCTGAGAGCCTGTTGTCGTGACATCCCGAATTTGGGATTGGTGTGTTTACTGATAGAGGTCCCCAGTGCTGTACTGAGAGCTCTACAAACACATAGGCTCCAGTGATATTTCAAAAAAGCTATTCCTGTTGTTGAAATTTATTCTGATTGACAGTTTTAAGAAGGTCACATTGATTTAATTACAAGTTGTATTTAGTCCTTCTACTGTTGTTTTCTACAGATTACTCACATTTTTGTGCAGTTTTAATCTTTCTGTTTTCTCGGAAAACTTAAGATGCTGCAAAAAGGCAGAACCAATTATCTATCAAGCACTTGCATAATCCTAAAATATACCTCTCTGTAAGCATATAATGACAGTGTGCACTTCTAAATAAATTCTTCTAGCAGTAACAAAGCTCAGGATTTGATAAGTCTCACAGGCCAATTTCAAGTGAGTAGAAAGAGACAATTTGTCACAGTCAAGTGATCTTAGGACCTGCTGTCTTTATTTTCTTAAAATATGAAGTATAAAATTTAATGCTGTAATTTTATGGAGATGTTCCTAACTCAATTCATGGGGATTTAAATACAGTAAAGTAGCAGTATATATAATCGTTTTTGTGAAAAAAGTTTTGAAGTCAAACCACCTACATTGAAGTAACTACCAGTCCTTGGCAGTTAGAGCAAAATGTAGATATAAGTGCATGAAAAAGTCTTCAGTTATTTTATACATCTGAGCTCAAAATTCTCAATTTTCTTCTTTCCTCCTTTCCTCTCTACAAAGTGGACTCTGGGTTGCACCTGATTTACTCTTACTAAACACATAAGAATTTGGGTTGCAAAGGATGATTTTGGCTCCCTGTTGGACTTCTCTATTTGCTTTTTCCAGTCTCCAGCCTCATTTGTATGCTTTACACAGGAACACAAAGCATGGCGTGAGTGTAATTTTGGACAGAATTAATGAACATGGTGGTACTGCTCTTTATGCCTCTTAGGCAGTGGAAATGTTCTGCAGCTGCTAAGCCAGTATAAATAATGCAGGCAGTAAATAAATGAAATGACACATAAAGATTTTGGAGTAAATATAGTAGTATGATTAACCTTTTATCTTTGCTGATGCAGACTGTGAAAATGGGAAAATTGAATTTGGAGCAAACCTGTGCTCCCCTGTCAGATCCCTGATCCTCCCTTCCTGAGGCTGCAATTTGGAGGGACGTCTGCACCACTCACCTGCTGGCACCTGCATAAATCCCTTGGCTCTACAACCCCTGCAAGCCTTTGTGACAGTCACATTTTTCTGTGGTTCTTTTCAGTGGCCTTGAAATGAGTCACAGGATGTGAAACCTGAGCTGTGTTGGGGGGATTGTGTGTGCTGCCGTCTGTTTGTGGGTCCATTTTCATGGATCAAAGGCAGTTGTGTTCTCTGGGAGTGATTTGAACTGAATAGGAAAGCACAAAGTTTCTACATGGATTTGGTTTTTTTCTGGCTGTTGCCATACTCAAGCTAAGATTTTGTCATAAACTTTTAATTTATAGCAAGAAAAATGGCTTCTTGTATTTCTATAGTTCTTCCAGTCCATCTTGCATGCTGGCTAGTGAGCCATGACACCCATAGATCCTAAGCAATTAGGTTTCCTTTTCCAGTGTAGCACTTCCAATAAAAGCCCTCTAAAAACTGGATGATGATCATGCCACCCAATGGCTTGCAATACTCTGTATTTTCTGTGCCTAAGTAAGTATTGAAATGTTGTTTTACTAGGTGGTTGTTTAATTGTGATAGCTGGTGTAGAAAATACTGTTAGGACCTAGCTGTGTTGTTTTGCCAGTTCCTCGTTATCACCTGATTATCTTAGTAGGAATATTTACAGCAGTGAGCATTAGTGGGTAAACTTTTTGGGAGTGATTTAGCATTACTGTAGATAATACTGTTCAATATCTTTATCTGCTTCGAGTAAATGAATAGTAGTTTGAGTGAAGCTTCTAGATTTAATATTGTAGAAAAATGTCAACAATTACAGTGCAGTGTGGCCAGATGTCATTTGTTTGACATAATGGTATTGCACTGGTGACTCACTTATTACCTGCAGCTACTTACAGCTGAAAGAGAAAGGACTCATAATGTCTTTTCATTATATAATGAGAGAAAAGGTGAGTCTTGTGTCACACTGTTGACTTTCCTCAAAGAAATTAGGAGTGCAGAAATCTAGCAGAAGCTGATGAAGGACAAAATGGTCTGTAGGAGAATAAAAAAGGTAAAAGTAAGTGGGGAAAAAAATTACCCAACTGTCCCTTAATAGGGTGAAATGGAGGAAGATAATTTGGTGTGGATTTATTTACCTTTTCTTTAAGAAAACAAAGAAAGCTCTTTTTACTCTAGTCACAGCAGCAATATTGCAGTGAGTAGTCTGATATTTATAGCTTTTCTGGTGGGCAAACTGTGCACATTCTACTGCTTTTATGTAGTCTCTTCTATTGCAGTTTATGAAGAAAAGAAATAATCTGGGGAATCAGAAATGGATAATTAGTATCAACAATAAATGCAATTATCCTTGCAAAATTAGACTATTTGGAGAAGATTGGATTTTTTGAGTCATGGAATGATTTCAACCAGAAGAGGGCTACAAAGTGTTGATTCCAATATTGTGTTAGTTATCCTTTCCCTGACTTCCCAAAGCAATTGATACTAGCTGCAAAATTAGATATAGACTCTGAACTCTTGCCTAGGAGAGCCAAATTTGCATCTAGAAATGAAATGAGGCTCCATTTCAGTGTTAAAATACTGACTAAATGTGGAAAGAAATTTATTGAATTAATCCCTGTTAAGCCTTTTGTTTAGCTCTTTTCTGTTTTCACATTTTATTTTTCTTGAAAGCTTTTCACCCCCTTTATTACTCTATTACAGATACCTGCAGCCCTGTTCTGTGTGGTGTCTTCCACCAAATGTCTGTATTGTCCAAATCACCACTGGAAATATTAATTATTAATAGTAACTGGATGCAGTTGGGGTTACACCCAAGCTTTCCTTGATTAACCCTTGCAAGGGTAGGCTTCCAGCTGGGTGTGTGCAGCTGCATTCTCACAGTGACATTGGTAATGTCCCTTTGTGAGAACATAATGTTGGGATAACACTGAGGAGTGGGGAGGAGAGAGGTTCTTCTGGCTGGGTGCTGCCACACTGAGAACTCTTCCAAGAAGAAAAATCAGACTCATTTGATGTTATATGGCTGCTTATTTGTAGTCACCTTAAAGCAGTGTGAGAATGCCTGCAACTTCAAAATATTGTGGAAAGTCAAGCTTACTTATTTTATCTATTTTAGGGTTGGGGTGGCGAAGTTAGGGCATTAAAGATTCAGAGAAGTTTCATGTGGCATTTTATGTGAAGTACAGTGGCTTAGAGACAGACCATCCAGTGACTTGCACAAAACTAACTTAGCTACATATTCTTCAGTTGATTCTGCTTGTGCAGGTGAGTAAAGCAAATTAATGAGACCCTGGCCTTCCATTACTGAGGGTCTCTATCTCTGATCCAGCACAGCATTTTAACTATCCCTCTTGGTTATCCCTCTGAAGTAGGAGGAGCTTTATCCTGCTAGGGGTGGCCATGTGGCTGAATGCAGGCCTTGCACACTGCTGACAGTCCTAGGGTTGTGAAAGGTCTTGGGTTTGAAAACAAAATCTTTGCCTTAGCTGTTGTGGAGACAGCTGTGCCCTAAGGGTGAATCACTGCTTTGGAGGTCAGGCAATTATTATTATATTATTTCCTCAGGAGTTACCTGGGAGTGTCCGTTTAATCTAGATCAGTGGCTTCAGAGGAGCTCTGTTGTAGGTGGTGCCTGGGAATGTGCCCTGCAGGCTGAGATGGATGCTGCTGCTTGGGAAAGCTGTCAGATTCTTCTAAATATTTGGAGCTGAAATAATAAAATCTTTGGAAAGTCTTGGGTAGTCTAAATATTGTTCAATAATTTTAGTTTCAAAACTGGAAGAGGACGCCAAGAGGGCTTTTACCTTTAGTTGGGTAATTTGCTGATAGGAAAGGTTCTATATAAAATGATCAGTCAGCTTATGTATGAGCCTGTTGCCTAGTAACTACACAGTAAACTTTCACTTCTCACTACATTTTCCAGATCTCATTAGATTAAACAAATAAAATTAACTTTATCTTCCAAATACAGAAGAAAACCTTGCAGTATAGAAATTGTAGTCTTCCTGTCATATTGTATATTTATACTTACATCTTGGGAGCAGCAGGTGTAGCAGAAATACATGTATAATCTTCATGCAAACTGCTAGGATAATGGCACTTCACATCAGTAAATATTAGCTACCTGTGTTTTCTAAACTAATGTCTTTAGGTGTAAAAACACTTACTTCCTAGTCCTGGTTTCAGCCCAGCCAGCAGATCAGCCCTACGTTGCTGCTCATTCATTCCCTCTGAGAGGGATGGGAGCAGAATTGGAGGCATAACAGTGAGAAAACTCAGGGGTTGAGATAAAGACAGTTTAATAGGTGAAACAACAGCTGCACATGCAAGGAAAACAGAACAAGGAATTTATCCCCTACTTCCCATGTACAGGCAGGTGTTCAGATGTCCTCACTTCCACCAGCTCTGTGTGCTGAGCATGGCCCCACATGGACTGGGACATCCCTTGGGTCACTTGGGGTCAACTGTGTCCCCTCTCAACCCCTTGGACAACACTTAATGACTAAGCTAGAGAGATTTCTCTAGGTGGTGATAAGAATATTCCTAAATAACATTTTTAAAACAGAGGTTTATGCAGTGAAGCTTGCACTGCAACCTTCCCCCCCCCCAACCCGAACTTACAGAACAAATCTTAGGATGGTCTGGAAATACCTATTTCACACAGAAATAGAATGCAATAAATGTTCAGAAAGTATCCAAAAGATACATAGAAATTGTTAGTGTTCTACTCTGAAAATGTTTGAGGCATTTTAACAAAATACAGTGCATTCCTGTTTGAGGTTTATAGAACTGATACAGAAACAGTGATGCCTGGCACGCTCTAAGAGGTGATACCCAGAATCAAACAGGTTTTGCAAGCCAGCATCATCCAATACAGTTAGGGTCAGCTGTATGTTTCTATGTAGACTGCTGTTAAGTTGGTTGAATGTCACTGGTTGAAATGATACCATGGACAGATATGGCCCATGTTTGAAAAGTCGAGGTTGAAAATCAGATCTTCTCAAAGCAAACATCCAGTAGTGCTTAACATCTGGTACAACTGGAGAGGCCTAAGGTAGGCTCTTGATCTGTAGCAGGGAGAGGCTGGTGATGTTGAGATATCTTCACTGGTGGCCCTGATGATTTCCTGCCCCTTAATAGGGCTATTCCTTTTCCCTTCTTTGGGAAGGTAGAGTCACTGTGGCTGTTGGAGCATCTCTTCCATGGGGAAGATGCTGTGGAGCTACAGCACTTGAGCTAAATTTACAGTTCCTGCATTTTACACTTCAGTGGCTTTAATTTAATCTTAAAATTAAGCGACTCTTTAGAGAACAATTACATTTTTTGGGTAAGTCATTTGCTAGAACATTTACCAACATTTGCACAGGATACAGTTTACCAACACTTCCTTCAGGAAATGTTTTTAGGCTATTCTTCAAGTAATTTTCAGGTTGTGCACTTAGAGGGAATTATTTCCTTTATCCCTTAACGATCCTGAGATGCTGAATGCAACATTACAAGGGGAAGTGGCTTGCATTGCTGAGACTTAGCAGCTCCTTAGTCTCGAGTAAGGCTGCAATAGCTTTATAGCTTTTCTACTTTTTCTTTCAGCTTTGTTGTTACTGTTATCCCAGCTAGAGGGAGTCCCGGTGTGACTGGGGGCAGCTGTGGAGTTTCTCTGTTGCATGTCGTGACTGGGCAATGTGCTGCATCTGCTGGGCTGGTGGGAGTCCTGCATTTGCACATAAGGAGCTTGGCTGAGCTGAGCCTGAGGATGTATCTGAAGCCCTGCACAGAGAAATCTGTGCTCTCTGCTTGCCTCTTCTCTGGTGTCTGAGAGACTGAGCCGTCAGGAATGGGCTTGATCAGCAGGGAAAGTAGGTCATGTGGAGAGCTGCCACCCACTGCCAGCCAGCAGTGGCTTGAATGGAGTGGTTCCATCTTGAGAGACTGGGGTTTGAGCCACTTTTAATGCCCTATTCCTGAGTGGATGTGCTTAGTGAGTCTTAAGTGAATCCAGTGGTGATGTGTGATGGAAAAGTTTTAATTCTTCCCATTGCTCAAAACTATCAGCACACATAGCTCTAGCAGAGATTCCATTTTGTTTCCATGGAAGGTTTTTGTAGCTGTTGCTGCTGAATCGCCTCAAACTGGGCCAGGAGACACTTCAGAGACAGAGTCAGAGAAGTGGCTATTTGCTTTCTTTGGTGTGCCAGGTGTGTGGGGATTGCACCTCCAAAACACACACCCGGTGCTCCTTACATCACACTATTATGGGTTAAATTATGAATATTCTTCCCATTCTTTGGAACAGGCGTGGTTATACAAATAATTTCGCAGAAGTCATTAATATCATTAGTATACATGCCATGCATGCACTGTCTCCTCTGGTGGTCGCACTGAGGAAGGCTTCTCCTCTTCCTCGAGGGTCTTTTGATGAAGGCTAGTAGTCTTCCTCATAGTCTTCCACTTTTCTCCTTTCTCCCTGGGGCATATGTAGTCCTTTGAGGAATGATTCAGAGGTCTGAGATGATCCTTGTCCCCTCTGTCTTGACAAGATTAGGGTGAACCCAGCTTCTTAGGTTTTGTAATTAACATCTGCTGTCTGAATTAACATTTGCTGTCTCCCAGTAGCTAATTGTGCTTACATGAGTTAGCTATTGATCAACTCCTATCACTGCTTAGATTATTTGCATCTTTTTTACAATAATATAGGAAAATACAGTAGGTGTTTCTGAGTGAGGCAAACCTGATGGGGTATTAGTACTTGTACTGAGACTTGGGTCTCTGAGTGCAGAACAGTGGGAAGACTCAGAGGAGACAAATCACCTCCTAATAGCATCTCTGACGCAGGGAAACTGAATCCTGGAAACATCATCCAGCCTTTGCAGTTTCTGCATCTTCCTCTTGTTAGCAATCAAATTAAACTATCAATATTTGGTCTGCTCATGTTTCTACAGATAATTACATTTAGCAGCCTTTATTTATGCAAGTCTACAGGAAGAACTTCATTGTTTTTGAGTTATTTCTTTCTCCTGTTTGTCTGAGACCACTCAGGCAGATAGAACTGTGCTTTTGCCATTCCTCTCCTAATTTATCTTCTCTATTTTTTATCTTCACCAGTTTCAATTTATTTCTTTCTTGGCTACAGAGGACTGTGATGAACTTGTAGTGAAAGATCTGAAACCCAAGACAGCATTTAATCACAACATTTGTACATTGAACTTAATTTCCCTGATTTTATTTATTTCTTTAGATAGCCGATAGAGGAGTTTAAGTGATGGAACTAATTAATAGTAAAAGCAAATGATCACAGGGAAAGTTCTGCTGGTTCTCGTAGCTCTTGTCTTGGGTTGATAGTATTTCATTAATTTCGTTTGAGATCCTATGTGACAGCATAATTATGATATAATAAGACTTAGCTAGGTGGCATAAAATTATCTGCCAGTAATGCCTCAAAGACAAGGTCACATAGAGTACATGTTCAAAATTACATTTCTAGAACTAAGTGTTCTAGCTACAGAAAAAAAGAAAACAAGTTACGTTTTTTATACCACCTCCAGCAGCTGCAAAGCAGTTCGCCGAAGTGGTTTCTCTAAAGCACTTTATAAAGCTATTAATGTTAATTTAGAGTTCATTTTTGTTTATGCAGAAGTATATTAAAAATCAGTTTTGTAGATACGAAGCTGGGAGTTAAGAAAGCAGTAAACACTTCATCAATCATGTACTATGTTTGGTAGGGCAGTTTTAAACCTTCTGTTTTTGAGAAACAAAACAATGCTCTGATCCATTTTACGAGATCAATACATATATCTACTTAGCACAGGTGCCTGTAGATAGTAATGGATCTATAATGTATACACATAATGTATTTATGTGGGCTTTGCTCTTTTTAGATTGTACCCCAAAATATTTTCTTTACTTATTTAGTTCTGTATGTTATTAGGATAGTCCTAATATTGTTCCTCTGTAGGGCCACCCCATTAATCCCTATATTAATAGAACTCCTGATAAAAAGGCCAGGTTTTTTATTTATCCCCATTATGCAAAAAGAAAAAGGTCCCCCATAGAACTTAATGACCATCAATGCATTTGGTAAGACAGCCAGTAAAACCATTAGAGTATATGAGATGTAGTTAAGTGCTGTTCCTACCAGCCTAGCTAGATGTGTCTTCTGGCTGAAGCAGCCCCTGGAGCCAGATCTGTGTACCATTGAAGGGGTTGCTCCAACCCTGGCTGCTCTGGGGCAGCCCCATGAGCCTGGGCCCTGCAGAGGTGCCAAGCAGCCTCTGCCAGGCTGGGGGAGTCCCTGGGGGGATGACTTGGGAAGTCATTTAGGGGCTCACACAGAAAAGCTGCCCTTGCCCATTAAATGAGAGCCTGCTTCACTGCCTGTGGGGAGGGCTTGATCAGCGGTGCCTTTGTATGAGGTGTCTGGAGATCTCTGGATGTTTTCTGCAGCATCGCAAAGGATTTGCTGTTGATGCTTTTAGAAAATTAAATACATTAAAAAAATTAATTATAACAAGAGTTTTTAAAATTAAAAGGAGTATTTGTGCCTTTTGTCTGACACAGAAATGTCTGTGCCTTTTTTGTCACAGAGATATGTTGCTGCATGTCCTGCCTTCCTGCAGGAGATAATGTATCTTATTTCAATCAAGATTACTTTTGAGGAGATCTTCCTAGCTTACCTGGTATATATGTTTATATCTGTGTGTGTGTGCGCATATGTGTTTATTTAGTGGTTTATACCATCAACTGTACTATTCTGGAAGTAGGTGATTTCTAAGGGTTTTTTTTGTTACAGCTTTAAAAGCAATCGTAGTCACTGTTCTATAGCAGCAATGTATTCTTCTTTCCTTTGCTTTTTTTTTTTTTGCCTTTCAAAATCTAACTCACTTTAAATTCTTCCTTTGGGTGCAGTGTTTTATTTAGTCTCTGCACTTTGACACTTACCTTTCATGTGAGCCTGCCCTCACTGTTTCTGCTCCTGCCTTATTTGAAATGAGAGGTAAAGACATGTAGCAGAGATAACTCCAAGTTCTTTGCTGATGGGGAAAGACCAGTTTTGACAATTGAAACTTCAGATGACTCTTTATTGTGATAGAAAAGGGTAGTCTTTGTTCATTAACCTGAGGCATGAGCTGAATCTAACAAACAGAGGAAGGTGTTTTTGAAAGCTGCGAAAGAAATAGCAGAATTACACAAACACTGCTTGCTCAACCAAGAGGCCTGTATAACCACATATGGAAAGGGTTATTTGCAAGTCAAAGCTGCCCGTGAGGAAGAGGATAGAGCCTTCCTCCCACGACCACCAAGGGCAGAATAAGACCCCCTCGTAACCCACCACACAGACGCAGAGTACACCGGAAAGGAATCACATCAACCAGAGAGAAAATGTATCAGAACTGGGGTACTGAGGGGGAAGGCGCCGTTGGCGGAGCTGGGACTCCCCGGCCGCCCAGCGCTGTTTTGCTCGGTGCCACTTGCTTAATGAGTCAATAAATTCCTGATTGATTTGTACCTATATTGGCCCTTGGTCATTTCAGTCTATAACATTTATCACCAAGTCCTTCACCACAATTAAGGGTGATTATTCCTCTGGTGTGATGCTGCCATTTTGTGTTGCTGCCTGGGAGAAAGCCATCAGGTCACTAAGTGGAACATGATAGTTTGAAGGAAGTAATGGTTTCTCTTTTTGAGCTTTCTGATTTTTATTCTGTTCTTATTTTTTGGCTTTGAGCTTGACTCTGCACTTTGCTGAGAAATTTAAATGGAATTATGTGTAATTCAGGAATTAAATCATTGTGTATTGTTTGATTGTTTTAGTTAATAATGTCTTTGAAATAGAAAAAGCCTGTCTTACTGTAAATAGTGAGGAATTCAAGGCAAGGAAGCAACCTCTATTCTGTTCTGCACCAGAGCAGTGTATAATAATTCCTCTTTCCTGACAGAAATTTTGTGTAGAGATGGAAAGAGTTAGATGGTGGGGATCGGTCAGTGCAACCATGGTAATGTCTTCCTGAAAAAGGCAAAAACCTTGCATAAAATGGGACCTGGTTTAGTTCTACACATGGCTAGTCTGACTTAAGGTTTGGGGTATAACCATTCTTTTCAATATGAACTTCTACCTTTGAAATATGCTGATTGCCTAGAGTTGATGTAGAAAAGTAGAACAATTTGATCACATCCCCTACCCCTTCCATGCCCTCACAAACACTCCAAAACAAACACACACCACCTTTTCCCAGCTCTCCAGGCAGTGTAAAACCTAATCTACTGAAAGAGAGAAGGGGTCTTCTCTTTTAATGTCACAGGAGCAGGGAGGTGATTTCTTCTGCTTTGTTTCTATACTTTATGGCCAATTCTAAGTTCAATTATTTGTTTTCATTTCTATTTATAAAGACTTCTAAATAACAAGAAAAGACTAGTAATAAAGAGAATTGGTTTACTTGCACTTGTGATCTTTGTATTCTAACTGGAATTATGTTCCTAACTTTAATTGTGAATCCTCGTTTAAGGATATTATGTCCCTTTTCCTTATTTGCATAGAAATTGCATTCTAACAAGTAGCAAGGTTTTCACACTCTGCATTTTTAAAAGAAAGTTTATTTAAAAAAATTAATGCCAGTGTGCGTTTTCCCCTACAAGAGTTACTTCCATACTCTAAGGATGTGGGGTCTGCTCTCTGATGGACTCCAATATATTTTAACAGGTGTTCTTTCAACAGGAGGATGGCAGGAAATAAAATCAGAGCTTCATTTATGTGTAAATGTCAGGGCTGTGATACTTTTATGCCTTCGTAGTCTAAACTTAGCCCAGTGTGATTTAGGGCCTTTGTGATTTAGGGCTGATGCTGGTCCTTCACTGACCATGAGGGTTCAGTGCAACACTGAAAACTCAGCAATCAGTAACCCCCAAAGGAAATTCTGGGGGCCTGGTGTGCATTCTGGTTTGGACTTGTGCATTGCCAGCTCAGTGCTTGTAATGTTGGAAGAAAAGCTTGTCCCTAATGGGTCAAAACAAGATTGATTTTGCTTAGTGTCCCATTGGCAACGATGTCTGTAAGTAGATATTCAAAGGAAGAGTGAAAGCACAGCATGCAAGTCCCTATTTCCCACCTTCAGCTATATTCATCTCTGTGCCTTTCCTGAGCTGGATGGGATTTTGACCTCTTTGCTAACTTGTAACAGCAGTATTTTCTGTAAATGTGAGCCTTTGTAAGCTTTTAGCATCTACCAACTATTTTCTCAGCATGCAATACATTTTGGTGTGTGTTGTGCCCAGCCAAGACCTACTTGGTTCTAACCTGTATCACTACCTATTTCTGCTGATTTTTTTGGTAGATACTAGGATCAAAATACCCTTGATTCTGTCCCAGCTCCTATTTTTATATGCAGTATAAACAGCTCCCATCTTCTGGTACATACCAGAGTGATTAAAGCGTGTGGCTACCTACACAGCAGATCAGGTTTTCTACTCGACTATTCATGTGAAGTGGGTTTAATGCTAGTGGGTTTGTTGTTCATTTTGTGTACCAAAGTACATCTGATCCTGCAGTTGCTTGAATTCCAGATGTAGCTTTCCAATTTATTCCACAGTGAACAATACTGAGAAGAAATGATTCAGTTCCCCTGTGGCAGGCCTGTCCTTTGAGTGCTCTTTGTGCCCTGGATGTTGGGTGTCTGAAGAGCCTTTGGTGCTTCCAGTGACAAAGGATTTCATTTTAGTTTTGGTTCCTTTTTGCTTGGGTGAGTTTTTGCCTGTCTTGGTGTAGTTTTGCATTTGATGTACAATTTAATGTTTACCTCATTTCAATGCAATTTCAGCTTTTTACATCTGTCATCTTACTTCTAATAACCCCATACTGTGCTGATCAGCCACTCTGATTTCCTGCTTATTCTCCAGTGCCTCGCCACAGGCAGCCTTCACTGGCCCAGTGACTCCAAGCTGCCCTTCAGGAGTCTTCACCACTGTCTCTCAGTATTCAAATCTTTAAAATGTCATTTTTAGCAAGTTTCCTAATTTTTATCTAATCTGCCTTCCTGAAGTTGAGTGTCACCAAAGGATTGGTTTTTCTTTTAATTTTTTTTTTCTTTTACTCCTGCAGGACATGCCTCTAACTACTTGGTGGTCACTTCTGCAGTGGTCATTTCTAGTTGAGTGATTCTGATTGACTTGTCCCTCGTTAGGACCAATTAGGGTCTTGCCTCCTGCTTGGGAGCTCCCAGAGAGCTGCTTCACACCATTACTGGATTATCTAGCAAATGAACTTTGCCTGGTTTGTGAACAGTAACTGAAGCCTCCCTGGGGTCCTGTTACACTTTCTGATCTCTGCTGGCATCCTGTGGTTAGTGCAGCCACCCTGTCCAGCTGGAGGGTGATACAGACCCAATCCTCCATTGCTCTGTTCTAGGCAAGGCCTGTGGATTCTTGGTACTTGCTGAGATGGTTCCACACTGACCTCTCCTTAGAATGTAATATTGCAGTACGGGTCACCCATGGTCCCATCTTTTCTGCTTTTGGGTGTTTGGAGGAGTTTTTTCCCCTTTTATAATTTATTTTTTATTACTGATCTAAAATGCTGTGCTTACTGTCTTCCTTCCCCCCAATTCCTCATACGCTTTCTTTGCCAGTGCCTTAGCACTCGATGTTGCAGTTCCTCAGCTGCATATTTAAGATAAGAAAAACTTTATTAAATTGGACATTTTGTTAAGCATCTCAAAGTAAGTTCATTTGTTATGACTTACTTCCACTGTGCATTGAAAAAATTTGTGCTGCTTCTGAATAGTGGGAAGTTGAGTCTGTGCCCTCTGTAACTCCGAAGCACTTCACAGTTTTTGCTCTTTTAATTTGACACTTGGGCTCCTTTTTTATCCCCTGAATTTGCACTCAGGCTTTCAAAAGTGTGCAAAGATTATTTTTTTGGACTCCTCTAAATTTTCAGAATGCTGTATTTGATTTTAATTGACCTATGGAAATTTAAAACCTTTGACCAGACCCAAGGCATTTCAAGTTGGGCTCTAAAATCCATAGACATATCAAAAATATTGGCAGTTTCCCATTAGTGACTTGCTCTCAGCAGCCAGTGTTGTGCTTCTGGCAGGAAAGGCCACACAAATAGGAATACAGCTGCTCTCTGCAGAGTTTTTTTCCCTACTCTGCCCTCTTTCCCTCAAGAAATGTGTTTCTACCTAACATCAAAAGGTGCAGAAGAGGTGGATTAATGGTAGTGGTAATTTACCACACACTTTCATATATTTTTTCTGCTCACTTTTAATTCTAGTAAAGGATATATATGGAGAAACCCTCTTATGCTAATCTAGTTTATTCAGTGCTCTATATCTTGGTACAAATCCATTTTAAAGTACAAAATGTAATGGTATTTGCCATTAGTAAAATTCCAAAGACCAGGAACATAGGTGCCACTGGTTGCCTGTGGAAAGGTTTGTCAAGTTGATTCCTTTCAACACCTTCAGTGCTACTGTTTTAATGGGATATCTTCCAAATATATTCTCATTTTAAAGCTTAACTGTTGTCTTTCAGTTTTTTATAACCGAATGGGAAGTCATTTTGAATCAGTGGATTTAGGTTATTGTCTGTAGTAATGGAACTGTCTTTTTTTCAATTTAGCAAAATACCATTAAGAATTAATTTATGACCCAGCTATGTTATTGAATCATAGAGGTATGGAGGAGCATTACAGTCTGGGTATTCTTTCCAACAAAGTTCTAAAGATAATTTTTAATGCACAGACACTTTGCTCCTTCATTGCACTGTAACTTGTATATAGAAACACAATTTAGGCAATGTGTTTTTACTGGAGGTGCTGAGGTAGCAAAATGTAGGATTACTGATAACAATGTGACACTGTGTGTGCTGGGTGCAATTTTGCATTTCAGAAGCAGGAAATAGAAAAAAGGATGATTACCTTAAAGTAGTATAAGTAAAATCCTACCATCTCTTAGTACAAATGTCAAATCCTGGGAGGTAATTCTGCTTGACTATAGATTAGAAAGAGGTAAAAGAGGCTAAAACAAATAGATGAGGTCCATGTGGTACAGTGATGGATTATGTTGGAAAGGTTTAATTTGTGAAGGTTGAAGTATTGTTTAGTGGTGATGTTGCTTTTCTTTGAGTTCCTAATTTTATTTTTTACTTCATCAACATTTAAATGGGCAATGAGAGCTCCTTCAGGAGTTCCAGCAGGTATCTTGGAGCTGAGGCAGCAGCGAGGCAGAGGCAGCACCTTCCTCTGCACTGCACTGTCAGGCTGCTTTGGGAGAAAAGAGAACTCTGAGCCTTTTTGTCTTCAAAAGCCTTTTTGCCTCTTCTGTTTGTTTTGTCTGTCTGTGAAATTACACCACTCTTTTACAGAGAAAGAAATAGTCCACAAAATGCTTCATCCATACTTAAAGATAAATCCATACTTTGTAAATCTCTGTTCTCTTCTTTATCTGCCCTGAAACCTAAAATTTCATGCTTGCAAGGTGTATGTAAAGTGCTGCATGCTGGCAATAGGAGTGCTTTACCCAGATGTGTGAGCTCTGTGGGTGTCAGGCAATGTCTTCCACTGTATTTAAATCAAGAGTAGTTTATAATGGCAAGATTTCTGCCTAGTACCTACTGGCTCCTGATGCCCAAGAAACTGGGCTGATTTATGTTCAGTACCTGGCCCCATGCTGCTGTTTCAAATCGTTTTTGCTGTGGATTGTGATCTGGATGTTAATTTATCAAAGTTGGGATTCACAGGTCGCAGTGTTACAGCCAAGCTAAGAGAGTCTCATAAAGAAGGATCCATTCATCTTGTGACTGCATGTAAATACTCTGTGTTCCTATAGCTTTAGCTAGGTAACTATTATCTCATTAATCATTTTGTGAGGACTTCTGTGTTGTTGTTGTCTCTTCTCAAGGATAGACAGACATTTACCACTTCTGTAATCAATAAATGAGTTATTGGGAACTAGTGCCTATAAACTGAGGTAGCAGCATTGCTTTGCAGCCTGCTGCTTTTGTTGGCTGGCTTCTGCAAAATTTGCAGGTGGAAAGAAAAGGCTGGGATATAAGAGCTGGCTAAAATGCAACCTGCTGCACTTGAGAAATCTAATTTCAAAAATAAATTGAGTTTGGACTTAATGTCTTACTGGCTCTGAGCAGTGATATTCCATCCTTTCTTTTAACCTCTCCAGGTATTGATTTTTTGCAGTAGCCTATTTAACATTTGCTGTGCAGGGGCACCCAGCCCTTCCAGCTGTGGCTTCCTGCCCTGTGGGGTGTGCAGGAGCAAGGCTGTGGGATGGCAAGGGCCAGTGCCACCTGCAGCTCCTTTCCCCAGGGTCCTGCTGGGCTGCTCCTGCCTCCTCTTACACTGGTGGGGCACAGGCTGGCTGCTCCCACCTTATCCATATGGAAAGGAGCTGAGCAAAATGTTTCTCCTCTGACCAGTGGCAAGTTTTACTGGAGCTGGTAACTTAGGGCACTTTTAAATCACAAGGTAGCTGCTCCTGCTTCCCTGAAGGCAAAGAGTCTATCCAAGCAGGCTTTTTTTTTTCCCTGTGAGTAGTTTGTTTCCTATTCTTCCTTTTATTTTTCTTCCTAGAGGAAGCCCTGTTCAGCACCTTTACCCATGCTTTAAATTAACCAAGTGGTAGTTCCTATATGGCAATTTCATTTTCCTCTTGTGAGATCTTTTGCTTACAGTGCTGTATAGTTGAGCTTGGCCAGATGGATAGGTGTCTTTCACATCTCTTGTCTCTCCTTACAAATTTTAAAGAAAACAACAGGTCTCAGAAAATGCTGATGAAATTTTTCTCATAAAAACATAGGAAATCAGAGTTCCAAAATAAATGCCACCCAGAGATCCTTAATATCCTCAAATATGAAAAGAACACTTATACTGACAAAGAAAAAAATGTTAAAATCAAGTTTGAGTAATCTGATACATAATGAATGCAGACAAAAACCTTGGGAGCTAGTCTGAAAAACCTTGGGAAAATGTCTGAGAAATAACTGACAACATGTAGTAGCTCCTGTTCTCTAAGGTAAGTTTAAGACATTTCTGACATAGATGGTTTTTTCTACTGAAAATTTCGTGTTCTGGGACAATAATTTTTGGTAATGGTAGTCAATATTCAGTGTAGCCTTTCAAAATGGACAGAATGTGCTTTTTTTGTTGAGCTGAAGAGATGGGCTTTGTGCTGCTGCGTTACTTATTTTTAAGTATTAAGGAAAGCCTGTAGTATATGTTGAGTTTAACGTGATAAAGTTGTCTGATTGTCTACATTCTTTATGCTGAGTGATTTTGTGGTTTGGGGGATTTCTTTTTTGTGAGTTGATGGAGGTTTTGTGTGAGGGTTGATTTTTTTTTTTTTTTTTTTTTTCCCCCTTCTTCCTCTCATAGCTGTTTATGTAAATCAGTTCAGAAGGGTAAGCTGCTGGAGAAGATGCCCCACTTGGCTATCCCAGCAGGAGGGTAATTGTGACCATACAAAGTAAAACTTGAAGAATAAATGCATTGTGTTTGTAGGGCACCCATTTATGGCCACTAAATTATTCCAACTCAGATCACCGGGCCATAACCAAAGCTGAAGGAAAAGGGAAGTATTTCTCTTTTCAGTCATTTCTGTCCACAGAGATGAATCCAGCTTGTGCAGCTTGCTCAGGTCAAGTGGTGCCCTCCAGCTTTTCCCCTCCATGGCTGTGAGGATCAATTGTGTGGTGATGTGACTCATTTTGCTTTGTCTTTCCTGGGTCATTTTGTCCTGGAAAGTGTTTCTGGGACATGGGTTGTTATGGCTCCATGCCTGCAATTGTAAGGAAGAAGGGCAATTTGGTGAGTCAACCACTTTCTGCCCAGTGTTTTTATGGGTAGGTTTCAGATTTATCAAATGCTCTTTTTTACTGTGTACTTGTGATTTGACATTTAAAGGCCGTATTGTCTGAATTAGGGAAATCACTGGGTGCTGGAATGAGAAAAATTGATCAGTAATTAGGAAGGTTTATCCAATCATGGCATAGAGACTGAGATTAATCCTGATGTGCTGCTATTCAGTTAGTGTAAATATAAATAAAGCAAGTTAGAAAAAAATCTTAGAAGTACATCCTAGTTAACTGTGACATGGGTTGGGATCATTGGGCTTCTCAACAGGAATAGATAGCAGAATATGAGTCCTATACATGATATAAATTCTCCAATTTTATTTCATACTCATTTTTCAGCTACTGAGTATCTGCTGTCTGAGTTGTATCCGCATCTTCCTGACCATAACTCCATAAAAAAACATTTTAAGGGCTAAAAATAGGAGGGAGAAAGTATCAAAGAAATCCACCTTCCCTTTGCCTTGTTGAGGAGCTATTTCCATTGCAGAGATTAGATTTCAAGCAGAAATGCTGGCCTATTTCTTTTTAATAATTATTTTCTACAGTTTGCCATGCTAAACATAAATGTGGAGATGAATTATGACAAGAATATTTCTCATAAGTATGTCAGAAGTGAATGGTTCTGTATTTGAAATGAAAGTAGCCTTTGGCAAACTGTCTGCATGGCTGTGATAAGGAAACACATGGAAATCTCAGCCTGGTTTCAGACAGTATGGTCAGCTGTAGAAGAAGTCTCTACCATCCACAGGCAGTGCCTTGCAGTATTTTCTCACTCTTGTTGTTCGCCATTTGTTGTACAGTTAAAATCAAAATGGAACATTTATTTGGAACAAAATAACCAGAAGAGGAAGCTGCCCCAAACAGTGGGTTTTATCAGGCTCAGTGAGCATCATTAGCAGGATACCTGTGGCACAAAAGCAGGCCTCTGCCAGTTCTTGGTCACCCCAACCCTGCTGTCCCCTTGGACTTGCATTGGCTTGGGGACAGTGCTTGGGGGCTGTGAGGATGCTGCCAAAGGTGTCACTTGACACACTAAAAATTAGGCTCAGACACCAATGGTTTTGCTCATTGTCTGCCAGCCTCTTTTTTTTCTGACCAGGGAATAGGTTTCTTTAGGTCCTCTGTTTATTCTTAGTCCAGAAATAGATTATACTCTGGGGCAGGAACTGTTAGGAGATTTCTGTCCCATTTTTTTCTTGCTTTGTGTCACATTTCATCTGCAGCTAAATTTGAGTAAACTTTAGGTTGCTGAGCAGTAAATACAAGTTGGAAAATGCTGATAAACCTAGGTTAGAAAATTCTTGTAAACCTCAATACTTATTTGAGCAGAATGATATCTTGGCATTGCCAAACCTCATACATGGAGAGAAGAAAGAAAGGGGAGGAAGAGGAGAAGGTGTAACAAAAAACCAAAGGGTTTTGAACTTAAACAGAAGTCTTGGCCTGAAAATTTTTAAGTGCAGAAAGGTTTTACTGCTTTGCACATGTTTCATGAAGTAAGTATAATTTCTCTTTCCAGATTTTTAGAAGATATTTCTGTTTTTCCTCGCTGTTATGATCTTATTACCATATGTTGCTTTGGACAGCAAGATACTAGCCATGATGTGATATATCTCATTTGGTAATAATGATCCTTTTACAACTCCTAAAGGATGTAATAGAATGAGGTATGTTAATTGTAAGCCAGAATAACAGGCCCGTAACTATTTCATTTTACTTGTATGTAAACAGGACTCTAACATGGAGTCAAAACTGGCATAACACGGAATTTTTGTAGTCTAGGTTCCATGGAAAAATAGTGAAAAATGGGGCTGTGATCTAAGTGCTCATTCCCAGAGGCACAGCCTTGGTGGAGGGACAGCCCTGTGTCCCTCACAGGCACTGAAGCATCAGCGCCTTGGCAGAGCTCTTTGAGGGTGAGACATTTGGCAGAGCCACCAGAAAAGAAAGGGAGGGTGCCCAAGGTGGCTGCCTACTTACCACCCCTCATTGTGAATTTTATTTTTAGAGGGATGAGTGACTGGGCACACAAGTCTTTGATCCCAGAGAGCCCCAGGAGTGCTGAGTGGGGGACTGTCTTGGTTTAACCCCAGCCAGCAGCTCAGAGCCACATGGCTGCTTGCTCACTCCTCCCTCTGGGATGAGGGAGAGAACTGGAAGAGTAACAGTGAGAAGATTCAGGGGTTGAGATAAGAAAGTTTAATGGGTAAAGCAACAGTTGCACATGCAAGGAAAGCAGAACAAGGAATTCTTCCCCTACTTCCCATGCACAGGCAGGTGTTCAGATGTCCTCCCTTCTTCCCCCAGCTCTGTGTGCTGAGCATGACCCCACATGGACTGGGACATCCCTTGGTCACTTGGGGTCAGCTGTCCTGGCTGTGTCCCCTCCCAACTCCCTGTGCCCCCCAGGTCCTTGCTGGTGGGATGGGATGGGGTGAAGGGCAGAAAAGGCCTTGGCTCTGCGTAAGCTCAGCTCAGGAATAATGAAAACATCCCTTTGTTACCAATGCTGCTTCCAGCACAAATCCAGAACACAGCCCAGGCTACCTACTGTGGAGAAAAGTAACCTTACCCCACCCAAACCAGCAGCAGTGTGTGTGTATATAATGCTTTTTCTGTGATGGTCTTGGCTAGGAAGAGATCTGAAAGGAGTATCGATAAAATCTGTATAGACACAGTGATCAGCAGGCCAGAAGGTAGGGAATAAAGGAGCTGGAGGATAATACCTGTACTGGAAGGAAACCACTGAAGAAAAAGTAGATATTCTCAAGGCTGGCAGATCAGCCCCCGCAGGGAATAGCATGTTTGCCAGCTGGTGTGGAGGGATAGAGGGCTCAGCAGGGACCAGATTGATGAAGTGGCAGCATAACCTGGCAGTCACATCTGTAACCAATGCCAGGGATGTGAGTAACTGTGATCCCAGTCCCTTTGAAGAGAACTCTTAAGTACAAAAGTCTCTCTAGCACAGGCTGGATTATTCCTCCAGCCACTTCTCCATCCTCCTCAACTGGCTCAAGTCTCAAGTAGAGTAACTCTCTGTAGAAGGATGCATGGATTGCACATGGAGACAAAGCAAAGGACAGACCTTCAGGTGAAGTGGACTGCATGGAAAACATAAGGAGCATTGAAGGGGAGGCTGCCACATCTCCACAGGCTTCAGGAGGCAGGAGGATGTGCTACACAATGACACTGCTGGCAATATCATCTGGAGGAGCATGCCAGCCCTCTGAGCAAGAAGAAAAACAACATAATCCTCAGGGGGGTCAAGTTAGTGACTAGACTCACTTAAGGTGAGCCTAGAATGCCTTCTCTAATCTTTGTCAGAAGCCCATAAATTTTAATGGGATAGTATTGTTGCTCTCAATTGAATTTGCTATTTATGCTCTGCATAATCTGCAATGATGTAACCTTGATGGAAAAAATAGACTAAAGCTGGTGTAAGGAGAGACAAGACCTCAATTTTCTATCACTTAGGAATCCTCAGAGGGGCCAGAAAGAAAGCAAGAAAACAAGTGAGATATTTTCAGAGTTTACACCAAAGTGAAGAAATTCAAACTAATGATTCTGCTTATTTACCCTAGAGATAGCAAAAAAGACAGGAAGTATAAGAGTAAGGACTTGTCCTAGCAGCATAACTTGATTATTTGTGGAAACCTTAGGATGCTGGTATCATCAGTTTCTCTTTATAGATGTGAAACCTGAAGTAGAAGCCGGGGAGGGAAGAATTCAAGCCTTGTCTTCCAGTGACTTTGCATAGACTGATTTGACCCCCAAAAGCTAATATTTGCAGTAGGGAAAAGTGTAGTCCTTTTGTCTGGTGGATGTGTGCTGGCAGCACTGGCTGGTGGGAACTGAACCAGTTTAGCTACAGAATCAGGGTTAACAGGCCAGGCAGACACTAAGCTGCAGGGAGCAATCAAAGGGAAAAGGTTTCTAAGGTTAAAAATAAATAAATACATAAATCAGTCCTTGAGTGTAATTGCAAGCTAAATACCACTCAGTACTTCCTTATAAAAGCCATGATCAGTGCTTCAAAATGCCACCTTAAAACTGAGTCAAGAGCAGGAAGATGAAGAAAGGTCTCAAAAATTCCCTCAATAACCAGTTCAAAAGACTTCTGTTTGCAGGGCATGTATTCATCCTGCACAGTAGATAAGCTGATTTGATTTGCATCAAAGTGTGGTGTTGATACAGCATAAGAAAAATGTGAATTCTAAGTGAAGCAGAGAAAAGGGAGAGAAGCTTACGGCACTTAAAATGCCAGAGGGATCTTCAGGTGATGTGTTCTTTTTAAAGCTTAAGGAAAAGAAAAAACTTAGATTAGTCTTGACTCCTTCCCACCACCTTTACTCACTGCTGGTGTTTGTGGTGTTGGGACTGATTCAGCTCGGGTGGGCCCTGTGCAGGAACAGCAGTGCTTGGATTTCAGTCTCTATCCATAACTTAGGAGTGGCAGGGAATACCTTCAGGTACACTGGCAGCATCTCCAAAACTCAGTGCTTAGGGCAGAGTGATGTGATGCCTAATTTCCTCTTACTAGGCAGTGAAAGTAGACAAAGGCAAAAGGAATTACTGCTTTGGAAGCAAACATCATACATAAACTAATGAAACCTGGAGAATTTAGTTGGGATGAATATATAAATATTGTGCATAGAGCTGTGGTTCTTTGCTTTGCTGCTGGACCACTGCCAGAAAGTATCTTAACTCCTTTGGGGCAGGGGAAGGGAAAAGCATTTTAGAAATTATGAAATTCAGTGTTTCCAAGGGAAACATTTCCCCGGGACGTGATTCTCCTTGGTGAAATGGATGCTGTGTTTTGGAACACAAGTTTGTAGAACTTAGTAGATTTCCAAACCAATTCTTCAGCCTAGGAAAAGCAGCATTTCAGACCCACCAGGCTTTGGGCATCTTGCTGCAAGTTCCCTGGGAGAGCAAGGGGTGCTGTGCTGCGTCCTCTGAGAAGTCTTCATCTCTTTGGTGAGACTTGCTTTCACTTGCCACCAACTGGCTTTCATAATGGAGAGGTAACTGCAGGTAATTTGTAAGGAAATCTGCATAGCTGAATGAGAATGAACCTGGTTACTCTATCAAAATGACCATAATGGACATTTTTATTGCAGTATAATGTAGGAAACAATGGACAAAGCTGGAACTGCAGTGAACTGTCACTGACAGAACTGGTTTATAACAGTAGCTGGGTGTAACTGAAAACTGGAACTTTCTTTAGCTGTTCCCTTTCAAAGAACATTACACATTTTCTTTATCAGAAATGTGCTAGTATGCCATAAAGTTGAATGCAAGAATTACTGGAACAGTTACGGCAAATGTAGTTTACCTGATAATAACCCTGATGGTTAAGAGACACAAAAGGCATCATTGGCTTAGAAAATTGGCATTATGAGATTATTAATCCTTCACTTGCAGACAGTGCAGACCTACAGAAAACACCCTTGAGAAACCTGGCCTTCTTTTCAGCCCTGCCCATTACTTGCTCTGGTTTTGTGTCTTATTTCTGCTCCCTTACCTGAAATAAGCCCCTAGGCTCAGCTTGCTGCAGAGTGGCAGGATGCTTCTATTGCAGAGTATTTGGGGCACTATTAGGAACCAGATGGCCTCATCTTTGTGGGGTGGGAATTTGGTGACTCTGGGGAAGGAAAAGAAGCAGCCTCTGATGTGTTCCAGTTCAGTAGTGATTCGCCCCAAGCCAGGCCAGGAGTCACTTCAGAGACAGAGTCAGAGAAGTGGGTATTTGCTTTATTCAGCGCCGGGTGTGTGGGGGATCGCTCCTCCAAACACACACACACTGGTACCTTCTACAATACAGTACTTATGGGTTAAATCATGAATATTCATTACATTCCTTGAGACAGGTGTGGTTATACAAATAATTTCCCCGTAAGCCATTCGCATACGGGTCACGCATGCGTTGTGTGTCCTGGTGGTCGCACTGAGGAAGGCTTCTCCTCTTCCTCGGGGGTCTCTGCGATGAAGATCAGCAGTCTTCCTCATAGTGCCCTTTTCACCTTTCTCCCTGAGGCATGCGTGGTCGTCTGAGGAATGATTCAGCAGTTTTTGGGATGACCCTTGTCCTCCTATCTTAACAAGATCAGGGCGAATCCTACTTCCAAGGTCTTGTAATCAGCATTTGCTGTCTGAATTAGCATTTGCTGTCTCCTCCTGTCCCCTCTATCTTGACAAAATGTAAATTCAGCTTCTTAAGTTTTGTCTCTTAATAGTTAACTGTGCTTACATGAGTTACCCAGGACTACCCCCTTACTCAGTAGGGTAGTGACATTGCCAGCTGGTGGTGCTGACACTGCCCTGAGCTGGCCAGCCAGCAATCTTCCTAGGAGCCACATGTCTCCTCATCTCCATCTTCCAAAAGTGGCAGACGAGGTAGGGAATGCACAAGCTGTGAGCTATTTGGAGCCTAACTGCAGCAGTTACAGGGCTGTTTATGAAGTAATTGGTAATCTCAGATGTTTCAGCCAACTTTGAGGTGCTGCAGTTACAGATCACACCAGACTTCAGAGGTTGTGTTAGTAGCTCATGCATGTCTGACTGAACTAGAATCTCCTGCATTTTTTTCTCATTTGACATTTCTTTTAATTTCTAATTAATTTACTCTTTCATTTCATCTCAGCTTGTGTGCAAGGCTGTCTTTGAAATAACTGTTCTCCAATGATTCTGGCTTCTGCCCCAGTTGCCTGCAGCACAGATTGCCTGATGGCTGTTACCTGTTGTTAGCAGCACACCATGAGCGAAGAGGTGAATGTCGTAGGTCTGTTTTACAAAAGCTGGGGAAATGACAGGAACTCCCAAGAAATCTAACTGAGAAAAGGAGAATGAAAATAAAAAGTAAAACTCATAGTGCAGCCTTTATCTACTCACTGTATTGATAGGATTGTGTCACAAATTACAGCAGTTCTGTTTTCTCCATTCCATTAATGACTGTGTCAGCATTTAGGCAGTAAACCCATATTTTCTGGGCTTCCTAGAAAAATTCTCACCGAGATGGGACTTACTGCACATGTTTTAAACTGTGGCATACTACAGCTCCTATTAAAACTGAAAAAATAATTCTATTAATCTCTTCTAAAGTTATGAGAGAAGAATGAGGATTTTATGGGCTGTGTGTTGTCATGCTTGCTGCCAGCCAAAAGCAGCTGAGTTATCTGCTGCAGACCCACCTTTGCTCAGTAGTTCAGCACCACTGCTTACCCACGTGCCTGTTGAGCTGTGCATCACAGCATCTGTGGTAGCCTGCCTCCCTGCAGTCTCCATGAAAGGAAATTATGAAAAGCAAAGTGCATTTTTGGGAGAAAATCAGATTGACATCACTCCCTTCTATAAGTGGAAGGGGGTTTGTTTTCTCCTGTCATTTTGCAAGAATGTTATTTATTACCTATACTACATGTAGGCAGGCAGCAAAAGCTGATGCAGAGCTCCTGGGTGTGCTCAGCATCTGTGTTGGCTGTCATGACCTTGGTGCTGGGCCCAGGACTTGGCCATTTACTGGAGGTGAGGCATTTTAGGGAAGAGGGTAAGTGTGCAGGTACTTGTTGTCATCCTGGCCCCAGAATAAGCTGACAGAAAGTACAGCAAACTAAAGTTCTTAAGAAAGAATTTGTTAAACCAGCCTTCATGTCAGTAATTTGTACAGATTTGACCCTCTTGTGCTCAAAGTATATGGAAAATATAAGGAAAAAAATTTTTTAACAATTCAGCATACATTTACAGAGAAGTACTTTTGACAGATTCTGGATTGCAACAAGTAAGAATAGCAAAATTAAAAGCAGCAGATTAATATGTTGGATCAAATGTGCACTGATGGCTGTGCATGGAGGTGATAACCATGCTTTATTTTGTAATTCAGACCATTGGTAGCAAAATCCAGAGCTGTGCAACACCTGGCATTTCTGTTTTGTAGAAAAATGAGATATTCCAGCATTTTTCCTTTCTAAAACATATAATTACTTAAAATATTTTAAAACCCAATTTAGGACAAGTGAAAGTGTTGACTTCCTTGGCTGTGCTTATGGCTAATCCGAGTTCCTTCAGCCAAGCTGCCAGCTGTGGTAGCAGCAGTGTGGGTGAACTTGGTCACTGCTTGCTGACTGATCCCATCTCCCATGACACAGAGTGATGGCTAGGCAAGGGAAGAAATGCTGTGGGAAGTTTTTGGTGAACTCTAAGAGTTGATCCTGTGTGTGATAGGAGGATGTGGCTGTTCCCCTCTGCAGCTTGTAAGAAGCAGCAGTCTGCAGTTGAATTCAAAGCAGAATTTCTTCCTGGCATCCCACTCAGGAGATGCAATTTGATTTGATTCAAACTACTTGAAACAAGATAACTTGGTCTTGGTTTCCCATAAAAATACATATTATCGAATCCAGTGTTTTCCTAAAGCTGTATTTTTCGTCTAGAAGTGGATTTGGTAGTTGCAAAAACATGAATTAATAGTGTCTTGGTAGAGGCTTGCTATTCTCCTGCCTTCTCCTCCTGTGTGTTAGTTCTCCAAATGTTTCAGTCTTACCTCCAAATGTTTAAAGATAATTTAATTAGCAGCAAAGGCTTCTCCTATCTAGGAAAATCCCATGCAGTTTTATTAAGGGGGGAAAATGGAAAAGGATAAAGATCAAGACTATAATTTTTAATTCAGTATTGCACTCTCCAGTGTCTCATTATCCTCCTTGTAAATGATTCATAGCCAATAATTATCTGTGAAGAACAAATGACTCCCCTATTCCCCAATCTCCCACACTTATCCTTCAGATACCTTTGTTTTGGATTAAGACTTTCCCCTACTAAATCTGCATAAATGTCTCTTTCCCCTTGCCTGTTACGAGGCAGAAGAGATGAAGCAGCTGAGAATATTCTCTCTGCTCCTTTCCTCAGGCTGGGGGAAACCCTCAGGCAGGGTTTGCACTCACCAAAGTCCTCGAGAAGCCACCAAGATCAGCCCAGGAGCAGATGCCAAAGCACTGTGGCCATCAGGGCTGGTCTTTGTTTTAGCACTTGTGAAAATCAAACTGCAAGGTCAGCCCTTAAACTCAGCCAGGAAAGAGAGGCTGTGCTTGGCACTCCTCTCCCATGCAGGGACACTGAGGAAAACAGCTCAGTGTGCACTTGACATCTTGAAAAAAGCTTTTTTTGGAACACAAAGGAGCTTTCTTCTGTTTTTTCTGGTTGTCTCCTGGCCCATGGATGGCTAATATAAATCCCGCTCCTTAATCCTTCAGACATTGTGAGGTAAATTTGCTGTATCCTGGCTCAGCAATAGTTGATGAGCATTTGTAGTGCAAGAACAGATGGGAACCCTTCCCTAAATCCAACCACAAGACTTTTAATGAAGAGCCTTGCAGTCTGTGCCAGGGCTGTTTGTGTCCTGCTTGTTACAAATCACTGTGGGCACGAGCTGCTGCTGCCTGTGGCTCACCTGACACAGCTTTTCTGCCAGGTGGATGCTTAAATGAGGGTGATGTGAGTATGTCTCCAGTTGCTTCAGCACGACACTGTAGGGAATCTGGTGGCTTGAGGAGCTGTCTGCTCTTAAAATTGCTTTGGAAAGTGTCAGTGTGGGAGCAGAGAGCTGTAGCCACTCTGCAGTGCCACTGCCTTAAGGCTCAGAACTTTCTGGTCCTCCCACATTCTCCCACCCTCTGAGATGGGTTTGCTGCATGATCAATTGCACATCATAAATATTTCTCTGTTTGCCATTTCACTGGAAACTTTATTTTGGACTCTTTTTTCCACATGGATACCAGTTCCTCCTCACCCTAACATTTAATCCAACTTCTAGTCTCTCCTCCTGAGAAATTGTTTCCTTGCTTGTTCAGGGATACTGATTGTTACTCTACAATTTTATCCTATACATATATATATATACACATATACATACATACGTACATATACACATTATGTATTATATTTTCTGTATATTTCTTAGGAGTAACACTCTTCTCTGCTTTGGGCTTGATGGTCTAACACAGTGACCAGAGGCACTGCTGAGCCCAGAGTGGTCTCATATGACCCTGGGAGAGAAAGAGGTGCTGCATGGACTCCCCTTCTTCTGCCTTTGGAGTGCTGTGGCTGCAGTGATGCTTTGGATGCCCTGCTGTTCCCACCTGTGAGTGCTGAAATGCACTGTTCAGGTTGGCCTTCAGAGCTCTTATTTACAGACTCCTTTGCTCTGTGCAAATTTGAGGTTACAGCTGAAGAGCAGCATGGGAAAAACTGTAAATATATTTTCTAGTTGGTTGGCAGGAACCAAGATGTCCATAAAAAGCTTAAGAACTCCTGCAGGTCTCCTGGAGTAGGCAGGCAAATTACTGCCTCAGACAAATGTCTAGACTGCTCAATAACTCTTTGTTGAACAGGTAAGTCTGAATGGATGGTGCTGTCTTAGGTATAGAGCGGAGTTTTCCCTTTCCCTTAAAACACTGCTATTCTATTAAATTGTTGGAGTCTCCTTCCTCCTGCTGCTCAAGACCATGTGTTGTTCTTTCCTTAGTGGAAATTGCAATAAACTTAATTTGAGTATGTTTTCTGCCCATAAGGAAACATACTTGACATATCTTAAATCAGATTTCTTTTACTAGAGGGCAAAAAAGGGAGATGTATAAAGGGTCTATGTGCAGAGGTAGACCAGGAATGGGTTTAACTTGATGTCTGTTGGAACTCGCAAATTAACACTCTGGTGTGAGTACCAGTCCCTTAGGATCATGTTCCTGCATATTGATTACAGAGACTCTCAGGAAAGGTGTGTGTGAATCAATAAAATTTCCACTGGAAGTTTTCATCTGCAAGTAGGAGTTGCATTTAAAATCAAATCTGAGTTTCCAAATGGACACATGGTTGCTTGGTGCATGAGCTGGAGTCTGCTGTATGCAGTATAACCCAGTCACCCATGTAGAGTTAACTCCCTCTCTCAGGACAGCTAATGAAAAAATTTCAATTACAACTCCATTTCTTTTCAAAAGGAATCATAAATGTATCTTAAGTCGGTCTGTGATGTTCATGCTTAGCATACTGAATTGCTCCTCAATGGATTAGTTTATTTTACTTGGAGATCCTCAAAGAATTGTATCAATGGCCATGGGGAAATACTTTGTAGTGGAAGTTTCACTGGAAACTTTAGGTGATAGAATAAGGTTGTAGAAGAGAAATTTGTGTACTTAGGTGCATCTCCATAAATGAGTGTTATCTGTGAGTGCACACCTGACTATGGAACCAGCAGACCTCTGTGGTAAGAAAGCTGCTTTGGTGTCTCAGCAGGCTGTTGGACATCAACCCAAATATCTTTGGGCTGATCCCTGCATTGTCTTGGCCCTTTGTAATGCCCTAATTACAGTGAGTCTGTGCCTGGACCCCGTTTCCCCAGGGAGCGGTGCCTGGTGGCTGATAGCCCGGCAGTACTGCTCACTGAGCTCTGTTAACACGCCAGTCAGAATGGGCACTGAAGACGAGGGCCAGGGCAGAATGACCTCAATTAATGGATGAAAGGTGTATCAGTACTAAGGCCTCCCTGGCTTTGCAACTGAAATGATCTTAAAAGCAAAAATTTACATCCTGTAATTACTGACCAAACCCATAATTCTGTAATTAGTGATTCGGCTCACTTTTCAACATGATTTGTGCCACCTGCCTGTCTTTGAGCACTCATCCAGGGCACCTCCTGCCCTCTTGCACCAGCTTTGGTATTCCAGGAGCTCCTGCAGCATCTCCCTGCAGCTGCTGGACCCTCATTTCAAAAAGCAGCTCAGGAAAAGTGCTGTGGAAGTAGCCTGGGGCTTTGCACTCGCTGAATCACCTTTTGTTTCTGCCCAGTGTGTGGCTTCTAATTTCAGATTTATTGGATGCATTGCAAAATTAATTCATTTCTAATCAGAAATGCTAACTTTACTAGACAACAATAAAAAGCTGTTGCAAATAGACTAATTACAGATTATCAAGAATGTTGGATATCAGTTTTTCATGTCAGTATTTCTGTTTTCATTATAATAAGACTGTGATCATGGAGTTATCACATTTATCAGATGTGGCTTTTAATTGTGCCTCATAAAATAGTATTTGGGTTATTAAAAGAGATGGCCTGAAAATATGAGTTGTAATCTGTAGACGTTTGGAGCTAGATGATGTTTTAATAGCAACATCCTAACAATGAATGCTTTAAATATGTAATTTTAAGTGGACCCAACATAAAAAACACGGGAATGAAAAGAATAACTTTTGATGTTACCAAGTCAAGCACCTAAAAATCTGAAAATTCTACAGCTAAACCATTTCTGTAAACTACATTTTCCCTTTTTTTAGGCAGATGGAAAGGAACAGGTAAATAGGAAGAAACTAGGACAGTGCTTAAGGTTGTAGTAGTTTTACAGCTGCCAAACAATGCATGGTTTAATTTGGGGTATAGAGCACTGACCTGTTAATGGAAGAAAGAAGAATGTTTGTCAAATAATTTAATTTTGAAATAGGGTGTTTGCCTTGTGTCCAGAACACCTTGTTTACTGCAGAATGTGAAAGGTGGGCACTGAGTGAGAAGGTGCAGGACAGGCAGACATGCCCTCAGGCAGGTGGAATCTGTGCAAGGAAAGGGGCTCCTTGCCTGGCCTTCTCCACTGTGCTCCTCAACAATGGTGAGTTCAGAGACTTAACCCAAAATTTCTCATAAGCTTTTTGCTCAACCACTTTTACTTTCTGGACACTTGTAGCCATGGCACAAACCAGGGCCATGTTTGCTTTAAAAATACTGAGTTTCTAATTATAGGTTCTCTAGGGAGAGATGTGGGGAGTGATTCTAGGAGCCTCAGATTATTTCTGTTCTTTGAGACTGCTGTTTTATAGGTACAGTAAATTTGAGGAGTAGCTGGAAAAGAAAGCTTGAGTGCCATTGGCATGGAATATATTTGTCCAGTCTAGGAACAGCGGCAGTACTTCAGATAATGCTGCCTTTTCCCTCATTTTCTTATCAGCTTCTTATTTTCCATATGCTGAAAGGTATGTCATCTCATCCTTGCGGAATGGATCATGCAGTGATCTTTTCTGCTTCATTGCAAAGTCAGCTAAGTCAAATTAAACAGCCTTTATGTTAAAGAGCCATAAATTAACTCAGATGACTTTGTACTGAAGCTGGTAAAGAGCAGTTGCATTAAAGAATGTATTATGCCAAAATTATTTTGGATGGTTGTCTTCAATCCTACTGTGAAAAGCACAGAGAAGCACACAGAAATAACTCCTAAGACTTCTAGAGCAGGATTTAAAATGTACAGTGCTTGTAAGCAAAACAAACCAGGAAATTTGCTATGTGCTCATTAGTTGAATCCAGTTTAATCTCTGTAAAGGATTAAGTAGACTCTGATGAGACTTGGGATAGCCTAGTTGTGTCCATCAATACTGTACCATCAGTCACCTGTGTTAGGGCTGAACTGGTGGTGTGTTTGTAATCCTGGTCCTGGTCTTTCGTAGATGGTTTAGATTTCACCTTTACAGTATTTTAAAACAGCTGATAACTGGCATCACAAAGTTGCTATTCTTTATGAAAGGGACATTACAATTTCAGGCATTCAGTCTTCCAGAAGTGTCATCTGTCCCTTACCTCCTTGGATAACACAGTTTGCAAATGCATCTGGTACCAAGAAGAGGTGTGATTCTAGGCTTGGGTGTATCCAAGGCTGGATAATTGTTAAAGCTCCATTTCAGGTGGGACTCTGAAGTGAAAGCCTCTTCTCTTAGAGTGAAAACACCATGGTCCCTTGACAGGTGCATTTGGGAAATCTCTCTTGTTGCTTAAACTGGACAAGCCAGTGGGGTTCACAAACATCCATAAAAGCAGGGAGGCAGCAGCCAACTCACTTGTTAGCAAATTTGCCAGGAGGATCAAAGCTTAAAGCAGTACAGGCATTCCCTGCCTCTGCAGAGCACTGGTGTCTAGACTGGGTTTGAACTGTGTAGGAAATTTGCAAAGCTGCTGGAAACCGTGTACATAAAGGGAGACTTTAATTCTGGTATTCTCTGTTTCAAACTGCTTTTTCTTATATTGCACCACAGGAAAGAGACCTCTATGCAAGAATCCTTCAATTACACAGGGAAACAGATCAAACCATGTTCCTGTTGCAATGAAAAATCAACACACACATTTCACATTTTTGTTGGACAGCACTGTTCATGAGGAGTACAATATTAGACATGTCTGTGTATGGTTCCTAAACATACCTGGCAGGGCACGTGTGGGTGTTTCAAGCTTATGCTTCAGTGGGAAGTTTTTTATCATGTTCTGCTGCACAAATCTTATTTCTTTTCCTTGTTCTCCTCTTTTTTTTTCACTTCCTGCTTCTTTGCCCCCACGCCGTCAATTTTTGTTTATTTTAAGATTTAAATCTGAGCTGCCTTGTGGGTGTTAACATTCTTTCTATTCATGTGTTTAGCAAGTACAGCCCCCCTAAACTCACCTAAAACTTAATCGAGGTTCAAGTACAAATAGATATCATACACAGATTTAAATCATCTTGCAGTAGGTGCATAAAGGCATGGCACAATGCTGGTAATTTATGGGAAATGTTCAAGAGCTGCCTTGGAGCATGGCAGCCCTCCCAGCTCTCCTTCGGGGCTGGTGGCTTGGTTCATTTTTATTTGTGTCACACAGAGAATTAGATATTCACTAAGAAAATGCTTTTATTCCCTTGTTAAACAGTAGTAATGTGATCAAGTATGAAAATCACTTTTGAGCCTGAAACAAGAAAACACTTCTATCCTTTCAGATGCTTTTGCATTTAAAAAATAGTTATTCTGACACAGTGATAGGAAGCTCTGCTTTGGAGGGGTTTTTGTAGGCTTTTCAAATAGTATGAAATGAAAAAAAAAATAGGATGTACTGTTACTTGTCTGTTGCAATTTTCAGTCACTTGCCTCTTTCATTACCAGGATGTTGCATGTGAAGCATGTGGCCATTTTATATTTTGAATTTGGAAAGGTTTTATTGTAAAGATGAGTTTCCTGCTGTGGTTACTGCTATGTGCACAAAGACATGTGAATTTATACTTGTTCCCATTCCTGTGGCTACAATAAATCGAAGTGGAAGGGAGAACTCTCACTGTGCCAGTCAAGAATAGAAAGAAAGATGGGAAGATTAAGTTTAAGCAAGTTGGTGAGCCCAAGGCAAAAGACATTCCCTCTGCTTTTGGAAAGGAGCTTTTGTTAGTCCTCTGGTTAACCACGATGATCTTGTGCAGTAGTGCTGTGCTAATCCTGATCAGATGGCCTTCACACACATCCCCTGTCACTGTGCATTTTTAAAGACTGTCTGATCAAAGCAGCTCTTCTGAATGTTACATTTGTTAGAAATCTGTTTACATCCTCTTGGTTCAGTAAATTCAGTGTCCTGGAAAAACTAAAAACCTACTTTATATTTTTCAGACACTGGGCTTTTTAAATCTATTTTAATTCCACCTCAGCTGTCAATGGTGTTTGGTTTATCTTAAGGACTGTGTAACGTGACTGGGTTTGTGCTGAAGTAAGCCCCCTGGAGTCAAAGCTCCCCATAGTTAGCTGGAGGTGGGTCCTGGATGGGCAGAGCTGGGGAACCTGACTCGGTGGGTTGTGGGTGTCCTGGTGTGTGTTTGCCTGGGGGGTTGAAGTGTAACAGCCCAGGAGGCCGTGTCCCATCCCATCCCCCAGAAGAGGTTCAGTGCCTACTCACTCTCTCCCCTGAGATCTCTTTCCTTAGTGGCACGCCAGGTAAGCCAGCCAACATCAAAGCCTCGTTCCAGTTAAGCTCTGATGTATATTTCTCATTAACCACCTCTTAGGAATATTACACCTGCTACAAAGGCTCCTTTTATGTATGAAATAATTGGGTCAGGGTTTTTAATGGTTTTTTTCTGTTCAAGATAGATAAATGAAATGGAAGCTAGTTAATTGAAGTTGAGGCTTTTCTTAGCTGTTCTGTTCAAAGAAATGACCGCAGCCAACATCAGCATAGCCCAGCAGCCAAGTGTACAGGGTGACCTGTGGGGAGGTGAGGTACCAGTGTGGGTCAAAATCCTGCTGTTTTAAGAGTGCAGACTTGACTCTGCTTTCCTCTGCTTCAAAAACAGACCCAGCCTTCAGGCTGTCCTTCTCTTTGTCTGCAGAAGATATGTATAAACAAATATGTGAGTGTCTATACATAATGGAACAGTTCCAGTGGGATAGGTGGATGAACCAGAACATCTGAATTTTTCAAATAAATATCCTGACAGATATTGGAGGCAGTTACCTTGCCTGTTAAAACCAGCCTCTGTTACACATACCTTCTCCTTTGAAGTTGGAAGATGGTGTGTCCTTCCCCTGGCCCCTCTGATTAGGACTAAGAAAGACCTGCCTTCCACACTTCATGATTCCTGTATCCAGGGAAAGGACAGTTTGCTCATTTGTAGCCAGAGCAGAATTGTTCCAAACTTTTCTTGCGATGCAAAATTTTTAATATATTTTAAAAAAAAAATTCCAAAGGACTGACTAATTGTGTTGTGCTAAGTGTCATGGGGAAGTGCAGTATACATGAAGGACCCAGCATAGCACATGCTCCTTACACTCTAAAGTTCTGTGTGTCACCAAATACACCTTTCCAGGAGAAGAGTAGTTTGGGGGTGCATGTGCCACTCTGACTTCAGTTTATGCCTGGGTGCTACTGAGGAAGACTTCAGGGCAGTGTATTTAATGAGGATTGGTGAAATGTTCAGAGCCATCTCAGATCCTGAGCTGGGCTGGTGAGGAGTGGTTTATTTTTTCAATTGTTCACTTGTGTTCTACATGGCTGTGAAGTGACCAAGGCAAATGCTTGTGCTGACCTAAAAGACAAGTGTGGGAAGGGACAATGTGACAGGCCTGGGTAAAGGATGGGGGTGGTGTTTTTTGGTCAGAATTGTGACAACAGATCTTTAGAGAGACTGTGGAAAGCTTTGCTTCTGGCACCCAGCAGTGACCTACCTCAGCAGGCAGTGATTTCTGGGTTGAGGGGTTAATTCAGCCTGAGCTGGCAGAGGATGGACTTCCAAAATTCATGTTTATCTCCCCTTTTCTCTTGGCTGGTTGCAAAGAAAAACTCCTCAAGCTTGGGTTCTCCTCCTAAACCACTCCTAGGCTGCATGTTTTCTACCTTTATTAGCCTCATTTAAATAACAAATGGCAGTGAGCACAGCTTATAGTAAACAGCTTTTGCTTTAATGCTTTGTTGAACAAGAAACAACATAATTATTTGCTTATAGAGAAACATGCATATGTGCTGTATTGAATCACTCCTTGTGCTGGTGATGGGTGCAGGTTTATGCCCTTAGTTTGTTCTCTGAATACTGATGAAATAGGCAAGTATGTACCAGAAACAAAATTCCCGTGTGGTTTTTGGAAATTTGTTGCATAAAGGGATGACAAAAAAATAGGCAAAATGCTTTTAAGAAGTACTGCTTTATCCTTTTTATGAAATGATGGATTAAAGCTTTCAAATTAAAAATCATTAAAGATTAATAAAGAAGAGAGGCAACAGGAATTATTTTAATTTCCTTCGTTACCATAGATAATAATAGCCTTAGGGTAGAATAAGAAAAACATAGATTGTATGAATAGAAATGTATCCATTAGAGCTATACTATTTTTGTTTCCCTTGACATGAATACATATCTAACAAAAGTACTGTTACAGTTCAGCTGCTCACTCTGTCAATAATTCAACTATTAGCTGTCATAATGTACAAACCATAAAATGGCTCTTGGAGGGGTTCTCCTTTCTCCACATCCAGAAGAGTTCTGGCTCCTCAAGCATCATTTTCATTTGAATCATGAGCACCTACACCAGACACATCCCTGTAATGGCAGCAGGAATGGATTTGGCTCCCTGACCTGATGCCAGCATAGCCCAAGGGGAGGGTGGTTGGGGTGTGGCTCTGCAGCAGAGGAGCTCCTGTTCCGGGGGGAGGTCAGGGCATGCTTTGCTGTTGCTACATTTTACTGCACAGAGTAAGAGCTGTGGGTGGAAGGAGAGGCAGAGCCCAATGACCGATACCTTTGTCTTTAATAGAATCCACTGGGCAAGTGAAAAGTGATGCCAGTGTGGTGGTGGTGATGAACAGTTACAATGCTGCACCCTCTCCTCATTGACTGCTCTGTTTTGGTTGGCTAAAGTCCTTTATGCATATTTAGAGTGAAAACTCCTTTTTTTCCCTCGATGTAGGTCTTGCACTCTGTTTGCTCTGAAGGTGCTTACTCGCAGTCAGCTAATTACATGATTCAGTCATTAGTGTTTGTGACACTGAATAGCTGTAATTCTCTCTGGGCCCTGCTCTGAGTTTGTACATGTATTTCCTAGCCTGTGTCATAATATATCTGGGTTTACGACTGCTAATGAACACAGAAGGCCAATTTGCAAAGCAGAGCAGATGGACACATAATCAGTCTAATGACTAAATGTCACAAATGAAATGACCTTGCAGTTACCTGTTATTCATTTCTGCCAAGACTGTTTCTGAAACCTTAATACAGGCTCTAAAGGCTGTGTCTTCCCTCCTTGTAGCAAATGCTGCAGCCCTACCACGCCAGTCCCAGGGCTGCATGCTGGATCCCCACCTGTACCTCCTGCTGCATTATGCCACCCTATTGTTTTTTATTATCAGTATGCCATACTGATTATGCAGATGATCACTTTTTTCCTTGGAAGTTTAAAACCTTTCCTGAATATCCTGCTATCATGTAGTCTCTTTGTGTGTGTCATGTGTTCCTGCATTTGCTATTGAATTTAGCACCTATACTCCTCCTCAAGCATCCTTATTCACAAAAATCATCTTTGCCTTTTCCCTTTCCCTTTTAGACCTGTGACTGAATCTTCATTAAGGCAGTAGGACTTGGAGACATGTTTAATTTTTATGTTATGCTGTATTAATTTGAAATTAGGGGCTTAGAAACCACCATGACCTTGCTCATTCCTTCTGAGCTACCAATTTTGAAATTATTTTTTTTATCCTTCTAAGTATCTCATTATTAAAATAATGAATTCTGGATAGCTTTTCAAAAAAGCATACTCAGGTGTGCAGGGAGAAGGCAGGTCTCAGTTTCTGTGGTGCTTTCCGATGGGCTTGTGAGAATGCACTGAAGGGCCTCAGTCATTCTGGCCTGAGGAGTGTTTGTTGCTCTCTGTGAAAGAGAATAGGTTTTCAGCTGATAATCTCACACCTGTGGACTGCTGCCATTTCTGTTACTATCCTGTCTGGCTCTGTGGCTCATTTGCACGCACACACAAAAGCACAGCTTCAGTATAAAGTCGGGGGCAGAAGAGGCAGGAAGGGTCTTTGTGTGGGTTCCAACAGGAGCATTTATTGCTTATACGCTGTCCAAGGTTCCAGAGGCAAAAATGAAACAATGGCAAACTCAGGGGTTTTATTTGGGGGTGGGGAAAAGGCTGGACTAGGGAATGGGGACCAGTGGGGAAGCTCTGGGGGAGTGCCAGGTAGTGGAGGCTGACAGCCAGCTGGGGTATCCAAACTGGGATAGATTACCAGAACAGATCAGCCTGGGAGAAGCCTCTCTGGTCACCCTGACATGAAGTGGTTCTCGTGATACCAGGGACTTGTCCTGCTGGCAGCTCTGTCCCTTGTAACTTAGGTTCACTGGCCACCACACATTTCTGTATAGCAATTTTTTTTCCTATTTTCCTTGTTGAAAAGAATCAATCATCAGAAGACGTAATTGCTCATTAGTGCAGAGGGGCGCGGGGTGATCATGTGGCATCAATTACTTAATGAGCTGCTGGTCTATTAATGTTGTCCTTAAAAGGTGCATTACTGAAAGAAAAGGCATGAGGCACTTAAACTCCTTTCTAGTCTTTATTTTGTCTTTGCAGTTTTTCAGAAAGTTATAAATTAGGTTGTTAACTAACTGATTTATGGGATATGCTTATTTTGCCAGTAATTTTCTGCATCAGTTGTAAATGGCTTCTTTTATTTTGCCATCTGCATAATTATATTTTACCCTTTTGCCTGTGTGCATAATTTGTTACCCTGACAACCTTTATCATTTCAACATTTTTGTGGCTTTGTCAATTTTTCTCATATGAATGGGACACTGAAAAAATAGATATATACCCCAGTGAAACAAAATTTCAAGTGACGACACTGTCTAAAGATAAAATTAATTAACATTCCTGATTGAAATAAATAGAAAAATTGCTTTGTAACTGCCCAAAACTACATGTAAAGTAACCTTTTTATAAACTGGAGTTAATATGGTAAAATTAGCACTAGTTGATTATATAATTTTTAAAAATATATTTACCCAGTTGAATTAGTTTCAGTCATGGAAATGTGGGCAGCTGTAGTCATTGCAGCAATAGGTAGTTGAGTAATAATATTCCCATTGACCATCTCCTCTTAAAACAATGTCTTTAAAAAATATCCATGGGAATCTCTGGTACAGGGTGGTTTTTCAAAACAAGTTTCAGGATATTAAGTCACATTTGCTTTAAGAAGCTATTTTCTGCACAGCTACTGTATAGTGGAGGTGGAAGGATAGAATTTTGTCTGTTTTGCATATCCATAGCTATCCCTCACTCTCTCTTTACATACCTGTACATAGTGAGATGATAAGACAAAACAAAAGCAAAGCTAAAAGTGTGTCTGTATTCCAGAGCAGATGATAGAGCTTTACTGGTATTAAGCTTAGATTCCATGTAAGGGACTTTATTTGTAATTCTGCCTTATGAATGGTATTCCACATCAGGCATTGCCACACAGAACCTCCACTGATAGGATGTAATGAAATAGGCAGTGATAATATCCTAGGGCACAAATGAGAAGATGCTATCCAAAACCTGATGTGTTATGTAGAATTATTTTTTAGCATGAAGTTACACCACCAGAGAAAGAAGATAGCCTGTATAAGAGCACTCACCAATCTGTGATGAGAATGTGTAAAGCATATTTAACTCCAAGGCTGTGGTTTATTCATTGGGTAATAACTCATTTTCCAAATATCTGGGTGTTTTCACAGCAAAGGTTAAATTTATGGAATTTTTAAAATTGGGATGTGTATCTAAACACTGCGGTTTCTACAGATTGGTGCTTGTGAATTCAGAAGATCGGTGGTTTTGTTCTGTTAAGTGTTTTAATTGGTTTTGAGGGCCAACTTCACCGTTAGACTTTCAGATTTCACTTAGATGTTGCTTTGGTTCAGCTTGTGAACAGCTCTCTTTGGTTAAGCAGTGGTTTATGGTTAAGGGCTCACTTCTCTTTTGGTGCTGGTTTGGGTTTGGTTTTGTTGGTGTAACAACTGCAGTACCAGGTCACCTTAGAGCAGCTTGTCTCTGTTAGCCCCCATCATGGATCCCAAAGGGAATCCCAGCTGCTCTGTCCATGACCCTGCCTCATTCCCTGTAATTATCTTCACAGTGAGTTTTCCTTTACTCCCCTAAACCTTCCTTGGCATTAGACTATTTACCACATCAAAATACTAAAACTGTTATTGTTTCACACTCTGTTTTCTCTGAATGTGCCTGATTTGACATTTTTAAATGTTGCAGAATTCCAACCTAACATAATTTCAGCAATCTTTAACAGTGTTTTTTGTAATCAGTGCATTTAGGGATTTGGAAGAAGGCCTGGATTTGGAGATACACAGGTTGAGGGTGTTAATAATTTAGCTGGAAGGAAGGGCAGGACAAATTTTCCCAGTGTTCCATAAACTAGATCTCTATATCAGACTTTTTTTTCTTTCACAGCAGAACTCCATGAACCTGGATTTTACAATGTGTTAATTGGATGTCAGGAAAAAAAAAAAACAGCTCTTCATATTGATTTAATAATGAAATATAAACCCATAATTTAAAGAAACTGTATATAGTACTAGTTATTTAAATCTTGCTCAGTAAAGCTTATGAGATGGGATAGGATACGAAGAAGTAAAGTTTATTAAAGAAAATAAATTTGGGAGGCAGAACCCTAGAAATCTTGTCTAGTGATTATTTTGGAAGGTAGTTGCATCAATATTGCCAGGATGGCAGAATTCACTTGCTAGAGCTGAAGTTGAAACAATTGTGAAATATCAAGGAAAAAACCATCGAGCACAATTAACATGAAATGGCCTCATGCATTTCTTTCATTTCAGGGAGCTGAAAAGTTCCTGTGAGCTGCCTGTTTTTCATTTATCTGGTTGGGGTTTATAACAATAATGTCCCTGATCTGTGATCTGAGCATTGGTCTGTAGTGTTTAAGTGTAATTCTGAAATGTGACAAGACCCTTTGAAATACACAGTTTAACATTTCTGTTTAATGCCACAGATTGTAGATTTTACTATCAGCAAATTACTTTGAAAGAACACATGTTGCTTTACACACGAGATAATAACTAATGATGGTAGATAAAAGATTAAAGAACCAGACCTTCATTAAAAAAGTGTGTATGTGGTGGTATTTCAGAACCTGGTAAAGTGCTGGTACCAGTGGGCACCTCTTGGACCAATGTGCTTGTTTGTTTGTACATGACATGGAAAGGACTCCTGGGGTCAGAAACTGGTGCAGAAACAGAGACCACAATACTGGGGAAAAGCCAGTAACTGCAACCAGCTTGGTGAATTTGAGACTCTTGTGGCTTTCTGAAGAGTAGCTAACTGTTCCCTATCAGCAACATGCAATTAAAAGTTTATTTGTGGGGAAAAACAACAACACCTTTGAAGTCTTTGAAATCTGATGTAAAAGAATTAGAAAAAATCCTTAGATTAAAAAAGAAAGCCCATGTAGTATTAGGGATTTGGAAGAAGGCCTGGATTTGGAGATACACAGGTTGAGGGTGTTAATAATTTAGCTGGAAGGAAGGGCAGGACAAATTTTCCCAGTGTTCCATAAACTATATCTATATATCAGATTTTTTTTTTATTGTCACTTATTTGTGACAATAAAGCTTCTGTATTGTTTAAAGCCAGCCCATAAACAAGAAGTGAAAGGATTTTTGTGAGTACTGAGGACTAGAAATGTTATATACCATGACTTTGTGAGTAGATAGGACAAAGCAGAGTGCTAACTGATGCATGGCTGTGGTATATAGTGAATAACTATGTGTATATAGTGAATAACTATGAAGTGGTTACAAGAGCTTGATGTAGCTATACAAATAAAAGACTTTTCTCATAAAACTGGGGTGATAGTAAAGAAACCTTTATATATAAAAAAATTCTTATTTCCTCAGAGGTTGAGGCAGATAGGGCTTTTTGATGAATTTCAGAGTTCTAAATACCAAATTTGAATAAAAATCCCCAGATTTAAGGTAACATTTGAACTGCAGTGAACTAGTAGTGAAAATGCTTAGTTTTACTTCTTATATTTAGTCATCTTTTTTTGAGAAATAAGTAGAGTTGACCCAAGTGATAATGCACTATGTTTTCAATGGCTCTTCTGCCCCAGTGAAGGTGGAAGCAGCTCTGAGAGCTTCTCACATTTATGTGTGGTAGCAAAGTCAATGTCCAGGATGTTCAGGTGCAATATATAGTTTCTCCTGAGCGTTTATTAAAATGTGTGTTTTCCTGCAAGTAGTTGTCTTTTCCCTTCCATGTGGTGTCTCCTTCCATTTTTCCCTCTGCAGTTACACTGTGAAGTTGATTCAATAGCAGAAGCCAGAGAGGAATCTGACTGATTTGCAAACAGGAGTGCAGGCAATATATATTCTTCAAATCTAAGTTATTTTTTATGTCCTCTCTTTTTTTTTTTTTCAATCTTAGCCTTAAAACAAGTATATCTCAAAAAAGGTTAATCTTATCCATTACCTCGATGGTATGAGTTCTAATTTTGCATTCTGAGCATGAATAACAAAGGCTGTAGCACAGAGAAAATTAGAGGGGAACTCGTTTTTCTTCATTCTTGATTATAGAGTTCAGTGCTTGCACTGCTCCCTTCGCAGAAAGAGCCCTGTAATCACCCTCTGCACTTCCTTTTTATGCTCTCCCACTACTCAATTAAGAACTCATTAAAGTGCACACCTGCAGTGTCTTTACCCTGAACTGTAGTTTTTAACCCCCTACTTCTACATAATTATAATGCAGCCTGTGGATTGCCTGACTTGAACTGAGTAAAAATGACAGTAAAACTTATTTGTGACAATAAAGCTTCTGTATTGTTTAAAGCCAGCCCATAAACCAGAAGTGAAAGGATTTTTGTGAGTACTGAGGACTAGAAATGTTATATACCATGACTTTGTGAGTAGATAGGACAAAGCAGAGTGCTAACTGATGCATGGCTATGGTATATAGTGAATAACTATAGCAGGGTGATGCTCCCCTGCACTGGGGGTGATGGAGCAGAGGCTTGGGGATGGGCTGGAATGTTTTTGTTGGATGTAACTTGTGAGATGACACTGTCCTGATGGCTTTTGTGTCCCTCCATGGCATATGAGCTTTGTTAAGTCTTGGAGGAAATGGTTTCATTTAGGTTCGTTTTGGAGGATCTGTTGCAAGTAGCAGGAGTTCCAGGCTTTTCCATGGTGTTTGACAGAGGTTCCCTAAAGTGGCACTGCCTGTGTGCCTTTAGTGCTTGGCCATGTTCAAGGAATGGTGTAAATATATAGGATTCACTAGGAAAGCATCAGTGCTTCGTGTTCCCAGCTTTTTTCTCCAGCCATAAGCTTCCATAATTTACTAATGATCACTGAGGATTTGCTAGGAGAGGCAGCAAGAAAAGTGAGCTTACAGGTTTGAACAGTGCAACCCTAAGTGCTGAGTGATGTTTGCATATGGGCTCTGGGTTCTGAGGTATTTTTTTTCTAACATGCATTCTTAGCTTTACTCCTTTCCAAGTCTAGCACTTAACATAACCAAAGAAGGTTTTATAATGCTCCTTTTTTGAAACTCTTTACTTACTGTCACCATAAGATCCCAATGGTAAAGGAGGTGCAAGAATATGTGCTTGGCTTGAATAATGGTTTAGCATCCTAGGAATGATTTTCACCATTTGCATCTCTACAGTGTATTTCAAGCACTTTTTCAGCCTCTACTGGATAAACTCTGTGTGGCACTGCCAGAGTAATTTGAGTGCTTCTTCTGTTAATGTTTTAAATGACAGTAAAATTAGGGAGGGTAGAAAGAAAGAGGAAGTGATTGCAGGTTCTTACTATTTAGCAAGGGACAGCAACAACAGCTGAGAAGCAGGGGACAGCCACAGGAGGAGTCCCAGGAGGGAAGATGTAGGTGCTTCAGAAACTCGGGGAAAAGGAAGGAGGAAAGAGAAAGGAAGATGGCGGCAGCAGCACAGTCCTAGGCACTTGCCCATATTATCACACACAGTTGTAACTATCCACCCTCAAGGCAGGTCTCTTGGTGATGTTCTTAAACAATTGTTTAACCTTGAAGAAGACCTGGACCATAGTCAGCAACATGCTGGTTCCCAGCTAAAGAACTACCCTAGTTTCTAGGGTATTCAAAGGATATTCAGAATGTTTAAAATTTCTCAAGTGCTACTGTAATTAGCCTGGAGGAGAGTAAAGATTCTGAAAGGCAGACAGGTAGGCAGAATGGTGCAGGAAGATGTCTCCCCCACAGTAGGCGCTCTGAGGAGAAAAGGCCCAAAGTGTAATTGTTGCAAGTTCCCAATAGATGGCTTCCAAAATACAGAGGGGGATGGCAGTGCTGAGGGCAGGTACCACCTTAATGTCATGAGCAGCGGCTCTATGGGATCAGAAGATCCCACAGAGAATGCTATCCCGAAAAGAGAACCTTAGCCCAGGCCCCCAGGGTGACACAATACACATCACCCCAGGAGCACCGACTGCGAGCGAGGTGTGACAGAACACAGCCCTGACAGCGAGCACAGCAACTCGGCAAATAAATCAGTGCTGGCACTGGTGACTCTTAAACCAGTGCAATGGATGCTTGTAACAAATCTGGTTTAACATGCTCTGCTCACATGAACAGGTTACATTGAGCCTCCCAGCCCTACACTGGCTGCCAGAAAGGACCGTTGTGATTTCACCTGGGCAGGCAACTAAGTACCATACACCTACTCACTCACATCCCTGCTGCTGCAGGACTGGGAGGAGAGTCAGGGAAGGGGAAAAAACCTGTGGGTTGAGAAAAGAGCAGTTTAATGATTGAAACAAAGTAAAATATAATAATACTAATGATAATTATAATAATAACAACATACAATGCTGCTACTAGTAGTAGTAAAAATTAATAGAACTCGGGGGAAAAAACAGCCAAAACCAAAAGAATTATGCACAGTAGAGTTGCTCACTTCCTGCTGACCATTGCCCAACCCATCCCTGAACAGCAATCAGGCCCTTCCAGAGAGGTCCCCCTCAGTTTATACACTGAGCATATGCTAAGGAAATTAATTCTCTCCTAGCCAAAACCTGGACAATTTGTGAGCCCTGCAAAACATCCACCAAATGTCCAGGAACATCCAACTGTAACAGTTCTTATACTAATAAGGTCTCTGTTCAAAAATGCGCAGGCATGTCTTTCCTGGCCAGTTCTGGCAGGGAGCTGTGCTGCATCTGACAGGACCAGCATGTGGAAGAAGCTGTGGGAAGGTGTTCTGGAGCTGTGCCTTGCCCAGGGTTGGCAGCTGTCTCTGGGCAGGCGGCGTGGCCAGGCACCAGCAGCAGGCTGGTCAGGGCACATGGGCTGCCATCGCTGGGGCTGCTCGTAGGTACATAGTGCCAGCTGCTGAAGGGCAGTGGTGCCTGGGTCTGTGCCTTGGGTGGTTCCCCTGCTGGGGATATCTGTGCTGCAGATACATGCAGTGTAGAATAATAATCACCTCTCCCACTAGGAAACCCTGTCTGGGCTTTGTAACCTTCACTGGGTGTAGTGGATAACAAGTAGATCCCCTCTGCCAGCTGTTATTTTTACAAATCTATCAAACTTGCCAAGTGCTCTGAAACCTGATTATTGCATGAATTTTGTTGGGGAGGAAGGGAAAGACTTAATGTGTAACTTAAAATTATATGTGAGAAGGTGGCATGAAAAAACAATCAGCCTAATGTTGTGGCTGAATGAGCTTTTATCAAGGACATGAGCAAACACATTATTGTCAGTTTGATTGCAGTTCACAGCCAGGAAAAAACTGTGCTTGCTGGGCTTCATCAAGAACACCTGTTAGTGGGAGGGATTCCTCTCTGACGAAGCCGAGAACGCCTTCCCAAAAGGGAGATTCTTTTTCAGATGATGGTGAGTGTTTCTCAAGGCTGTTGCTGAAGCTTGCAAATCCAAAGCACCGCAGGGAATCCTAACAAGTGGGAGCAGAGATGCCAAGCGTAGCAGAGCTGAGGCACAGCACTGAGCAGCGAGGGAATGCAGGCACTCAGCAGGAGGCCATCCAGCCCTACACACGGGCTGGGGGAAGGGAGACTGGGCTAAACCACAGCAGGAACCCAGATCTGCTGCTCTGCAGTGCACATCCCAGGTGTAGTGACTTGGGGCCTTATCACAGAGTGTAAGAGTAGATGTAGCTGGTGTATTCTCTAGAAATGTTGGCACCTATGTGATATTATTACACAGATTGCAGATTAGGCATTAAAGCATTATTAGTGGCATAATAATAATAATTAGTAGTAGTAGTAGTGGAAGGGTCACAGGGCATGAAGCTGTGAAGGAATTATGCTCATTCTATAAACAAAGAGCTGTAAATCTTGTGGAATTTTCCAGCCATGTAAAATTTACTAACAATTGGTACAACTGCTTGAATATTACTTTTCTGTTGTTAACAATTTATGTGAAATGGTTCTGTTTTGTCCCTTTGGCTATTCATTCTGCTGGCTTAGTCAAGTAGTTGTTGAAATAAAGGTCTCTTGGGGTGGCACAGTTGTTTGCAGCAGGGGCAGCATGGAGCAGAATGTATGTGACTTACACATATAAGAATAGTAAAGAGTTCATGGCCTTTAAAAGATGAGTGACTTGCACAGAAATTTGAAAGAACTCAAGGAGTTGCCTAAAACAGTTTTCTCAGCATCCTCAACATTCCGAAGCTTTTGTTGTCCTTGGCTAAATGTGTATTCCCAGTTGCTTTGGCTTTGTGGAAAAGTTACTACTGTTAGTTCAGACTCTGAGGCGTAGAGTAAGATGGAAGGAAAATGAAGAACTTAAGGTGGCATGACCAAACTGTGTGGTACCACAATAACTTAGTAGAAGGAAGTTTATGGACGCTTACTCTTGTAATGTGTTTTTCTTTGCAAATCTGTCCCACTAAGAAGTTATATAAACTTACAGAAGGTCTTGTTGAGAATCTGTCCTTATTTCTTTGCTTTGACAATTAATAGTAAAGACACCACCCTTTCTGGGAAAGCTAAGAATTATTGAGTAGACTTTTATAACAATATTAAAGATGTTCTTAATTGTAAAAATGGTTGTGATACTATTAACCTGAGTTCACTCAGAACAGGGAGTGGCATCAGAAGCTCTAAGCCAGCTGAGTGAGGTTCTGGCATCAGGCAGGAATTCTTATTGTGCATCAAAAGTAACATTTGAGATAGATGTCCTTAATGGTGACGGAGCTATGATTTAATCATATCCATGTCTTTATGCGAGTATTCTGGTCAAACGGAGCAATATTTACTCGTAATACAAAGGCTCTCTTCACTGGTTTGCCTTGCCTGGAAGCTTTGGCAAATGTGATTTTTCTTTGCTCAGCTTTCTTCCTAGTAGATGGTGCTATTTGTCCTCATACTAAAAATTCAAGTTAGCTTTGCATTGCTCAGTGTGACAATTTGATATTTTCTTCTGAGCTGACTAGCAATGAGATAATTCAGGAAAAGCAAAATCCAGGCTGTTGCTAGGTAAACAGGATGTGCTTGGAAATGCAAAATGAGGACTCCCCATGATTTCTCTATTGTGCCCCTCTGTTGGACAGTCCTGCAACTTGTTCTGCACAACTACTGCCCTGTTCACTGCTTGTACTGCAGCAGGTACAGCCTTTGCTCAGCATTTATATCCACTTGGAGAGGAGCTCTTGCCCTATCCCATTATACCTGTGCTCAGAAATGAAACAGGTGTTGTCCTCCATAAATAATTGCCGACTTTCATTGGCTGTTTGTTTGGTGATAGTGAAATTCAACAGTTGCAGATGCTTACACTGGTCTCAGCTGGAACTGTTTGGATTTGATTCGTAGCAAAAATCTGTAGTTATTGCAAAAAAAGGAAACTTCTATAAAGATGGAATGCATATTGAATTTATGCAGAGTATCCAATTATAACATATAAATCTTACAATGTAAAAAAGAAATAACAATTTTACAGTTCTAAATCCGTTTTGGAAGTACTTTGTCCTTGAAGAGCCTGCCGAGGGCTGCCTCCCACAGAGACTGAGTAGTATCTAGCTTTAAAAAAGGATTAGCACATGTGGCGTTTCATGGAATGGGGCCTAATCCAGACTATGACTTTTGGGTTCCACCAAAGTGCAAATGCTAAATAAGATGGGAAGTAAATTGGAAGTCTCCTGAGGTAGCATCAAAATTACTGTAGTAAGAGGAATATTGTGCAAAGATAAAGCTGGCGGATACCAAAATAAGCTTTTCATTGTAACTCAACACAACTTTTTAATTTGCTCCTAAAAGGTGCAGCATAACAAGGGAGTTGTTGAGGCCCCAGAAGCAGCTCCTATCTGTGAATGATGTGTGTTAGGTATTGTTTTCAGGACTGACTTGTGGCTTTTACAGCCCTCAGCAGTGTGAAACCTGTTGGGAGTCTCTGCCGAGCAGTGTGCTCGGGTTCAGTTCCTGTACGGAGTGGCTCTCTGTGGCAGATGGGTGTTCTTAGCTTCCCTTCAGAGAGAACTTGGGAGCAGGATGAGCTGCAGATGAGCTCTGGCTGCAGGACAGGTGCCCCTGCCATGGGGACCCCAGGGCTCTGTGGACCACCCCCCATGCAGATGTGTGCTCCTGCCCTGCCTGTGCTGCTGCCTTGTGCTGCAGTGGGAGGTGGTTGGTTGTGCTGCCAGGCTGGCTGTAAGGTCACTAAGCCCATGTGCTCACTGCTCAGCACCACACTGTGCTTTTAGGTTTTCCAGTTTGATGGGGCAAACACCCGTCTTCTTCTGTACTTCCTGTTTTGGAAGGCAGGATTTATGGTTATAATTGTTTGTGCTGACACAGGACTTACAGGACCAGTGTGTACAGTCTTTGATCATTGAAGTCATTGATTTTGTTTCTCACTTTTAACTGCATGTGTTTTGAGTACAGAGTGCATCACGTGCATTCCATCATTTGTTTTTGAAATACAAAATCTTGCAGAAATACTACTTGAAAGATGGGATCAAAGCTAAAAATTAGGTGATTTACTTCTGTGTGGCCTTCAGTAAGGCTACATGTATATAATCAAGATAAGTCAATTTTAGCCCCATATTTTAGCACTTTAGTCTTATATCTATATTGAAAATATATTTTGGTAGTGCAAGAGATTTTTATTGCATTTCAACCCAGGAAATTATCATAACACTACAAAACTGACACTTTTCAGTTTAAGCCCTTGTTTATGAAAAGCTTTGGCAGCTTACTTAAGTGAAAGTTCAAATGATACTTTGATGTGAATGTCTATTTTTGGATTTCTATAAACACAAGCCAACAGAGAACCTGTTTCCTTAAATCATGTTTTTTCCCTTTCCTTTTGGAGAACATGCTTCTTTCAAGGAAGCCTTTAGGGAAATTACATCCAGATTCTTGATTGTTGGTATTCCATTCTTTGAACAAGCTGAGGAGCAGCCTCTCTGAAGCTGTCATGCAGAAGCCTGAGCTGGCAGTTGCAGAGCTGCTTGTGGATCAGTACGACCTGACCCTTCAGGGTGCAAGTTTAGGGTGTTGTGCTGACCACTGAGGTGTGCTCAGCAAATGAGAGGCACCAGAGGGCAGAGGGCAGTGCCACAGGAACAGGAGGTGCTCTTCAGCTGCTCCAGTCCTTGCACGAGGAACAGTCCGGCGGTCACGGGGTTGGTGGCCAAGGGTGCCAGCCTGGTTTGTGTCGTCAGCAGTCCTGGGCAGGCAGACAGGTGCCTTTGACATGGCTTGTGCATGCTTAGGGAAAGTGAGTGTCTCTCCTGTGTCCTGGCTGCTGCAAGCCAGAGGGCTGAGCTGGGGACAGGACAGGAGGGTCGCTTCTCCATCCAGTTGGAAGGGAGCAGCTCCTTTGTATAGGAGCTCGAATGCCTCAGCAGAGCTTGTGGGGCCAGGGTGGCTGATTTTTAAAAAAAATGAGTTGTGCAGTGACACAGACGATAAAGTGCAAGTACATCCCTCACTTGACACTGAAAATTAAGAGGGTAGCTAATAAATACATTGAAAGTTTTATTTATTTATTTATGTCTATCTCATGGTGTGTTTGCATATGTGTGTGCTCCCTATGACCTAAATTGACTTTTGCACCTTCTGCATAATTAATGAAGTTGAAATGACTTAAGTACAAAGTCAAGTCGTATTGCTGAAATGGAATGTGTTGTTATTAACATGTTATCTAATTTACATAATGAAATTAGATGGCTTTAGAAGGTTTAAGCTTTTTTATTTTAGATCTAATTGTCATTGTGTCTTTCATTATTAGCTAAAAAAAGTTACAAGAATAATATGTATGAACTTTTGGAATGATTGATTTAAAACTGAAAGCCAAAGCAAATTAAGTGCCTTGTACTGATGTGATCTGGCACCAATGAAGGACAGTAATGGTTTAAGACTAATTTATTTAACCTTAAGCTTATTTCTTCATCTGATGTTAAAGTAAGACTGAAAGGTTAAGCTAGAAAACAGACATGCCTTATGTAGGTCTCACAATAGTTCCCTGCACACAAACAGCTGAGTCACCTTGTAAACAATGTAGAAAGCTGATAAGTTTTGCTTAATCTTGCCTTAACAGTGCAGCTGGAGGTAAGAATTGGACTTATTCTGAAAATTCGGATGTTAAAAAAGTGTTTGAGTGGAAATCAGTGAGTGCTGAGCTGTTTGTGTCAATGTGGTAATTGGAGAAGCAGGAGGTTGACAGTGTGTAGCTGTTTGTAGGTCAGTCTCCAGGTGAGCTGCAGGTGAGCACATGTAGCTCCTGTAGTCTGCTGTATAGCGTCACCTTCTGAGTTTAATGTCCTTTATAAATGTCTTCTGGTCCTAAATGGGCTGCAGCAGATCTGTGCTTCTCCCTCAGTATTTGCTAACAGGTTACAGGTGAAATTCTTCTGTCTCTTTCTGGAGCATTTCCTAAAAGGAAAGAAAGAACTGAAAGAACACAGTTATAAAAACCTGCTGGCCCTAATGGAGCTGGTGAAAAACCTTCTATTACTCAGCCTTTTGTAGGATCAGCTCCTCAGGCTGCACTGGCTTAAATGAACTAAGAAGTTTATGACCAAGCTTCTTACAATACTGTGAAAACTGCTTTGAGTAAATCTATAACATAGGGACTTGCCAGGAAATAGTTTGGAGCAAATGACATTGATTAGAGGGGAACACAGCGCCAGAACCTGGGCAGAAAAATTCCTTGAAGAAGTCCAGTGAATTGGCTGCAGTTGTAATTTTGCAATGTGTGTATCTTGGATTGCTGAGGGCCTGCCATAGCATGGTAACTAAATCCAGTAAAAGTGTAGAATAAAAGAGGATGTGCAAAGAGCTGAGGTGCAGACTGCCTGCAGACAGGACACAGCTTCATGGGGTCAAAGTGGAGTGTCAGCTCCACACTCTGAGGGAGAGTGGCAGAATTCAGAGCCTCTCTAATCACTCACTAATCAAAAGGCTGAACGGTGCTATAAGTAGATAATAATTAGCACCCGAGTTCTATTTTTCTCATAATAAATTAACAGCTTGTAAGGAAATTATTGTGTTAGTGTTTAGCTCGATTTGCTTTTGGCAGCCTGCATGTCTATTGCCCCCTCACAATGAAGTTACATTTTTTACAATTAGTGCCCAAGTTTGCAAGTTACAGATGAAAGAAATGGTTTTCTTATCTCTACTATAGTCCGTGGGCTGAAGAAAGCAGCAATGCAATTCAATCAGGAGAATTCTTTAAAATTAGCTTATATGGAAAAGATATTTCCAAGAAATTGAACCTAAAATGTTTAAATGTACCTTATTTTTGATGGACAAGTGTTAAATTTCATAAGAATTACTCAGAGCTCAGTTGAGGTATTGTAATTCAATTTTCAAGAGCAGATAAGGTTTGAAGTTAGAATGAAAGGTGTTTAAACAAGTATTACTATTATGAAGATAAAATATCTACAGTATCTGACAGGAATAAGTTTTCTACTCTTCCATAATTTTTATGTAGTTTTGAAAAGTTGCACAAGTATTTTGACTTGCTAATCAAAAATCCCAACTCCACAAACTCTCCATGACTTTGAAGACCAGACAGTGATTCAGAACACCAATTGTAGCATTAAAGAGGAAAACTGAAGATTGTGGGCATTTCCTGATCCCTAGAAGATACTAAATGCAGAGTGGAAGTTCCTCTGTGAAGCAGTTACCCCAGCAGCTGTGCACTGGCTCTGTCCACGTGCTGTGCCCAGGACTGTGTGACTGCTGGGTGAAGCTCATTTGGCACATTGGCAGCACTTTGGTCTGTGCTGTTGTGGGCTCACTGTGTCTCTGGGAGCTGGGTCAGTGCTCACAGGATGTGACTTGGGGGGTCACACACAGGATGTCCTGCACAGGGCCAGGAGCTGGGCTCGAGGATGCTGGTGGGTCCCTCCCACCTCAGTGGGTTCTGTGATTCCACCAGTGTCTAGGGTTTGCTGCCAGATTTCATTTTCCTTGCTTTGTAGGGTGGTTCTACAATGCTCACATGCTTCACTGCTTAAAATTACAGAGAACCATGTATCTTTTCCTTCAAGCAAACCTTGCGTTGCCCCCTAGAGATGTTTTAGGATGCAGCCTGTGCAAGGGGAGGGAAGCTTTCTGTGTGCTTTGGGTGATAAGCAGACGAGGTTCGAGAAGGAAAGCCTTGTAGCAACCTTCTGAGAATTTGCAGCTCATGCAGAGAAGCTGCTGGGGTGAGCAGAGAGCAGACCCAGCCAAACCTCAGAGGTGCCCAAGAGAAAAACTTCGTAAAGGCCACAGGAGAAAAATGTGGGGTTTGCTGCAAGCCAGAAGGCCAGAGTTGACTAAACCTCTGCCTGGAAGCATGAGCCTCCTGCAAACACTAAAACATCTGTTCCTGTCAGGTCCCCTGTGGGGGTGCCTTCCCCTGAAATCCCGGGGGGAGGGACCCTGCAGGGTATGGGTCTGTCCCTGTCCCCATGTCACCTGTGCCCCATACCTGTTCCTGATGGGTTGGTTTGGATCCCTGGGGCCAGGAAGGGAGAGGGTCCCATGACTGGGGTCTGCCTGGGAACTCCAGCCTGGAGGAATAAAATAATCCCTCAATATCTACAGAAAATACCACTTCATCTTTCCTTCCAAGTCCATCGCTGTCTTATTCATGTTGTAAGGATTCCCCTCACTACAGCAGTCCCCATCACAGCTGGCATGAGGTGTAGTGCTCACTTCCCTGGTCTAGTTATGGCATGGAGAGTCAATGGGTGCTCTGAATGGGTGCACACAAATTTTTTATCTGGTTTGGACTGAAAACTCTATTTGGAGCTGAATAATCTTTGTCAGTGAAAGTTTTTTTTAAATTGAAATTGGTAACTTTCCTGAAAGGTCAGGCCTCAGTAGGAAAGTGTTTAAATACATTGGTGTATTTGCAAAGAAAGACTTTCAAGAGAGCTTCTCATTTGGTACAAAGAGCCATACTTTTGTTTTGCACATAGTATAGGAATGAGTTTTTTTAAAAATAGCTATTTGTATATTCCAAGCTGATGAAATTAATAGTCCTTAAGGCTTATTCTGGCTTTACAGGTAACTATTTTGAAAGTTTAGAATCCACTGAATATGAAAGGAACAGCTGCTATAGCAAATCTACTCCTTGATGCAAGTGGCATAAAACATGAGGAGGTCTGGAAATGGAGAAATTGCTTGACTTTGAGGTAGGAAAACCCCAAACGGGTCCCATTAACAACCTGTTCAGAAAAAAGCATGCCATAAAGAGAATGCTTTTGAGAAGGCTCAGGCATATGTTTTTCAATAAATTTGAAAGTGACATTGAATGTTGCATTTGCTTTAGGTGAAGAAAAGGAAGAAGAGCTATGGTTGGCAAAAGTCTGAGCTGGAATTGGAGCTTAATGGTCTCAGTTGCATTTTCCTCCTCAGCTGAGGTTCAGAAGCCACTTGTCAGAGTGTGTAAAATGCACAGTGCCACGGACAGTCCCTTTCTCCACTCCACATCTGTTACCAGAATTGAAGTCAATTAAGTGTAAACAATGTACAGAAACAGTTGGGATGCAAACTGCCTGTCTTTATTTTTTATTTAGATGAACCAGAACATTAAATCTAATAGCACTTGCAATGAAGTCTAACTGAAATTTTGTTTGTTATCTGTTGGCCTCAGAAAATGATGCATCTCTGAACTTCAACTGTGTTTTGCTTAGAGGAGAAACAGCCCCTTGTCCATCTGGATTAGTTTATAAACTACAACAGCTCCTAAACAGACTTGTCTTTAACTTCAGTGGCAGTCTCAGGGAAAGGTCTGTTTTCATGTCTTCTGGAAACACTTGCACAGAACCTGACATGGTTTTCCCCTTGTTTTAAAAGTGTTACTAGATTATTTTGGTGCACTTCTGGCAGTGACAGCATAGACACATGTAAGCATAGATGCATCTATCGATAGAGTAATTTCCTGTGCATGGAATAAAATATACTGGGAGCAAGAACAAGGAAGGGGAAGAAATGAATGGCAATAATAGCATAAAGGGACACAGCTTGTGGCTTTAGTCTCTGTTTTTCTTTGCAATAGTATCTTCTACAACCTGGATGATGGTGAGCAGTCTTTACATGGATTGCCATCAACGTTTTCAAGTATGATGCTTGTGTTTTCCCACTAGGTGTGAACTGGGTTGTGATAACCACTGGAAACTTGCTCTATTTCATATTTATTCAAAAAAAAATTTAATTAAATGGATGGTGTCCTTCAGTCCTGTTGACTGTTGTTCCCAAATGAAGTATTTAAAAAGAGTCCAGAGAGGATTCCTGCCCCACTTGGGACTGTAAAAAGCTTGTGATGGTTGTGGAACTAGTGAAACGATAGGCTGATGATACTACTGCTGATTTAAGTGAAATTTTACTGAATCATCTAATTATTGCAAGAATAATGGAGGTGACCATTGTAGTGGAATCCTTGTTTTGTTTTAAGACATAAATAAAACATATCTCTGCACTTGTTAAAACATAAAGAACAAAATAAAACTCTAAAGACCTTATAGAATTAGAAGAAAACAGGAAAAAAAAACCAACTTGACAAGAGTCATGGAAAGGTTGCTGTGGAAACAAGGAAAGGAACAATGAAAACCATTTTTGAGGGTATAGGTCAGGAAGGTTAGATTATAAATCCGGCGCATTTAGTTATAGCCAAAAAAATTCTTCGTGGAGGGTTTCCATTTTCTGTGGAAAAGTTCAAGAACAAAAGAAGTTTTTTTCCTGTACTGAATGTCTTTAAAACTGTGAGTTAATACCAAGGAAGCAAAATTGATAAACAGAATAATTCTGTAATTGAAAAAAAAAAATTAATTTGAAGTTACAGTGATGTTCTGGATTGAAGAAAATGCTCTTTTTTTCTTACTGCTCACAGCTGTGCTCTGTGAAGAGATACCAATTTGCATGGTCAAGTACAGCAGTGAATATGTGAGGAGTACCCCATGACAAAGTGCCTCCTGTGCCAGTAAATCTGCTCTCTGCAGTTTGTTGGATGGGATGTCTAGGAGCAGAAAATGGCATTGTGGCTTCCAAAGATGAGATTCTGTGCAGCCAAGTTATGTGTTAGCAAAACCAAAATCCATAGCAGGATTTTCATCAGGATGTGTCATGTGCTCATTTTTTTATCCCCTGGCTGATGTGCCAGAAGAGGAACACCAATAAGAGAGGTGAAAGAAGAAGGCCAGGCTGTTGATAATGCTGTGCTCAGGCGGTGCCATCTGAGAGCTGCTGTGCCAGCACTGAGGGGCTCCTACCACCCTGTTTTTGTTTTGGGCCTTTTTGTGCACAGCACAGTGACCATAAATTGGCTCAAAGCTTATTGCTGCATCTGCTGTCAAGTTTTAATTTTGTGTCTTGGTCATGCTGTATTTTCCAGTGTTTTCAAAGACTTGGAGGAGTTAGTGGTGTAATAGAAATCTTCTAGGTGAAGAGGAGTCCCAGTAAAGGGCAGCATGGTGGCATAAAGGAAGGAGGTCACTTTTTTTTTGAAACACAATGTCCTGGCTTGGAAGGAACCCTCAAGGGCACTTGGGTGTGAAGTAATTGAGTGTTCCTGCATAAATTATTGGGTGCTCATGTGTGTTGTAATTGCCCATGTTGGACTTCATAAAGTCAATGATTGCCCAGCCCCCTGATTTGTCAAGGTCTCTCAGCAGGACCTCTCTGCCTTCGAGAGTCAACAGCTTCTCTCAGTTTGGTGGTGTTGGTAAACTTGCTTTGAAGATCTCCTAGTCCTGCATTGTTGAGAAAGAGCACAGGGCTGAGGGTGGAGCCCTGCAGAGCCCCTCTAGTGACGGGTCACCAGCCTGACTGATGCTCGCACTGTAACCCTTGGGGCCCTGCTGCTCCTCCATCACATGGCAGGTTGAAGTCTTGGTGGCACTTTCCCTCCTTCAGCCAGGGAGTTTAAACTCAACTGCCTTGTGGTCACTGTGGCGAAGATGGCCACTAATGGCCATGTCAGTCACAAGAGCCTCTCTGTTAATAAACAACGGCTCATGGAGGGCACCTTCCCCGGTGGGCTCCCCCCGTACCTGCACCTGGTCCTTCTCATCCAGCCGCTTGAGGGATCTTCTGGACTTGTTTGTACCAGCTGTACAGTATTCCCAGTTAACACACCCAGGCAGGGAGCTTTCCTGTGGGCTAAATACAAGCAAAACTGGGAAGCCTTTCACTTTATTTCACAATATTTCATGTTCTGTTTTACAATTAGGAAGAATTATCTCTAGAAGGAAGTGTTAAATGGCATTCAGCATTCTGAGGTGGACTTTTTCTAGGCTGTTGTTGAATGTCTGCAGACAAAATCGTCTCCCAGCCATTCTTTTTATAAGGCTCCATTGCAGCACAGACGTTTTGGTAATGAGATGAGACTTATTATGAGACTGAAATTAATTTCTTTGTTAAATTTATCTGTATAGAGCAGTTATAAAATTGCTTACAGCAATCAAGATCCTGGTAGCCTGCCAGCTTTTTTTTAACAGATAAGCAGTTTGGAAATAATTATTTTCCAATAGTGTCATTGAAGTTGAGAACATTTTTGTTCCTCCTACTCTTTCAGCTTTCTTTTTAATTAAGGATGGGGGGGGAACATTTCTAGAAATGTGTAATGAACAGGCTGTGAATACCAAGTGTGAATATTGTACTTCTTTCTCCTCTCAAGCATTCCCTTGAGATGTTGCAACACTTAAGCAGAACAACTTGTGTACTGCTGTGTTCTATTTTTAGTGATATTTAAGGTATGTTAGAGCCCATATCCACAGTACTATTAAGTAAATGTGCCCGTGTGTTATATGCACCTTTTTATTTAGCTGGGAAAGAACATCCATGCTCTAAAGTGATACAAAACCTAAAATTATGGAAAAATCGTTCACAGACATATTAAAATGCATCTCATCCCTCTAATCAGGGTGGTTGTACCTAAATGCAAATGAGAGCAGGGATTTTAAAGAGCACATTACCTCTTCTTTGGGGTTATCATGTGGTTTTTAAACCAACATCCTACCCCAGTTGCTGTGCGGGGCATACAGTCACTTTGAGAGGCTGAAAGGGCTGCTGGCCTGACTCTGCTTAGGGAAAAGAAAGAAAAGTGACAAAAAACCAGAAGATGACTGAGTAGGACATTGAAATCTGCAGGATATTATATCTTGAGTTCAGTTACACAGCTACTAGGGGTTTTTTTCTATTTTTTCCCCCCTATGTGTGAGCAAAAGAGAATTATTGGTAAGTTAAGAAATTACTTGGGCAGCCAGTCAGTTTCTAAACTTAGTAACTTCTCAAAATATATCCCCAAAGTCATGAATAAAACCTTTTCATGAAAGCAACAGAGTTACAGGTAATATGTAGTAATGATTGATGAAACAAAGCGAACAAAATGACATTACTGTCTTTGTTCTCATTTAGTTAAGAATGCATTGGGTTGTTTGCAGTGCTGTAGCTTTCAGAAGCAATGTCAAAGTGTGGCAGTTAACAAGATAGTAATAGAAAGAAAAATAATTTAGAAACATTATTGATGCAAATGTAAGGAGGCACCTGTTCTTTGGATTTTGTTTTTCATTGGCAGAGACAGCAAGGACAGGCTTCTTTAACCAATGGCCCTGGGATTGTTTTGGGGTTGCTTCAAAAGAAATTTTCCAGAAGAAAGATTTGTGTGTGAATATTTTGCCAATTGAAAATCAGCCTTACTTTTCAAATTACAGATCTGTGAAGACACAGATGAGCCAAAAATGTGAAGTGGATCAGAGAAGAAGTCAGAGCAGGCTGCAGCCAACATGAAGAGGTTTTTGACCACCCTGAATATGTTGGTAAATTGCTTGGTTTTTATCTTTTTGGATTAAATCCTGGAGCACCCGTGAGTCTCTAAGACACATGAATGGGCATCATCTTCTGTTCTCAGTGTTCCCTGAGCTAAGGAATCAGACCTACAAAATGTCCTTCTAAAAGCATCCTTAATTCAAGGTAAAAACTCCAGAGCATTAGATTAGAAACATCAAAGTAATGCCTGGTTTTTTTCGCCATTGCAGTCTGCCTTTGGGATTTAACTGTAATTTCCCCCTTGCTTATCTGCCCTTCCAAAAGCGACATGTAACCCTTCTTTCCAGAGGGATCACCTGTGTGAAAGTGATCCTGCCAGCTCCAAATAGCTCTGTGGGCAGGTCACACACACCTTTCCAACTGGCACACTTCAGTCCCTCTGGTGCAAGTCCCAGCCTGTATTTATTCTAGTGGAAGAGCCGTGAAGAATTAACTACACTGACTCTTAGAGCAGTTAGTTTATAGAGATGCATTTTGTTCACAGGACATAAAGTTGGGGCCTCCTTGAAATGGCAGAAGAGAGGAGGGAGGAGATGTGGGCAGGAGATGGGACTGTTCAAAGAGCAGGCATTGGCTTTGCCTTCTGCTGTCTCAGTTGCCACCAAGGGTGCGGTGCTGGCACCTGGCAGGACGCCCTTCTCCTGGGAGGGAAAGGGGAGAGGGAAGCATCACTGGGAAGGTGCAGAGCCTGAAGGGCAGGCACAGGGTCAAAACAGGGCTGTGGAGGGAAGCAGGCAGATATTAGGGCATTTGTGAGAGGTGGGTGCTGTGTGCTCAGGAGGCTTGGGGCTTTGTGGAGCACATGGCATGGAAAAGGGCAGCGCAGGAAAACACAGCGGACACAGACCTGAGCAGGGAACTGCAGGGATGAGCCTCACCACACTGTGTGTGTAAGTTGGGCTGCAGAATTTGGCTCTGGAAAAGAAGTTTTCCAGACATGTGAGAGGGTTAGGGTAAAAAGCACAGCAGAGAAAGGCTACAGCTGAGAACTTCTGGCTCCAGTCGTGGTTGTGATCAAGTGACATACAGTGCTGTGATGTACAGGATGAGGGACACTGCCCAGGGGCCACCCTGGGGGCTTGCAAATGCCTCTGATCCCTGTGTGTTTTCCTGGCTGCCTTGGCTTGGGAAGTCAGCAAGAGTGCAAGACTACAAGCTATCCTGTTTCTGGAAGGCTGCATCTCCTTGCTAGTGGCTTCCTTAGCAATTAACAATAGCAAGAATGCAGTTGTAGGCAGTCAGGCGTTGGCCCGACCGTGACACTTTCTCAGCTGAAAGAATAATTTCAGAAGAGCAGACTAAGGGAAATATTTTTTGCTTAATTGGTTACAGCATCTCATCAGTCACATACCACACAACACACAATTTTATAAACTGTTGCACTTTGCCTGGATATAAATGAATTGTAACTGATAACCCATAAAAAATTAATAGATAGTTGTAAGTTTTTTTAATGGAGTAAAAAATACTGCAGTAATGAAAAAGCTGACGTTTTAAGGACTGCTAAAGCAACAGATTCATCAGAAGAATGTGTTAGCAGAACAGCTGTGTATACTCTTGGTAATATATAACAAAAAGAATATGACAATGTTTACAGGACAAGGATAACCAAAAATTGGGGGTAACCAAAATCTGAGAAATTGAAACTGGGGCTGTGTGAGTTTGTAAGAGATCGAGATTGAGGGGGGGAAAAAGATGTTATCTAAAAAAGTGCTTGAAAGCCAGTACTTTGGCAGAGTTGCATCCCTGGATGCTCTTGATCTGGTCATTAGCCAATGTGGTAGAGACTGTGCAAAATCATCTCACCTTCTTCTGGAAAGAAGGTTACATAGTCAGAGCAAAGATCCGGGCCTGTGCTGTTTTATTGTGTTTTGCTCCTTAAGTATTTCATTGGCCATTTTCCATTCAAGTTAGATGGGATTTTTATAAACCTCAAAGTCATTTAATTTTCATGAATCCCATTTCCCTCTGCCCTTTAGAAGGGGTGTAACTATTTCTTTATGACAGAAGGAATCACAGGGGAAGTTAAACAATGCATGGCCTAATCAATATTGGTAAGTGAATGCCACTGAGTAATTGATCTGTATCTTCCAGGAATTTTTCAGTGTAGCCTGTTGCCATAATGAGTGGTCTGCACAGCAGAACAGCTCTAGTCAGAAGATAAAGGCCTCTGGTGAAAATGGGCCTTTTTCAGATGTAAATACAGGAAATACTGGAATGAAGGACTAGTTGGCTTTTATTAGATGCAGCTTTCTTTCTAAATCAGCACCAATACTTCCTTACATTGAGATACACTGGCATTATTATTGACATTGTTTAACTGTACAATGGGTAGTTATCTCTGTCTCCTTTTTTTACTTTTAAGGACCTGTTTGCTGAATTGGACAATAAAATCCTATTCATAATTAAACACTTAATTTTCTTTGGAGAGAAAAAAATAAGATAAACGCTTTATTTTCTTAGGTAATTCATGGTTATGAATTGAATGACTTGCCTAAAATCAATGTTTATAAATAATGTATAGGATTCTTTTCTTTTCCACCCGTTAATACTAAGCTGATTAAAAGAAACCAAGAACATAGTACTGGAAATACATCTTTAGGCAGTGGTAAGATTTTGTATGTATGTTCCAATTTATATGAAGTTGATTTCACACTTTCAGTGGTGAGTGAAGCCATGAATCAATCAAGTGAACACACACATGGACAGGTATTCCCACAGCTTCCCTCTTGCCCAGGTGCTGCCCAAGGCACCATTGTAAGGGGCTGTGGGATGCTCCTTTGCCACACAAACCATCCCACATGCCTGTGCAGGAGTGGGAGCCACGTGTGAGTTCAGGCAGCTCCTCCTGCACTGTGTTCATCCTAGCCAGCCCCTGTGTGTGGTGCTGAACCTGGTCTGTGTGTGTGCCCTGCATCAGGATGGCACCTGGCCTGGCTGCAGCAGAGAAGGCACTGCCCTGGTACTGTGGGCAGGCAACAGCTGTGGTGGGAGCAGCCTAGGAAATAAGGAGAAAGGATGGAACTATTTATGTCATGGAGGTAACAAATTTTGCTCCTTGGTGACCCAGGTAACTTGTGTTTATTACATTATGCATAAGAACTTGTGTGAATCTGGTCAGGAGGTTTTTTTTGTCTTCTCTTTTCTGTCTCCTTGTTTTCACATCTCCCCCCCCGCCCTCCCCCCCAAAAAGAAGATTAATATTATATAAGGCACAAACTGAATAGAAAATTGGATATGTAGGTTCTTCTCTGCCATATATGCACGAATCTTGCCAGTGTGTCTGATTCTGTTACTTGAGTCAATGCAAAACTAAATGCAAGGAAAATGATTCCTGACTGGCACTGATGAGCAGTGTAATGTGTGGAACAGCCTGTGCTGTCAAAGAAGGAGAGAGTCCCATGTGGCAGCCTTTGAAGCCAAGTACAGTTCATCTTCTGGAACATGCAGAGCTTTCCTCAGAGCCAGCCAAACAAACTATTTTCTGAGGTACTTTATCTTTACAGTTGAAGGTGGATGATACTGCCAGCAAACCTGGGGAAATCTGGCCAGGGGCTGCTGCTCAGGGGCTGCTGGTGAGCGATTGCTTTTTCCCCAGTTCTTTCCCATCCTGTCACACTGGGGAGTGAGCAAGCAGCTGTGTGATGTTTAGCTGCCTGCCAGGGTAAACTGCTACAAAGGGGAAGGGCTTGTCTTCCTCTTCTTTGGAGATGGAATTAAAAGCTGGAGAGGAAGTGAATCCCTTGGGATGGGAACCGTGGTGCTCAGCACTGAGGGCCTGTTTTCAGCCATGGCTGGTTAGGTGACAGTGTCATCTCTGAAACAGTGAAGATGGCTGAAGTGTGGGATAGTGCATCATGCATGAAGAGGGAGCTTCTGTGTTTTGGCTGCAGTGACCCTGAAGCTCTGAGAAGGAGGTGAAGTGTTAAAAAGAGGTCTGAAACCAGCAATAGTACCGAAAAGCTGCTAAACAATGCAGTATTCAAGGAATAAATTGTATAAGGTAATGAACAGATTTACAGACTTGGAAAATGTTGAAGAAGAAAAATGCATTTAGGTTAAAAGCAAGCAATGAGTTTCTGGACAGGTATGAACATATATCCTGAATAAGGGAGAATGAGGTTGGGAACACTGTGTGAGTGCCTGCTCTAAAACCAATCTCTCTGACTTGGAAACCTTCTGGAAATGACATTAGGCTTAATTATGTGAATGCTCTGGCTGTTTTATTAAAAAGTTTCACCACAGTTTGTGAAACACTCACTCCAGAAATCACTTCAGACATGAAGTGCTCTAAACTATCCTTGTTCTATGGATTTTGAATGTGCCAGGCAGTGCTGAGCCTGTCCCTTGGCCAAGCACATGGGCCTTGGCCTGCAGGGGGCATTAACTGAAGAGAGTACGAATAGAAAAAGTCTGTGGAGAAAATTCAGCAAAACCCCGTGATCTTGATAGTGTTTTCACAATATGCTTGTAAAATGAAATAGGGTGGATTCACACCCCTAGCAGTGCTAATGATGGATTCCTTTCCTGCACGGCTGTGATTTATGCCTTACAGTTTTATATGAAAAGACATCCTCAGAGAGTGGCTGTGTGAAGAGGAACAGCCTTGTGCCTTTATTAGTTGTTCATAAGATATTCAGTCTTCTAAGGAGCAATAGTATATGGTACAAAACAATAAAAGGAATTTCAGAAAGGCTTGAGAGTCACCACAAGTAAATAAAGTGGGCAGAGTGGAGACATAGAGAAGTTGCAGAAAGGAGTCAGTGAGAAGCTTTAGGAAATCAGTATAAGGACCAGAGGAGAGAAATGGAGATCTCTGTTGGAGACTGGGATTGGTGAGTCTTGGCTTTGGTAAGCCAGAGTTGTAGCAGTGCCTGCTAGCACAAGAGTCAAGTCAGTGGGTGATGCTGTTGGGTGTGAGATGACCTGGACACAGTGCCCTAGCAATGTGGCATGGCCTCTCTGGGGCAACCTTGCAGTGGCAAAGGCCTTTTGTTAGAATTAACAGTTCATTATATTAAGTCTCCAAATGCTATACAGATATTTTCTCCTCAGAAGTTTGGGTATCAGTCAATCAACCTGCTTATTTATTTCTTGGCCTGGAGTATTCTGAGTTGTGCTATCTTTTGCTCTTGTCTTTTCCCACACTGGAATTGCAGTTAGAACCTAGGACATGCCTGCCTTTCCATAGGTAAAAGTAGATCCCATTTCTGCTCCAGGGTATCACATTACTGATTTGGATAATTTTTGCTCTAATCTCTTTATCGTGATTAACTGAAAGCTCTCAAGAACAAGTGTTTTTCTTAATTACTAATTATTGCATGATTCTTAATCACTGTTGCTAATTCCATGCTTTTCAAGCATGGAATTTCTCAGCACCTCCATGCAGAGGTCAGTAGGAGGGTTATAGCACTTTCTAAAGTGCAGCATTTTTGTGGTTTCCTTTCTCAAAGCGTAAATTGAAGCTAAAACAGAAGTTATGTCTTTATTTTCTGTCAGTGCACATCCTTTCACTTCAGTGTTCCCCTAAGTGTGTGGCAGCCATGGACTGTTAGCACATGTCCTGTGTTAGTGACTCAGCTTTTTTATTTTATTCATTTACTTTTCTTACATAATTTTGATAACTTATATTTCTTTCGAGGGAAAAAAGACCCAAACCCTACACTGTTACCAAGCCCAGCAGAGATGGAATATCATAGAGGAATACCAGGTGAAATTTTCAGGGAAGTGCAAGCATCCCCATCCTTTAGATCACAGAAATATCAATTTTGTTATTTTATAAAGGCTAATATCATCAGCTGCCAGATGTTCCAATGAGATGTCATGCTCTGAGCCAGCCACCTCCTCTGTAGAGGAGAAATAGGAAGGAAGATCATTTTCTCTTCATCTTTCCTAAAGGTAAACCAGAAAAAGTCAGATGTCATGAAATTTGTCTCCTGTAGGAATAGGAGGTAGGATCTATATGTGCATATTACATCATGATGTGGCTTATTGCAGAACAGTATTTTTGTGTCTGAGGCAGTGCAATTCTGCAGGACTTGTTGAGTCTAATTAAATCACTGAGGGCATAAATTTCTCTCTGTTGAGGGTGCTATGGAAGAAAGCCATTTTTCTCCCATTTTTCCAGGGAAAATGAGGCTTAAGCCTTTGCCTCTTTGTGCTTTTTATAAACAGGATTCTTGTTTCCCTCTGGCCTCAGACAAACCAGGTTTTATGTGCCCACATAGGGGAACCATCATGGTGGGAGATGAGACCCCCAATGTGTCCTTAAGCACACCCTACACTGTGTTTTCTGAGTGCTGCTCTGCAGTGGCTGGTGTCACAGCAGGGGGAAGGATGGGTACAGTTGTCACCGGGTAGCCATCAGGTACCTCAGACTCTGCTGTTGTGGATGGCACAAGAGGTTTGGTGGCCGTTTGAGCCCAGCAGCTACTGGCTTTGTTCTACCTGCAGTCAGCTCTGCAGCATCCACCCTTATGGAAGGGATTGCAGAACTGACTGGAAAACCATGATTTCCCCTCTCTCCTAAGGCAGACTGTGGCAGAGGTTTTCTGAAACTGAGGAATTCCAGGCAGATTGCCTCCAATGCCTTCACTGCTCAATTGTTCAAAATTCAGTTTATTTCACTGGCAGTGCCAGAATCACTGTCCTCCCCCATGCCATCAGGAAAAGCAGTTTGTCTAAATGTGAATGCATGAAGGTGGGTAAAAAGGAAAGACTTTTAACTCTTTGTTTTACAGGAACATAGACACAAAAACCCACAAGCATATTCTTCACCTAAACACTATTTTATTTGGGTTTTTTATTTTTTAATCTGGGAATCTGTTTTACAGTGTAAGGTTTTATTTTGTTTTGAGTGGTCTGCAGTCCTGAGAAGGATTTGCAGTGCAGTGGCTGCAAACACCAGCCAGTCTAAGGGTGTGTCACAGAACATATTTAGATATTGAGACAGATGATACGGGCATCGTTAGAGGCAATTTAGAAAATTGCAACCCAGTAAACCTGTCCTTAGCTGAGGATTAGTTACAGTTGAACATTTCTCACAGAAAAACTGGGGAGGGGAGAATGTTGACGTGCTGGTGTGTCTGGGATTGGTGTCCTGTTGAGAGCTTCCAAGACAGGGTGGCTGAGGTTTAATGAGACACCTCTCTGCCGAGGGGAGCCCCATCCCTTTGTGCAATAACAGAGGTGCTGTGCCTCCTGGGGCCAGGGAGGTGCCTGAAGCTGACAGGAGACTGTCCAGCTACCTGGAGATCACTGCAGGTCTGTTAATCTCACTAACTAAGAATATGCCTTTATGTTATTGACAAAGGACTGTCGATTTCTTTTTTAAAAAGTGACAGATTTTGAAAAAATGGTAATTTATACAGATACTTCTGAAAAAGAAAATACTTTACGATATCAAGTGCTTCATTATTTGCAGGATTCTTATTTGAAATTCCAGATTAAGCTCTTCATCTTTCTATTTTTATTTGTATAGGATGCAAGTTGACATCACTTGTTTCAAATTAGGGTGAATTAAGTGACCCATCCTCCTCCCTTGCAGATGTACTATCCTTTCTGATGTGAAAGCTTGACAAATTGTACAATACAGAATTTTCTGAAGCAAAGTAGAAACCAATTCAGACTGAATTTTGGTGGTGTTTCAGAATAGGTCTTGGTTGTTTTCCTGTGTAGGCATAAACTAGGAAATAACACACAGGGATATAACAACCTGCCTGGGAATTACAGATAGTTTCAGTGGTTTCATATAGCTCAGAAGCTGGCAGCAGGATCTTTGGGTGATTGTATTCTGTTTCCAAATGCTGATTAAATTGTGGATCAGTAATTAAGGGGTGATACCACTCTTCCATGCAGAGCCAGAATGTTGCTGTTTAAACCAAGTGTGTGCTATGACACAAAGTTTTAAAAACCCTGCAAAACTGAAGTCACTGACTTCATTGCATCTCTGAGACCTTCCAATGAGCAGGTGTTCAAAGCAGGTTGGCACTTGCTCTGTTCCCATCAACTACTCCCACCCCATTAGACAGGCTAATGCTATGTTGGTTGAAGGCAAGGGAAGGTAAAATTAGAAATAACTTGATATGACCCTTCAGCTGACTCAGACAGTTTCCTCTGAGTGCTGAGCCTGAGCATTTTTCCATCCTGTTTTCCTTTATCTAAAGTGAACAGAGTTGAACATAGGGAACATAGTTGAAATGTCTTATGTCATAACCAAACCTCACTTGCTTCATGGAATGGCCAAGCTTTTGTGTAACCAAGAGAAATTAGGAAAGAATATGGCAGAGAGGTGTGAAAAATATACCTTATTAAAGTCTTACTTTCTTTGAGACAGAACTGTTCAGCGTGAACTGTAGAGTCCATTCTTACATCTTAAAAGCCTGTGATAGGAAACAAAACTAAGTTCACATTTGATAGTGAAACCTTCTAAGAGATGTTGTCTTCTGAAGACTGATCCCAAGAACTAAATTAAAATCTCACTTGAAATAGCAGAACTGTGCAGCAGGAAGGAATATTAATGCCAATTTGAAAATTATTTTAAAAATCCTGGAAGGAATGGCAGATATACTTTTAGGGGGGAAATCTATTAGTGCACAGTGCTAGCTAATGTATAAGATCTATGAGTAGCTTAATAAAACCACTGGAAGGGAACACTTGCACACCTGGAAGTGATTGAGGACAACAATGAAAATTGAGCAACAGTTCTCCCAGTTACAGTTCGAGACATGGCTGGAGCAATGCAACGTTCAGTAACTTTGCCAAAACCATTCACTCTCTGGTACGCTGTGAAATTTAAATCCTCTCATCCTCCTGTTGCTTTAGTACTGCCTGATTTCTCCTTGTTCATAAGAAAATATGGATTCAAAAGGTTACAAATGCCAACTAGCTGGTTACCAGTGTGTTTTGCAATACTGATTTTACTGTGAAAAGCACTAAGAGCTTAGTGCTAAGAGCACCTGAGGACATGGTCAGCCCCACATCTGACCCAAGGTGTGGCCAGGGTCCTCCTGAGTTATCCTGAAATGCTGAGGGTACTTGTCTTTAGGATACTTTCATGCTAGGGTATGACAGCTGTGTGGAAGTATTCAGGAGATGCTGAGCAAGGAAAGCACACTGCTCACAGCCTCCTGGCCAGGCATGCTGTGGCACCATTATTTTTTCTGGGTTTTATTTTTTGCCTATTGTTGTCAGACGTAAAAAATGTACTCATTTGAAACAAAGGTAACCCAACAGATAATACATTAAGATACATTTCCGTTTATAGCATCTCCTATTACATGACATTAAAATCCCACAGCAAATAACCGTATGTGAAAATTTTATTAAAGTTTGTTCCTTAGTTTCAGTTAATATGGCACTGCTGTGTCATTCTTCTGAACTGCAAAAACATCACAGGTTATTGGTATTCAAGTGACTGCACCAAGTGTGCCACCCTTACTTTAAATTCATATCTGATAAATTCCTGAGAAGTGATTTCAGAATTGGACTTGCCTTGTGTATTAATTGGGATTTGCTCTCAACTGTTCTCATAACACTTGTGATGAAACAGATCATTCCTCTGGGCCAGATGGTGCCTTTTGTCAGGTTAACTAAAATACCATGACTGCTCTATGGGAACAGTTATGCAAATAATTAATTTGTCACTTCTTTGACCAAGCTAAGAAAACCAAACCAAAAAAAAAAAAAAAAAAAAAAAAATTTTACAAAAGCTGTGCCCAAAACTTTGATAGTGGTTTATGGAGCTGGATTAGATTCAAATCCTTTTGCTCTTGTGGATTTGTACCTTACTGTCGAGAGTTCCCTGGCACCAGTGGCATCCTCTGGGGAGCAGAATGACATTCCGAAGCACAGGAAGAGTGAGAGTAAGAATGCAATCACAGGTGGAACACTGGCATTGGCCAGCAGTGGCTTTAGGTTTGTTTGTTTGTTTGTTTGGAGAGCAATATAATATCAGGAATGTAATTGGTTCTCCCTTGCTAGTGGAGAGCTCAGCAGTTCACAGCATGAGACCCTTCGACTGGAAACGTTTTCAAAACCAGATGCAAGGAGGTGAACGTGTTCTGTGGTAGTGACAAGCACCACACTGGCCAGAGCAGCAGGGACTTCCACATGGTGGGGCTCTTACCAAAGCCAGCCTGATCCTGCAGATGCATCACTGTCTCTGGAACATGGTGCTTCAAAAAGGCAAATGGTGCGTTACAGTTTCCTTTCCCTCTCCTCCTTCTGGAAGCATAAGTACTGTAATTTATTATCTATCAGCACTGCAAGAGAGAAGCTGGAGGCTAATACAGAAAAGTATGATGAAGCTTTGAAATTCCTTTTTCTCATTAAAGATTAACAAAAACCCCAGCCCTCGTTCCACCAAACCTTGCACCTCTTCAAGTTGTTGTTTTAACCTTTGAAATGTTGAGGAATGTTCTATTAGTAAAATGTCTTTCAGGGCAACTGCATTTGTCTTTTGTAACTGATAAAGAAATAGGCTAATTTTTATAATCCTAGGTTTCTGTCATAAAAGTGGTGACATTAAAGCATGGACCAGACTTGTCTGGAGAGGACTGTTGCAGCACATTTGCCTCATATCTGTGTTCACACCAGCTCCTGCACTTTCTCTCAGTTGCTGTGTGAACACTGTACCATAGTGCTGAAGGTGAGCAGAGGAAAGATGTTTCATCTCACTGCTGCAATAGAAGACTTTCATAGGAGTTTGAGGTGCATTGAACTTTCAAGGGACTCACTCTCTTTATTAAACTGCAGGTTGATTGTGTATCCCAGCGCTTTCTTAGAGGTATTTTCTGTTTCCTACACATTATTTCTAGTAATTCTTCTGAGAGGGCTACCTCCCCCCTAATTTCCACTCCTGAAGGTTAAGAATAAGATCTTAAATGCTGTATGGACCCAGAGTACACAGGCCAAAAGAAGTGCTTTTGGCTAACACACGCGTAACAAAGTTGTGAGTTGTATTAACTCTCCCAAGTTTCCATGTAACTCCAAGATTAAGAAGAAAGTAGGCTAACCAGTTAAGTTATGAATTTGAAGTAGGTGGAAATACTGGAAACTAAGGCCCTCATACAGAGTGTTGGTGTGCACTCAGGAATGACATTTGTTACTTGAAGGTCTGATATACAACCATCTGTTAGCAGAACAACTTGCTCAGCTGTGAGTAGCTTGATAACTCCCTGCACCAGAGATTAGCACAAGGTGGTATTTCCTGAGCTGCACTCCCCTCCTTGCATCTAATGAATAATGCAGTTGGTGTTTTTCATTGCTACTTACTGTTCAATGAATGGCAGAATGATGTGTGACCTGAATAAGTGTGCTAGTGTCTGTGAGATTTTCTTTTTACTCTAAAATGCATATAAGAATACACTAGGCAATTCAGAAAGGTTAAAGCAGTGAACTGGAATTGTCCCAGGGTACAGGATGGAAAACATTATTTGTAGTTTACTCAGCCTCTTCTTTAATGTAAAAGCTAAACAGGTTTCTGATGAATAATGACATCTTCATGCATTTCAAATTGCAGCTGACTTTGTTAAAGTGTCAGCAAGGCCCCATAAAACAACGGGAAAGCAGTAAAATAGCGTGGGCAGGTACGTGTGCTGAGCTGCACACACTGGATTAAAGAAAGCTGCAGTGGGAATAGGTTTAATGTGGCTCATCAGAACTTCTTTCAATTAATGCCAAGAGAAGGATGGAGAATGGGCACTTTTCAGAACAGGAAATGGGATAAAACTATCTCATCTAATTGTGGAGGTACAGTAAGGACAGCTGTCTTACCTAGGAATTTTGTTCAGGATGGGATATTTCGGAGAGTGATTCACTCTGCTAGGCCTAAAGCTGCTTTTACTTTGGACTCTCTGAGCTTTGCTGCTGGTACTTCTTGGGCTTTGATGCTTTTTTTGCCTCAAGAAATGTTTGCCTTTGTGGTTTATAGGTGGTACAAGATGCTCCTGATAAACAGACCAAAGGTCTGTTGCGGTGGGTCCTTATCTGCTGGAGGTTGATGCATCATCTCCCAGAGCCCTCTTTCTCCATGCTCATTCTTTGTACAGGAAGGCAGAAAGTGAAAGATAACTATATTAAACATTTTCTATATATTGCTTTGCTTGGTTGTTTTTTCCATTGCATCACATTTAGTTTGTTAAAACCTATGATTTGCTCAGTACTTCTCAAAATAGTAGAACTTCTTTCCTCTAAAGGGATATTTTGCCTCCTGCAATTCTTAGTGTTTTTACTTGTCTTAATGCCCATTTTTGGATGGATTTTATGCATTTGAGATGCACACTGAAAGCGCAGCTGCTAATTCGTTCTGTCAAATTGTCTGGAAATTGCCAGGTACTGAGTATTCCCAGACGTTTTAATGGAAAGTTTCGGCTGGACTGTCTCAGGGGGTCTGCTTATTTTGTTTAAACTGGTTCAATAATTTCTCATCCTTTGAGAAGCTCTTGGCCTGTTTCCTTTTCATATGTAGATTTGAACCCATGCCTGTGTCTTGTTAGTGTTTTTTATTAACAAATATTATGTAAATTGACCAGTTCTAAGGTACAGTAAAAGTATTTGCAATGGATGGTATTTTTTAAGAAGCAGGAAAATCAAGATTTGCCGTGTTTTCTGTATTTTATTTCTCTTAAAAGTATATGTATGAAGATATGTATGCCAAGGTATTCAGATTTGGGTGCATTTTGGTATTTATGGAAGAAGGTATACAACTTTGGAGTGAGATCTGGAACAGTGTGTGTGAGTACTGTAGACTGCATGGGGGAAATGATGCCTTAAGTTTTAACTTTTGTCTGCCAAGGGGTTTCAGAACAGCAGCACTGAGAACAGAGGAATCTGGGGTTAAGGAATGGGCAGACTGGACAGTGTATTAGTCCAGTTCCACATCCATGGAAGATGTCGTTCCATGGGAGATGTTCAGTTCAGACCCTGTCTGGAAAGCAGATAAAGATGGACTTGAGCATGGCACAAGTGATCAGCCAACAAGGGCATCTGTCTCGATGAGCAGAACCTGAAGAACAGCCCCTGGCAGGGTACTACTGCCTTGAGTGGTTGGTTTGTCTGTAGGAGATGCTGCCCCACGGTTACAAACCTGTGTCCAAGTCAGCCAGGGTTTGAGTGAATTCTTGGTGCTGTTGAAATCAACAACAAAACTTGTGCTGACTTTTACTTGGAGCAAGATTTCTTCTCTCATTTTTCCTAAGTACAGAGAAACAGTAACTACAAAGGCCAAGGTTTTCAAAGTAACCAGAAGGATTTAAAGTGCCCTGAGAACGTGAATTGTGGGTGTTTATTTCCCTCGGCAGCTCTTGCAGTCTGAGTTCTATGTTAATGTGAAACTGATGAAATATTAAGGATTCTCAGAGTGAGGACATGCCACAGTCACTCTACAGGGATTGCTGAACTGGCCATTCAGCAGGGGCCAGCCCTCATGTGTCAGTGCACAGTGGTACAAATCCAGGGCAAGAGATTTGTGGCTTGTCTGCAAGTGGTGTTTTCCTTGCAAAAAGACTATTTGAGTTGCAGAATTAGCAGGCATACAAAACTTGTAAAGGAGGAGAACACACAGCTACCCCTGGGGTCACTGACATGGAGCTGCCAAAGAGCACAGCTAAGTGAGAGCACAAATAAACTGGGTAGAATGATAAAGTTCTTTATTCAGGCATGAAGGCTTTTTGAGCTTTCCAACAGAAGATCAGGAATGTCCTCAGTTAATGAAGTGTCAGATTGGAAGCATGGCACAACCTAATTAAGCACTGGTCACATGAACATGCTGGTGGTAACTGCTGAAAACAGCCTCCCTCCTCCTGCCTTGGTTCTAATCCAGGTATTGGTTTACAGGGCAACGCTTGGTCTTTGAAGCAACACAACTTTTGTTTAGGAATTTGGTGGGTAACATAGGACAGGACTGAGTTCACCTATGACCTCTAAGAAGTGTATCCATCTGCTTATCAAGTATCCTAATGCATCCCATGTTCTTTGGAGCAGGTCCTAATTTCACCAGTTCACAAAAGAAACAGAAAGCAGCAAGGAAACCGAAGAGAGGAATGTGGCATCTGTGTTTATTCCCTCATTCTAGGGTTCATTAAAATGTTCTTGTTTTACTACAAGAGAAAGAGAAAAGCCAACACTTGAAAGTTTTGTAAAGCATCTGAATCAGTCTTTGTCCTATGCTGCTTTTGGGGCTGTAGATGTTGTTGGTAAGTTTTTTTCACACAGAGACTTGTTTGTTGAGAGGAGTGAAAGATTCCCTAGAGTCCCTCTGCAAGCGAGCCAAACAAGTGCTTGTGCTTGGCTATTTGAAACAGGTGCTATTCAAACTCTAAAATAGCTCCAAATTTTTTATTTTGAACAGGAGTAAGCAGCACAATCAATATGGTCACTGTCACTCTTTGTCCTAGACTTGAGCAACACCCTCCTGGCTGAGTCTGACTGGGTTGCTCTCCTGTCGTGGTGCAGTTGCCTCATCTCTCCAGGGGATGGCATTGTGTTAGTAATTCACTTGCTGAATCACAAAGTGACTTGGTGTTTCTTCCTCTGCATTCTCCAGTCCCAGGTTCAAACTCTGAACAAAGCTAATAGTTTCTGCTGCCAAACTTGCTAGAGAATAAAATGAAGAGAGTCCTGGAACTGGGAGAATGTATGAAAAAGCCATTTCCATTCTGTTCTCTCACTTGTGCCAGAGGCTCTGTGTGGCTTTTGAGTGTCAGACCCAAGGTGTGCATTCAGAATGACAGCCTGTAACAATGTGCATTTGCATATTGTTCTGTACCACAGAATATTAGTGGTAAATGGACAGTTTCACTTCCCTCAGCCTGTTCATGGAGACCATGAAGTTACACAATATGTGTTTGAAACTCCCCTCCGTGTCTTTGTAAAAGGAGAGATACTATTTTTTACTTCAGTTCATGGAGAAGAATTGAAAAAATCCTATCTGAAGTACCTAAAAGACAGAGAGTTGTTGGAGGGGGGGTTGTGCTTCAATTATATTATTTAATATATTATTTTTATATATTTATTGTTCTAACAATACAGCTTTCTTAATTAATATAAATTATCAAGAAACTGGAACTGTCTTAGAGATTACTAGGACAGGCTAATTGAAGTAAAAATTCCTGCAGACACTAAGCAACCCTAAATGAAAATATTTATGTCAAAAGTCCCATTATAGCAAATCCATAGGTCAAGTGAAAGTAGGCAGGAGTTTGGTACTCAAATATTGATGGTTCTGTATTTCCAAAATAGAAGATGTAACAGTCTAAACAAATAAATCTCCTAAAAGATTGTGACTGGAAACTGCACGTGAATTAAATGGAACTAGTTAGAATTACAAAAAGTGATAACACTTTGAAGTGTTGCTGCTTCCAGGCCTTGTACTCACTGATTTTAAATGCTGCCAGCCTGGCAGTGTGGTAGATGAGCTTTAATCTCCGCAATGGCCCACAGCTTGGATCCTTTCAATCTGTAATACAGGGAGAGAATAACTAATTTCTGTGTGTCTTGAAATTAGGTTTTAAAAAATACAATTAACATGGATGCCAGCTACTGAGCAAGTATGTTTTATCCCTCCAAAGAAGAGAGGATTAAGGGAAAGTACACAGAAGCATTGCCAATGCCTCCTTTGAGTTTTTGGGCTTGTTATTGTTTTTCTCTTTGTTTTCAGATATGGGTAACCTAGGGCCTGCAATTAAAAGAGCAAAGAGGAAGAGAGAACAAATTAACGAGAACAGAGGTTAAATTAACATAACCAGTGTCACTGAATGGGGCCACCTGAAAATTCACAACTGCTAGAAAACTTGCTGCTGCTAGACAGAGATAGTAATTTTGACAGCCAGTTTCTGGCTGATATTCTCAGTTGTGGGTATGTGCATATTTTATGGAGTTTATTGAGATAGTATTTTATTGTGAGGTGGGATCACTTGACTCAGTGAAAGCTATGTGCTGTGTGCAGGTGGGAGAATTGAACAGAGAAATGCTCCTATTCAATTAAAAAAGGCATCAAAGGTTTTAAAATATCAGGGTTTATCCCTGCTTTGGCAATTCTTAACACTAGTGCTGCTGAGAATTAACTTCTTTTAGTAGCAAAATGATGATGTGATCAAGAGAAGGATATTTCTGTTACGCAGACTGTCCTAACAGTGAGGAGGGCCCATGTCTAGAACTTTTACTGGAGGACTAACATCCCCTTTGAGGTGTGATACTGGGTTTGTACGTTGTTAATATGTAATTTATATTTTTTTGTGTTAACTTGCCAAATTAGAAAATTTGTCCTGTGGAGAACTGTATAGGGCAGAATAAGAGGGCACATTCTCGGGAGAGGCACAAGAGCAACAATTTGGTTTGACAGTTGTTTTGTTTTCTAAAATACATTGAGCATACTGCATGGCATTTTACTTTTCTGCTGGATTAATTATGCAGTTTCCCATTTCACCCTGCCACCACTGGTGTTCTTTTATCTGGGGAGGAGCCTCCAGCTGGGCTGGCTGTGCCCAGGTGAGCCATGCCAGGGTGTGGGGCTGTGCCTGCCTGTTCTTCCTGCTCCACACCATGCTTGCAGCACTCCTGTTTCCTGGGGTATGTGGCATGTCCATTCAATTTACAGGGTAGACATAGAGGTGTTAGAGCAGTCTTCTGCATGGCTTGGGGAAAGAACATTTACCTCCCTGAGTGTCACCAGAGCCACAGCTGTGCTTTGTTTGGTATCCAGCACGTGCTCTCAGGAAGTGCCAAGGCAGCCTCCCAAAGCTGAGGGGACAACGCTCCCTGCCAGTTCCTTGTGCCCTGTTGGAGGGTTTGTTCTTCTTTGGCCTAGAAGCAGACTGTAGGCAAAGTACTCTGCTCACAGTATCCCAGAATGGGATTGGGATGGAAGGGACCCTAAAGCTTCTCTCATTCCCAGCCTGTGCTATAAGCAGGGACGCCTTCCACGAGCCCCAGATGCTCAGAGCACCATCCATTTCCATACATTCATGGAGACCTACCTGTGATTCTCTGTCTGTGATGATAATCACAGCTGGTGTCATTTTTCTAATGTGCTTACACAGTTCTAGGGGATTTTATTATTATTATTATTATTTTGTTCTTATGAGGGTTTTTTCCTGCATAACTTCCTATGCAATACTGTTTACCTTGTTTCTAGATTGTCAAAGAGACATTCTCAAGGGAAGAGGGCACATTTTTTCTCAGCTATATCCTAGAAGGAAAAAAAAAAAGTCTCTATTCATTTTTAAATTGATTAAAAGATCAATTGGGAAGAAATTTTTATCTAAACTTCTTTTGTAAGCATTACAAACTTCTATTGAGTGCATGTTCCCATGATTTTCTTCAACAGCATTTATTGTGGTACAAAAATTAAGAGAGATCATTTACTTAGATCTGCATGTAGCAAGGTTTTGTTGACAGTTAAATTGTCTCAGCAATACCTCTAACACATCATTCAAAGCAGTCCAAGGTTCAGTCTCTTTCTCTCTGTTAGTTGGGTCTTGGTGCTGTTTGTAATGGAGAGAAGTGTTCAAGAAAACAGCTCAGTAACGCTCCCAGTGAAGCCTTTTTCCTGCATAGTGAATTACAATTATCTGGACTGAAATACTACTTTTATAGTTTATTGTGTTTTTTAAATTACAAGTGACTTTTTAAAATATTTTCAATGTTTAGAAGAAATCATGCTGTGAAAATTACTTATAACTTTGCAGAGCAACATCACTAGAAAACAGACAGGTTGTTTTGTTTGAGCATCCAGCAAGGCTTTGGGTGACTTAAATGTCATCAGATTTATTCAGCTGGGTTTTACCCAGAGGAGAAGCTGCTGCTGCCAGGGGTGTTGTGCTCAGCACAGTGGAGAGTTCACTGCCCACCCAGGAGCACTTCTACCTAATGTTCCCTCCTGTTGCCAGGACTGCAGGTAGCAACAACACAGCAAATGATTCCCCCGTCTTCCTGCGACATAATTCTTGGGAGGAGTTCTTAAGTAATGAGTAAAAGCCTTTAAAATGTACTGGCTGGGTGGGCATCCAGGCCATGTCTTCTGCTCTGTGTTTGCCAGATGTTCTTAGAAGATAAACTGTACTCAAACCCGTACTAGTAAGAACTTTGTAGCAAGGCTGAATTTTTGTATTAATTACAGTAGTAAGTGATGTTAAGAAATGCAAACTTAAATTATTTGTCAACTTGTAAAACAATTTCAGCATTATTTTCAAAACAACATTTAAACTAATGCTGTTTCTAGACATTTACTTTGCATATGTATAAGAAATAATATTAAAAAACAATATAGGGAGAAATTCTGTGTAAGAGAAACATGGTTTGCTTCTTGGATATATTAATGGAGAACTAAATCAGGGATTCTTTTTACAAATATATCTGAGTTTTGGAGCAGGTTTCAGAAACACTGTATTTCTTCATACACTATTCACTTTATCAATGTCATAATGACACTGTATTCACTGTTCTAGAGTATGCCAAGGTGTGCTAACAGGATTTATTAAATTTATTCATAGGTTTATTAAATTTATTCATAAGGATAAGAAAATAGTGCAAACCAGAATATTTTGCTGAGCAGGATCTTTTGGTGAAATTTCAGTATCTCTGATTTTTGAATTTATTTTTTGAGTTTTTTTCTTTTTTTTTTTTAAAGCAGAAACAAGGAGTTCCTTAATATCTTGCTTAGTGAGTTTGGACAGCAGCTACAGGAACAGCAGGCATATGAGCAGGGCCAGTCCACCAGAGTCTATAGGCAGACACAGAGCAGAAAACATTATTTTCATTATTTCTGCTGTCACTCTTCTCAGCTTTTTACTCCCTCTGCTTAATGGGAGATAGATCTCAAACACACAAGGGAAATAAAAAGGACAGTGATAGAAATAACAGACAATTCTTGATAATAATGGGGCTCTGAAGGTACAGCTTGTGTCTGATTTATTGTGGTGTCTTGTAGTAAATAGGGAAAGAAAATACTGCTTTTGAAGGTCTTTTAATCTTTCATAATTTAAATTCTGAATGAAGCTAATGGAAAACCAAAAATTCTGCTATCTGCAATGTTATCCCCATATTTTAACATCCTGGATGATGGAATCAGGAACCTCTTTACATCATTCTTTACATGTGGTACCACTTTGGCCTTTATAAATCTTTTAGTATCTTTTCATTTTGCAAAGAAACTGTTCCTTGTTTTTTTCTATGGTAAGTGCTCCTCCTTATTTCTTTTTATCTTTCTTTTTTTTTTTTTTTAAAGACAGTAAAATGTTCCTACTTGTGCTCTTCTCCCTCCCTACCCCCCAAAACCTCTTAGTAACAGCTAGGGTTTAGTACCTGGGAGGAGTTCAGGCAGAGCCCAGTTCACAGCCACGGCAGCTCCTGGGCTTGCTGGGAGTGACCACACCTCATCCACCTCATGTGGGTTCAGTGGGAAGTGTTGGTGTCCACAGCATCCTGCTTATGCATATGGAGGCAGAAATGGGGGAAAGAGGAAAGGGGACCAATAGGTTAATAGTCAACAAGTAATTTACTGACTGGTTTTATTTGCCTGTTTTCCATTTTTGCCACCTTTATTATGAAGTGTTGCCTTTTAACAGTTTTTTTCCTACCTTCACTTGAACGTCTTGTTAAGTTTGCCTTTATTCCTTGTTATTGGCCAGTTAAGGAAACATCTGTCTTCTGGAGCATGAGGCAGTGCACAATCAAAGCAACATTCATTATGTTTGAAGGTTTTTATAATTAAAGATTTTCACTAGAAAATCATTTAAAAATGAAGTTCTGCTGTATCTAAACTCTTTTCATCCGTCCTTGCTTCTGAAATCAATGTTTACATGCATTGGCTCTCTACTGAACCACTCCACCAGTTGCCTAAATTGTTTTGGGATATATTGTACTGCATTACTTCATTATTTGTTGACTTGGGACTCTTCTAAACTATATATGGGATTAATTTTATAAGATGTCAAGTGTCCCTGTGCACTGTCTCCAAATGGTGCTATGGCACAATGACACATGCCTGAATCAGTAATTTACCTTATACCTGAGGGGTTTTCTGGGCTTCTTTCCAAACTTGCATGTTCTTGTGGAGGTAGCCTGACCAGAGCCACTCTGTGGATGTGTGTTCATGTGATATGGAATTGATGTGCCTAGAATTTTGTGGTTAGACACAGCAAAAGAGTGTTATCATTATTGAAAAACCAGCGATCTTTGCAACCAGTATTTTCAGAGTTGATTACTATTATCTGTAACTGTTCAGAGTAATTCAAAAATGTGAATGAGCATAGTTTGGGCACTCAGACTGCATTAACAATACCCTGCAGTGACTCCATGCACTGGCCATATGGCTCTAATTAAGGCAGCTCAGTATTTGTGTTTGCACACTAGAGAAAAAGAAACAGATCTGTCTTGGATGATAATTTAATCCTCCTCTCCACTGTGCTACTTCATGCTGTAATTAAGGATATTTACACATCCTAACTGTGCATTTCCACTTTTACTATCTATGGGTTTCTTTTCAGTCCAAGCTCAAATCCAGCATCTAGTATTTGAGTTGGGTATAATTGTAAGGGCAGGTGAGGCACTTTATGGCACATTGGCAGCACAATTCCAAACCAGACCCCAGTCATCAGCCAGCTTCTGCCAGGAAACTCCCAGGATCTGGGTTTGTTAGTGTCAGATAAGAAATTTTAGTGAAAACTAAACTAGTGTTCACATATAATATTATCAAATAATGGTTGGGGTTTTTCCTTTTGACTTTTTGGGTTGGATTCATCAGTGCACTCTGACTGTATTCTGTGTCTAAAGCAATTGTCTTTTTTCCGTCTTCTTATGTTTCCCCGTTCTTTCATCCTTTGTGTTTGCCTCACACTAATACCACTGCATGTCTTCCCCACAGCTCATTCCTTTCATCCACAGCTCTGCTGTTTTCACTGCCACTCTCATTTTCCCAGCCCTACTTTTTATTTCCCACCTTCTCTACTGAGATGTAAAGGAACAAACAACTTCTGGAAAGAAATACTTTGGACTAATGTATATGGTTTTTTCCTTGTACTGTAAGATTGCAGTGCAGTCTGTGTGCAGGGGTCAGTATTGATTGCTGTACACAACTCTGACATGAAGGTGCTTCTTTAGTAAATGTAGTAATTGTTAGTGCATACTTGAAAATAATATTTCAAGGAAACAGTATCCCCTGAAGCTTTGGGGGAAACCTCCAAAAAACCCAAATAGTAATTTGCAGTAAATATTCAAAATGAATTTTTTCTAGGACTGAAATATGAAGCCTTATGTTAAAACCATAGTAGACCCCTATTTAAGTTAGTCATTAAACCCTGTTTGTGACAACATGGACTTTTTCTCAAGTGCTTTTGGCTGGGATAAGTTCTGAGTTTAGCTTTGTACAGAGAGGAAAGGTGAGGATGCAAGTCCCAGGACAGGGAGGAAAGGTCAGGATGCAAGTCCCAGGACAAGGAGGTAGTCCTGCATGCTCCCAGCTGGGTCACACCCAGGCTTGGGTACAGTTGGAGTATTGCTCCAGCTGCACATACAGAAATTAGGCAGAGCCAGTGCAATTTGCAGGGTGTTTGCAGTGCTCTTCTGCATTTTAACATAAGATGAGTCCAGACTCGAACTCCAGCCCTGAGTCTGCCTCATGCTTGAGGCTGTGCTAGATCAAATCTTCTGTTTACATAAACCATCTCGTCTTGGCAGTGGTTTCTGCAGAAGCAAGCTGTGTTACACAGAAACCCACACCAGCTGTGTTCTCACTTGAGCCACAGCCTCACATTCAATTAGAAGTTTGCCTTCCTTGTCACATCTTTCCTCACTCTTGTTCAAACTATGGCTTGCTCTGTTCCACACCTCGTAGAGGAACTTCTGAGTCAAAGTGCCAGTGTAATATTCTTAAAACTAAAACTGTATTAGAGAAATTTAGTGTAATTAGTCTAATTTGTTTTCTCTTTAAGCAGATAAATATATGACTGTTTTTCTGTATTTTTTCACTGCAAAATCTCCCCAAATGTTGAAATACCATTATGAAAGCAGCTTTCAAAGCATAGCTACTACTGCTACTGGGAGTGAATTCTTACCACTAAGAAAATCAATACTGGCATATGATTTTCTAGAATGCAGGTGTCTGGCTGATCCACTGCTTAAATAAAGACGTAAACTAAAGTCCATAATATCAAGAAATGTCAGCTGACATATTTCAGGACCACAAAAGAAAATTAGATTCCTTTGAAATGTGGGGGCAACATGCCACTTGTGTAACACCTTATGAGGCTTATGGGGTTTTCCTTCCTTTTCTCCTAATCCCCAAAATGTTGCTGTGCATAAACAAATGCCTTACTCATGTTTGAACATTATATAATGCTTTAGCTCCTGTTTCACTCACAAAACCCCCCCCCAACCCTAACTGATAAGTGGGTATCCCTTAGTTAGGGAATCAGTAGTGGAGGTGAAGGTCTTTGGTCTGGGGTCAAAATTCAGTTCCATGTGTTTGTTACAAGGGACAACAAGGGAGGAAGGACCCCTTGCTCATTGTTTTACCCTTCCTTTCTTGCTCTCCTGATATCAACTCTGCAGAAGGCCTTGGCTCCTTCCCCTGGATCCCTGCCTCTGCCTTCAAAGGCTGAGATGGGTGGGCAAATTGGGGGTTTGTCCAAAACCCTTCAGTTTTAGTCCACTTCAGGACCTTATGTAAATGAGCCTCTGGAGCAGGAAAGGTGTCAGGGGACAGAGCTGCATCTGACTGTGAAATGGCAGGGGATACAGCTGGCAGGGGAGGCTGGAGAAGGAAGGGCACTGGGGGAAAAGGGAACAGTCTGGACTGAAACTGAATCCAGCCCTGAGCCTGCCTCAAGCCTAGTGTTGAGATGAGCAGCAGGGAGGCCACCACTGGCACCTGGTTAGGCAGGGACTGTTTCCAGGCTTCTGGGGTCGGGGATGCTGTCTGGGAATCTTTCGTAGTAGTGTGACTCAGGTGAAGGCTCAGGCACCTTTTCTGTCTCCTCACTCTTTCTGATGCAAAAGTATTGCTATGGAGATAGGCAGGGGAGTAACAGGGGTAGGAACTCCTCTTTCTATAGCCCAAAAAGAATAAAAAGGGCTTTGTGAAGGGGGAAGGGTCTATTCAGTGTCATCTTCTTCATGACAGGAGTAATCCATAATGAAAATCGAAATTATCAAAGGTTTTAAGGGGTGGTTATGTACTGAGGGTGGTGATGCATCCTGCTCAAAACTATAAATAATGCTGGTAACACGGTTTTTGTTACTACAACATTTAGTAATGCTTTCCTCTTAACATGCTGGGTGAAAAGAGAAGAGCACTGCAATGCAGTCTTGAAACTGATTTTTTTTTTTCCCTTCAGATTACTCCACATGAAAAGAATTCTTTTTTTTTTGTGAAATTATGATGATAAGAATATTAATTGGAGGTTGATTAAGCTATGGCACTTGATAGCTCCTAATTGCATATACTGCCTCAGTCAGAAACTGAAAACCTAAGAACTTTTACCCAGCAAAAAATTACCGTTCAACCAACTGTAACCAGCAAAATCTCACCAACAAAGGAAAATAAATAACTTCTCACTTTAAAGGATTTCAAATGTTTCAAGCAAGGTAGAAAAGGTAAATACGCTGTAGGAGAAATCCAGTCACTTCCTAAGGAAGCAATGCAACTGGGAACTTTCTGCAAGGAAATGCTAATGGTGCTGGCTATATGTACCGTTAAGTGGCCTGCAGACTATGAAAAATATTGAATTCCTAATTCAATTTATTGTAATTTTGTTGACTGTGAGCTAAATTTGATCTCTGTAAGGCTGCTGGTGATAGACCTGCTTGCTATCCAATGTCTCTTGAACAGCTGTTAAGATACGTATTTCAATATATTTGCAGAATGCAGATACCAAGTTTGCAATCATGACTGTTTCACCTGGGGAATTGGAACAATTTAGAAAAACAACCGCTAGAAACGGTCAGGAGAATAATTCTGAATAACAAATTAATTTTTGAATATATTAAAAAATAGAACAGGATGTGGAATTTATCATGGAAAATGCATTACCGTTGGCTACTCTAGGCTTTGGGAGTTGCCTTTGGCACTATCAACCCTGGTATTCCAGTGCCACACTTGCAGCGGGAGGAACTGATGTTGGCTGGAAAGGAAGGAAACCCTGGAAGCTCTTGCTGGGCCCTGACTGAGGTTAATTGCCCTGAGGAACAGCCCCATGGCCCGCACCTGTCCCCCCTGACTGAGGTTAATTGCCCTGATGAGAAGCCCCTGGGCCCATACCTGTCCTCCCTGATGAGGTTAATTGCCCTGAGGATCAGCCCCTGGGCCCATGATTGAGGTTAATTGCCCTAATGAGCAGCCCCCTGATTGAGGTTAGTCGCCCTGAGGAGCAGCCCCATGGCCCACACCTGCCCCAGCCACTGACCGAGGTTAGCTGCCCTGAGGAGCAGCCCCATGGCCCACACCTGTCCCAACCCCCTGATGAGGTTAATTGCCCTGAGGAGCAGCCCCATGGCCCACACCTGTCCCAACCCCCTGATGAGGTTAATTGCCCTGAGGAGCAGCCCGTGGGCCCACACCTGCCCCAGCCCCTGACCGAGGTTAGTTGCGCTGAGGAGCAGCCCTGGGCCCGCCTCGCCTGCCCGCTCCATTTCGGTGTCGGCAGAGCGCTCTTGCTTGCTCGGAGTGCGGCCCGGCCTGGCAGCCGGCGGAGCCCCGTGTGCTTCCCGGGACTGAAGGTAAGGGAAGGCTGACAAGGAGAGGTTGGTTTTTCATCAGGGGCTAACTTGGATCTCTTTAAGCGAGCTGTATAAATGCAGACAGAGGTCGCTGGGCTTTGTGAGGGTCGCAGGGTTTGCTTGTTGTGCTCCGTGGCCCAGCACAGCTCTGTAGGGCTCTTCTGGCGCTTTGCACCCACTGAGTGGGGTTGTTTGGGTTTTTTTTCCCTTTTCTTGCAGTGTTAGGCCATGTGCACCATCCCTCTCATGCCTTAATAGCTTTGGAGTTGTTTGCTGAGGTAACTCGCAGCCCTTGGCGAGGGTGGGAGCGGCGCCGCTGCCCTCGGGGGCTGGGCCGAGGCTCCGGGTGGTCCCTGCAGGGCCCCGGAGGCTCTGTTGGGGAGGGACGGGGTGTCCTGGGAGCCCCCACATGTGCGGGTTCCTTCAGTGCCGCGGTCTCCTGACTTCAGTGGCTTCCCTGCAAAGCCTCTTTTTTGTGACTTTTACCTGCTGCTTTGTTGTTCGGCTTCCTGTCCCCGCCCCCCCCCGCCCTTCCCCACCTTGAGACTGGTTCAAGAATATTCAACTGCTTATTGTTGGGTGACTGAGATTTAGCTTGTGTTTGAGCTGGTTATTTCTATGGTAACTTGTCAATGAAATTATGCCATAAGCATGCTTGTCCTTTGTCCTGAACAGTCCTTTATTTAAGATGCGAAATGTCATCCTTGTTTATTTAAAAGCTATTTTACTGTAAATAAGGAGTAAATTTGCTTGTTCCTATTGTTTTATGCAGTGCAGAGAATAAATATTAAAGGAAGAGTAGCAGCAGGATGGGGAAGAGGCCAGGTATGGATATAGAGATTAATTAAAATCAGTTAGAGCCTCTGATTCCTCTGACATTTTAAATTACACTGAACTGCAATGTAATTTAATTTTCAAGGCACTTAAGTAGTCCATTTTTGAGTATTGACTGATTATCTTTTGCCCCATATGCAGAATTGGAATTACTATTTACCTTATTGCTGGAAAAGTGAGTACTGCAGCGCAGCTTCTGCTTTTCAAAAATGTTTTCAATCAGTGGTCAAGCCAACATGATTTACTCTAAATTAATGGAATAGAACTCTAATGGCTCCAGTAGTTTAATAGAAATGCAGTTAAACCTTGCATTGAAATCAACTGTCTTGTGTGAACTCTTAAAGCACATCAGGAAGATGTTCAAGAGTCCCAGTTTAACTCATAATTTTGCAATATTATGTACATACACATCCATAAGGGAGCAAGCCACCTCTGTACAAACACAAGAGTAGAGCAGGAGCTTTTGGGGAAATGCATGATTTCAGCATGGCTAACTTATCATCTTTACAACTGAAATTCGGCGCTCTGAAACACATATTTTTATGTAGAAAGTAATGGCAGTTCTTTCACTTCCAAGACATATCTGTCAGAATTAATAATTGTCCTGGGAAGTTCTCTGTTTCTGGAGCAGAAAAAGGTTGTAAAAGCAAGCTTGTTTTCAGGCTGCTGGTCACAGGGATCAGGTGCTGAAGCATTACAACTGTTGCCTGTTCTCATTATTTGTGGGTCAGCTGTGTGGCTTTTTGGTCTAAATTGGACTCACCTGTGGTTTCAAAGTTAATCACCATATCTTAAATAAAATTAGTTTACAGCTGGTCATGATGCTTAATAAATATAGTCAGCTTGTGTTTTTTCATGAAATACCAGATGAATTCAATCTATGATCTAACCTCTCAAATATTTTAAATTATTATTGTGCTACATCATAGGAAATTTCCTGTTTATTTGAGCTAATTAGGTACTTGAGTTTAATTGCAAGTGTGACTTTTGGCATGTTCAGAATATTTTTTGTATAATCTAGAAATGAAAATGCCAGAAAAGCACTTAGTATTTTGAACGTATTCATCTTAATGGCCAATTCCCAATCTATAAAAATGTAAAAGGAAATTGTTTTAAGCCTTGAAAAAGCCATGCAGTATCTAGCTGTGGAAATAATTTCAGAAGCTTTCAGCATTGATCATTTTAGTATACACAACAGCTTGAGCTGATGCAAAGTATGTTTAGTGTCATGAGACTACTGTGCTTGCAAAATTGAGAATTTTTTTGTCCTCCTTGGAAGAAAAATAGATCCAATGCATAAATTTTCTCCTAAGCTGTGGGTTTTTTACAAGATTCAATGGCAAAAAATATTCCTGAAGGTGCTCACAGAAGAATAGCTGAAATAATCTGTACTGTAGTGGTTCTTTGAGAGCTGAAACACCTTAATTTTCATGCCATTTTCTTTTTGATGGAAACAGCAGCTGTGTGTTGTGGCTTTGAAAGGACTGTCTGTAGTGTTACTCCATCAGGCATCTCACGTATTCTGACCTTTGCTTTATGAGGTGAATGTTGGAGTGCAGTGCTCACAGGGAATAACATCCTGGGAAGATCCTTTGAGCTGTTCCTGGCTTTCAGATGAATTCCTTCATTGAACTGGGGTAAAACCAAATGGCAGTGCATGCTTGGGAGTTGTGGTTCATGCAGCTGCACCTCTCCTTGCTCCGAAGCAGTCAGGCTGAGGGACTTGGGTGCAAAGGGGAGGGGCCCTGGGAGTACCTGCTGCAGGTGATGGCTCCAGTGAGAGGAGAGGGTCTTTCCCAGTAGCTGTAGTTGATGGTGACTAGAGCTAGTATTCTAAAGCAGAGCTAATTACTGTGCTGTAATGTGAGTTAGGGGTAGATAAGTGCGGTAGAAAAATGAATTTATGGGCACTCTAGTTTTGGAAGGAAGTTTGGAGGTTTTTGACATAGGTATGCACCAGCAGAGAGGAGGGATGAATGAGAAGCCTATTGTAAGGCAAGGGTGACTACCTGGGCGGTGGCTGCCACGTGCCTGGTGTGGGCCAGGAGTGCAGGTGACTTTGCAAGGTGCAGCAGGGCTGGGCCCTCTTGGGGTTTTTAGCTTGTCCACTCCTTAATTTTTGTGGTGAGCTTGCCTCTTTATGTGTCTAGGAATATCCTTAGACCATTCACAAACAGCCTAAATATCCCTCGACTGTGCAGCCCCACTTAAGCCAGTGTTAGTGACAGCTACCAGCAGAAGCAGAAGTTGAGAAGAGAAATAGAGCTCAAACCTCCTTTATGATGTCAAGTCATTTATTCCCTCTGTCCTGGGGGGGACAGAGCACCGACCTGGGCAGTCGGCAAGGTGAGAGGGCGGGGCTTTGTGTCCTGCTGGTTTTATCACAGACAGGGGGAAGGGGGATCCCAGGGGCAGAGCTGGGATAAACAACCAACCAGCTCAGAGCCCGGGCTGCTGGAACCTAAGGCAGACCTGACTCAGTGACATGGCAGGGACCCGGCCGAGCGGGGGGGAGACCCAGGGGGACCCACCACAACAGGGCCCTCCGTGCCCAGGAGGGATACAGATATGGGCAGGCTGGTGAGCACTGTCAGTTGGGCATGGGAGCAGGCTTGTCCCCACATTTTGGGAGCCTTAGTTTGTAATTTGGTTTCCAAAATGGCAGTCGCTTGTGCCACACTTGGGCACTTCTCACAGGTTTAGTTTCAAAAGTGATGGTGGCTCTTGTTCAGGTGAAACCCTGCTGCACTGCTGTCAGTCACTGTCTTAGTCCCTTCTAGTGACTGATCTGTCCATCCAGACTGTGTTGCCTCTACGATTCCACTGTACTTTGTAATTCTATGATAAAATCTCCCATCTGGAAGAAAGAACCAATAATTCCCCTGCCTTTGTGATCCTGCCATTGGTTTCCCCTCAGCTGTTCCTTTGCAGCTTTTCGCTGCCAGCAGCAGAGACTGCAGGTGGTCAAGGCTGTGTTGGTTGTTTCTCCTGCCCTTCCCTGCCTGAACTGTTGCCCAATCTGCCCTTCCAAATGGTGGGTGAGAACATCCTTCATGCTCTTTCTGCTGGTACTTTTGTGATTCCCAGTGTTCAGGGCATCTGGTTTACTCTTGAACAGTCTCCCCCAGTAGTGATCTGTTAGGACTCTGTACTGGTACTTCCAGGGGCAGCATCCCAGTACTGGCAGCTCTTCTGCTTCCCAGACTTTTGAGTTGCCCAGACAGATTGTGTGTGGAGTCCTCTCAAGCTTTGCCCCTGGTGCTTGACCTGCCTGCTCCTTTACTCTGAAGTTATTGTTAAAAATGTGGTGTGGTCACAATTTTCAACCTAAATTTTGCAGGTAAAGGGAGGTTTTTTATTACTTCTGTGCATCCAGAAATTGTGAGTCTCTTGTGCTTTCAGTTCTCTCATTACTTTTGTTGCTCTTGATTGGTTCATGCTTTTATCATGCCTTTTTTATTCCCCTCTCCCTTACTTTAACATAAAATTTATGACATGGTGTCTAAATAAAAAGAGATTTAATCCAAATTGATTTGATTCCAAGTTAAGGGTTTTTATGTTTCAGAAAAGCTTGTCCATTTTAATTTTTTTAAATCTCTATTTGAAGGTTTGCCTAAGGCAGAGAGAGGTATTGGGGTTTTGGAAACTTTGAAAAGTTGAGATTTTTGTGTGGTTCCAGTTCTACCAGGTTAAAATTGTTTTCCATCAGCCTAATACTTTCTTGTACAGAGGTGCTTTGATAAACACTAGGACTTTAGATACTTAAAGGAGCCTTTAATTGGAGGAGCTGATTAAGCTGCTTAAGGAGCCTTTAACCTTTTTTCTTTAGTTGTGGCTCTTCTGTTAAAACATATGCTTGTATTCTAGATGCTTTTAAATTCAGCAGTTTTCCTTTTATCTCAATGGCTTCAACTTTATTTGTGTATTTTCCTGTTTTCCTTTTATGAATCACAGTATCCAATTTTCTAAAGCATTATCTTGGTCTCTTATCTGTCTGTAAACTGCTAGGTGATACCTTGTGTGCAGGATGTTTTATTAAATTGAGTTTGTGTGCTTTGTGTTACACCACACATCCTTTGGTCTCTGTAAATCTAATCCTAGGCAGGCCTGTCCCTCCTTCCCATCCCTGGCTCCCCTATCTTTTAATCCAGATGTGTCTGTGCTGAGAGGCTTTGCTCTTGCCCAGCTCTTGTGAGAGATGTCAGACATCCATGGCTTTGTGGTATTTCCCCAGTGAGCACACTTGGGCTCTTTTGTAGCTTCCATCAGAGTGGAAAATTCTTGAGCTTAGGTTGCAGGTAGGGTGGAGGCAGCAGCAGCTCAGAGCAGCGTTGTATAGGTGAGAAGAAATGAGATCTTCTGAGAAGAATGGAGGGGCCAGGAAAGATCAGCAATTGTAAGCCCATGGCAGGCAGAATCAGAAGGCAGATGATTTATTTACCAGTAAAGGATTTTCTTCAAGAAGATAACCTTGCTTTTTTTCTTATTATTCTAACAGAACAGAAGAAAATAGGCCAAATCTTCCTTCACTTTTCAATCTTTAAAGCCTTTTCATTCTCAGCAGCATTGGATTAAAATTTCTTGAGTATTTTTAGGAACTACTTGAGCTTGAAAAGAAAAGAAACCCAGCTTGATGCTTGTTCTTAGTTTGGGAATAGAGCAGTTGTGCTATGGAGTTTATGGAAGTGTAAATAGAACTTACACAAGTATAAACTGTTCGAAGGGAGACTGCCTTTCATAATGACAATGGCTTTTGAAGCCAACAAGTGTGTTCCTCTTAATTTCAGAGTAACAGTTTTTCTTGGTTTCTTGGTCATTACAGTATGTCCTACTGAGCAGTTATAAAATTTCTTATGATCTTTATTTCACAACTTACAATTTTTTCTTGTATTTTTAGAAAGAATACAGCTGTAGGTTATAAAATAAGTAGCAGAGCTAGATAAAGTAGCAGAAAATCCAACTCCACCCATCAGTATGTGCTCATATAGCAGAGTTGTTAAAATGTCCACCCTATTGTTCTCTTAAATCAGGTGGACAATAACACAATGAAAAGCATTTTCATATGTGTAACACTTCTGCTGTCTAAATATCAGCTTCTTGACCAAACAGTTTGTATTCTTATCATTTATATCCCTATTTGAAAACAGCATCTATATTTCACTTGTTAAATTTCAAAAACACTTTTGAAATGGAAATCAATTCCTAACTTAATTTAAATCTAAAATTGCTCGCATATCAGAACAGCCTGGTCTCCTTCAGGCATTTTATTATGAAGTACCAATTAGGGGCATAATTTAACTTGTGAAATACACAAATCACGTGGAATTCACATGTGCTATATAAAGAAAAACATGTGCAAGTACCAGACTTATGCATTTCAGAGGCTGAATTGCCTGACATGGTAGTCTGGGCCCCCCATGCACTTGCCTCATTTTCATTGGCTTGTCAAGAATATGGAAATTAATTTAAAAAGTAAACAGGATTTGTATTAAAAAGGGCAAGTGAATCTTCTGGGCATTTGTTAGTCTTATGCTGCAGAGATGTTCACATAATTGTTCTTAAATAAATAATGCAGATTTTGAAGTAAAAAGTGGCCTGTTGGGTTCCGGGCCAAACTTAAGCTGTTAAAACCTGATGTGCCAAACACAAGGCATGGGAAATTTTAGGTTGCAGTAATTTTATTGAGCTTTCGTTCTTCCTTCCCTGAACCCATCTTTTTTGTTTATTAAACGTGTGTATCACAGCAAAGTAAAAAGTAGCTAAAGGATTGTCTCTGCCTTAGGCAGCACCTTGGCCATTATCTTGGGGGTTTAGGCTGGGAAGTGAGTGCTCAAAACTTCAGTTTGGGTTGAAAGGCTGACATTTCCAAGTGCATCTTTTTTATAGACTTGTATTTCTGTAGAGGCTTTTGTAATGTATTTAAACACCATGTAGTATTTCAATGGGTTCTAAAATCTGAATAGCAAAACTTTTTTGGGTAATAACTAATCTGCCATGGTGTGCTGTTCAGACAAGTGAGTTATTATTCCATCTGTATAATGCCATGCAAGCTGTTACATATTACTTTGGCTCTACCCTCTAATTTCTATTACCTTTAAAAACACAGATTTAATTGTAACAATTTTACTCTCAAGATCAAATATATACTTGCCCAGAGAACAAGAGATAATAGAATAAAAATCAGCTAATCAAAATTTAAATTATATTCAAGTTATATTGAAACTATGCAGTTCAAATAATGATCATGAAGAAAAGAGGGCTAGTTCTTTTCTAATTGGGTTGGAGGAGAAATAAATACAAGCAGTGACAGTGAAACAGCTTTAGTATGTATTGTAAGATTTTGGCTAGATTAATGTTTTAATTATTCTGTGGCGAAGGAAATCTCTCAGAGTCACCTGCCTGAGGCAGAGTGGCAGAAGGGGGTTCTGGCAGCTCCAGCCCCAGTGCAGGGAAGAGCTGCAGGTGGTTCTGCCAGGCCTGTCCTGGGAGCAACCAAGCATGGCAACATCATGGAGGTGACAGTTGTGCACCAGTAGGGTCCTGAGGCCGAGGAAGGGAGGCAAGAGCACAGTGAAGGCTTTGCCTGAGGGGAAGAGGAGTGTTCACCACAGTTATGTCACAGTCATTGCATGTCTGCTCAAAGGGAAAGGGAAAACCCAACTTGGTTAATCAAATCAATTAATATGTTAAATGAGAAGGGGAAAGATCCTGTTCCCCTTCTTAAGTGGACATTCATAAGGATTAAGGTAAGAGTTGCTGCTTTTTTTCTAGTGACATAGGACATAACTTTGGTGCAGTCTTTTTCCAGGGGTGTAAAGGATGGATTTTCAGTGTCAAGATGCATTTTATTTAGCAGTGTCTGCAGCACTCAAACAGTGTTGTCCCCTGTTCAGGGTAGGAGTGCTCCTTGTCCTGCCTCTGTGCTGAGCCTGGCAGCTGGACTTTCTTGGCATCTCTTCTGTGGAATTGGCTGAGTCAGCTGAAGCTGCTTGTGGAGTGGCTGTGGTTTCCCTTGCTACCCCAGGGTGTTGTGGGGCAGCTGCCACTGAGCCATCCCAGCTCACTGTGACCCTTTCCTAGGGAAAGACATACCCAGATTCTCCTCCTTGGGGTGTAACCCAAACTAAACTGCTCTGCTGCAAATGAAAAACATTTTTGTATCTCAAGGCTTAAGGATAAGGGAGGTCTTAGTACTGTGGAAAGAAAAAAAAATCCTAATTTTTGCATGAAAAGGGAGCACCCTAACACAGAGAAGGAATCTGTCTTGTGTGTGTGGATCACGAGGCTTCTGGGCAGCAGTGCTATTGCATCAGCACTCACTTCAGGTTTGATTACACTCTATTTTAAGGTATAGACTATTTTAACACCTGTCCTAAGATGTAAGAGTGGTTCTGTCTGGCAGTGGCTGGTAGCAGGTGCCTGAGGAAGCGGAGAAAATTAGTAGGAATGATGCTTCAGAAAACTCAGTCTCCTGAAACTGAGCAGAGATCCCTTCAGAGAGAGGTGATGGCACCTTTGCACTTAGGGCCAAATGAATTTTTTAAAAATCTATTCATGTAACTGAATAGAATGCTTACTGACCCCATTTAAATGTTCTCATTGCAGCCACCAGGGCAACGAGTTCCCCAGTCCAGTCACTTTTGTGAAGTCTTTGATTTGACTCTACATCAGATAATTTCACTTGATGTCCCCTGTTTCTTACATCTAATGTGAGATGGCTAATGGTCATTCCTTCTGTATCTTCCTGTCTCACTGCTGAGTTGGCAGAACCTGGTTACAGGGCTGCATAGTCCTGAGTCTTGCAAGGGAGAGCCTTAACCTGTGTAATTGTTCCTTCCACAGAGGGTGCTCTGTTCATCCACTTTACCTTTCTGCTTTCCTGAATCCACAGCATGCTTAATCTCAGAGAGGCTAGACCTGTACACATGACTCAGGAGGAGGCTCATCTGAGTGCTGACATGCTCATTTTCTTGGTTTTCTCTTCAAACTCACAGGCTTCATTGTTTTTTGTTCGTTGACCACAAGTGAGAATTGAACTGATGTATGCAGCCTTCTGAGTATGCACAGTAGTGCTCATTGGATTATGTATTCAGCTAGGGTGACTTTTTTTTGGCCCTCAATTGGAGTGTGACATGTGGGATAAGCTATTGCAGATGTGTGCTACTTCCATGACAGAAACAAGGCTAATGGAATTGTGTTTGGTTTTGTGATTAACACAAAAATTACTGAAGGTCACCGTAGCTCTTAAAAATCAGAGCATGAGGGGTCACAGCTCGAACTCCTTTCCTTCAGGATAATGACTCAGTGGTGATCTCTTGGAAAGCTGGTACCTCCAAAAAGGGTTGAAAGGAGTCCTCCTGAAACTGTTCCAGTTACTCTCCAGAGTGTGGCTGGGGTTTCAGAGCTGTCAGTTGATTGCGGGGGCTGTGTGGGAGTGAGTGATTAGGGTAGATGTTGGTCTGTGCAGGAACGCTACTGAGTTGCTTGGAAATGAACATGCTAAGGTGTGGAGAAGGATGAAGTTTTCCTGCAGACAAGGAAATCTTCATCCTTTTTATTGGAGGGAACCTTCCTTTTCAACTCAGATTTCAGCTGTCACATGGGTGATCAGAGACAACACAATGCAAAAAGCTCTCAGAGCCAAGGATGAGTCAGGAAGAGTTTTACCAAAAGTGGAAGCTGCTTTTTCTGTTTAATTATCAGTTTATGAACCTGCTAAGCCAGTCTTCATACAGATATTTTTCTTCAGGTTATTGCAAGGTGTGATACTCAAAGTAGTCTAGATCAAATCTGCTAGAAGTAGTCACTGAAACCAGGGAGCAATTATGTGACAAGATTGGGGTTTTTTTCCTTTTTTTATTGCCATTTTCCTGTCGTCATTATTCTTTGGAAGTAATTGATAGGTACAAACATGGTCTGATTTGTATTGCTGCATTGTGTTTTAAAAAAAAGATTTGTGTTTTATACCACCTAACCTGGAGTGTAATGAAACCCATTTCATTAACTGAAAACAAAAAACCCTAAAAAACTTTCTGCCTTCTAATAGTAATTTCCTGCTGTTAATTTTCCCACTTTGCCAAGATACCTGTGAGAATGATTCACGCAGTTAATTCAGTCCTGCCCATCTGCCAGCTGCTGTTTTCGCTAATGCATTAAAAATTTACTTTTGTATGATTCCTTCTAGGCTGCTATTTATTAATGGATTAAGAATGGTCTTTTGAAGTGAACAGCATGTATGCAGCAAACTATTTTGTTCAATTTAAATAAAAAAGAATGAAAGAAGTGCTCTTAACCTTGCTCTTTGAAGATGTTTGGATTCAAATGTTTGGTTTGAGATATTGCTGGTTTTGTTTTTGGGTTTTTTTTTTTAGATAGTGTACCCTGGAAGCAAAACAAATTTTAAAGGTTTTCTTTTACCTTCTTATATGAAAGCTCTATTCTTCAAAGAGAAAACTAGGTGAGGCACAGGCAGTGCTTGTGCACAGCTCACAGTTGTGCCACGTGAGCACAGGCTCTGCAGCTGTGCTGTAGCGGCCTCAGTGCTGCAGAGCCTGCTTGGCTCCTGTGCCCAGGGAGCAGGGGTGGCTCTGGCTCCATCCACGCTGTGCCTGTGGGGTGCACGTGCAGCTGCCTCTCTAGTCCCTGCTGGAAAGGGGGGTTCTGGGCCACTTTTCAGATGAGTTATCCTGGAAGCAAACTCAGTGGTTTTCTGGTGCTGGAAACCCTCTGAAGACACTTGCTCCTAGCAGAGATGCATCCTAGGCTGTCTTCTGCCCCTGTGGTGGCAAGGGAAGGTGGTGCTAGAACTTTCCTGGAAGTGTTGTTTTGGGCCTGGGAGGTCTCTGTCCCTGCAGCCTCTGAAAGGCAGCAGCACCTGTAGGTTTTGGCTAAGTGGGTTTGTAGGTAATTGTTACCTTCACCATAGCATGGCTGTTTTCACTGCTCATGGCAAGGGCACAAGCAATGTGTCGGAGCAGCCTGGGGGACTTCTTGTTTAGATTGAGTAGGCCCAAATAAATAGTTAAAGTGGCAGTAGACCAAGGATTGCCATCTGGCCTTCTGTGAGGGTCACCATTCTCAAATGGCATTCCTCTGAGTTCCTGCTAGGTGATTGTGGTGACTGGAAATACACTCAAAGAAACTGGAATAGAAACAGCAACAGTGTGAGGAAAACCAGTGTAGCAGAGCTTGATTTAGTCTCAAGTTTTCCATTAGCAAGCTGTATTGCATACTGGGCAGAGGCATTCATAATGCAAGGAAAAGCACCAAAAAACGTGGTCAGTAGAAAGTTGTATTGCATACTTGCCAGAGGTACTCATAATGCAAGGAACAGCACCAAAAGACCCAGTCAGCAGAACAATAAAAATAAGTTTCCAATGAGTGGAAGCTTCCTTTTCATAATGAAATACTACTTGTGGGATTTTTGTGCAGTGGCTTGAAGAAAGCTATATAAAAAACCTGTGGGAAGGACTGAGGAGAGGCTGTCCTTCCCCTAGGTCTGTGTTTTCCTCAGAGCCTAGATCAGTCCTGTTGGGAAGAGTAGGATGAGAACGCAGCTTCTGCAGTGTGCTTTACTTTCTGGCTGTATCTCCTGGCTACACAGCGTAGTGATTGCTTGAAAGCAGAGCTCTTATTACAGCTATGCATTATTCACAAAGAGAAACAAGTGTTAATTATTTCTGCTTGGTGCATTCAGTGATAGCCTGCTGTTGTAATTTATTTTTTCCCCCACATGGATTTCTGGCAGTATTTTACTTCTTTTTGTATTTCTGGTGATGAAATGGCAGCTTCTTGGTGCATTCTTTTTTAAAAATGGTGGGTCCAAATGCTATAGCTAGTACAGCTTTTTGGCAAAGAGCTTTTAAGTTTTTTTAGCTTTACAGAATTGGGTGAGTACATTATGTTTAGCCTGCCATGTAAAGAAAGAATTGATTGATTAGATTTAATCACTAAAGAAAAAGTCAGTGCTGCAAGTGTAACCCTCCCTGCCCCAACCTTAAGTAGGATCACTTAGAGTAAAAATACAGGACAATTTGATGGATACTCATTTCACTGCAGTACGCCAATATAATTAAACCAAGAACGAAGATTTAAGATGGAAATTTTCAACACTCCTTAGAAATACAAGGTGAAGGGGGTAGAGCCAGCATCTAACAATTTTGCAGAGGAAAGAATAGAAATGAACTGATTCTGAATGGACAGGCTATTTAAGTTTTTATCTGGATTCCTATTTTGCCTCACTGTACCAGAAAATATTTTCATTTACGTAGAAAGCTTCATTAAAAATGTTTACTTTTTCTTTACCAGAACTGCTTTCAGTATCATTATCTCCCAAGTGGAGGATTGATTCCATGTACATCAAAAGATGTTTGTAGGTGGAATGGCATTACTGAGCACGATTGATTTTGTGGGTGCAGTGTTGGTGACCGAGTGAGGGAAGAGCTGTGGGTTGCTGGAGTAGCTGTGGCTTGAGGACACTCCCTGTACTTGCATCTCCTTGCTTTCTGTGAGCAAGAGAAATCTGTGTCCATCTTTATGCAGATCTGTGGTTCTGGTTACAACTGCAGCTTTGAGCCCCAAGTAAAGCTATTGCAAATGTGATAGTTTGCCATTAGCTGTCAGAACAGATAGAAGAGCATTTACACCAGCACTTGAAAGCTGCAATGAAAGAGCTCTGTTTCCAATTCAGACACAAAGCACATGGGTTTCTTGTATTTGCTCAGTATTCCCAATTCACCATTAGGTTGTGGCTGTTCTGTGCAATCTGTTTAGATCTGCCCCCATCTGTTCTAATCTGATGTTTTTTCCTGAAAAATGAAGCTGGCGGAGTGTGATTGTTGCACAGGCAATCAATTACTGCAGCTGTAAAAGTGTTCTGCCTGGTGCAGTCAGTGTGTGCTCTTACCAGGCTGCTGCCCTTCCTCCCCCCTTCCCCTCGCACAGGTAAACCGCGCTGCGGGCACGGGCTGGAGCCAGCAGCGATGGAGGCGGCTCTGGCTGCTACAGGAAGACAAATGGGAGACTGCTGGAGTTAGGTTTTGTGAGGGGACGTTGTCAGTGAGAACAGCTACTGGTGGTGCGTGAGTGGCTGGAAGCTGCATTTGGGGAATCGTTGTAAGAGGCCAGCTGTGAAAGAGGAGGGGTGTTCGCCAGCAGGCTGGCCCGGACCTGGTACCGCTCAGTATGGCTTTTCCTCATGGATGAATTGAAGGAAGGAATGCAGAGGACACTTAACAAATTGGCACAGTACCAAACTTGGAAGGAATAGAATTGCAAATGGACATTGCCCCCGCCAAAGCATCCAATTGTACTGGTACAGCAGATTCAGCAGTTGGGCCGGGAGAAGTGTAGGAACAGCAACCACACAGACACGGGATACAGAATACTCCCTCAGAATGGAATGCTGCGAGTTACTATGCTCTGTTCACCTGAATCCCAGTGACAGCAAGGTCAAGCTTCTGTGAAAAATATTAACATTGCTAAGATATATGAGGGAGATTTATATTTCTGCAGGAAAGGGGGAGTCATCTGCCCACTCTGCTTGTCATGCTGCCAGGTGCAGCCTGGAGCATTGCTGCTTGTTCAGGCTCTGGTCTAACAGCAGTTTGTAAGCAGGCAAAAGTAGCCTGGAGGAAAGAGAAAAGTGGTGAGAGGTACAGGAAATATGATCTTGGAAGAGCCATGTATGCATAGGTTTGCAGATATAAAACTAAACAGGAAGGTTTGGAGCAGACATCAGCTCTCAGATGCAACAGTCATCTGTGGATCTCTGAGTAATGATCTGTTCCCCTCCTCATGTTTAGGGAAAAGAAATAATGTGCTGGAGTTGCTGCATGAAGGACATAGCCAGAGACTAGGGAAAGTGTGCTTGTGATAAGCTTTATTTAAATAATAATAGCTTTTGGCCCTTGGGTTGTGTTATTATGTGGGCCAGAAGTCATCTTAGAAAGCCCAGGCTTGAAGGAGCAGCAGAGATCATCTGCCCCAACTTTTGTGGGAAAGAGAGCCTAGGTGAGATTATTTAGCCCTTTTCCATGTCCTAAGTCATGTCTTAAAAACTGCTAGTGATGGTGTCTCTGCCACCTCCTTGGGGAGGTTGTTCCACTGAATGATTTTTCAGACTGTAAAAAAACTTATTTCTTATATTATCATGAAAATCATGAAGTAGGTCTGTAGTGTTACAGACCTATGACTTGTCTAACCCTGCCTCTGAAATAGCAAAAACCTGAACAACATGTATAAAAGATAGTGTTCTCTAGTTTCAGGGAAAAGAAAATCAGATTTTTATAAAATATATCTTGTGTAGTAAGGTCTTGGAATTATTTGCCTTTTGCTGCTGTCTTACAGAGCAAATTTTCCTATGAGCTAATATATAACAAAACCCTTACATGGTATTGGGAGGGAAAGTATCCACAGGTTACTGCTTTGGGCTTCAGATCTTTCTTTGGTAGACGCAGAAGGTTTGTGTTTGCTTGAGCAGTAGTTTAGCTTTTCCCTAGGTATTTTTGAGAGTATCAATACCTACTAACAGATGATGTAAATAAATGCTGCTTATTTCTACCTTTCAAATCTGCATATTAATAAATACCACTTTGTTGCTCTGGCATAGCAATTGCAGTATGTATGCTATATGTGACTCTCCATTTATCATTATCCACCTTCAGGGTTTGAAAAAGTTAATATTTTAAAAATGTTACTTACTTAAACCACTCTTTTAATGAAGCTGGCCCAATGAGAAGTGAGTGGTGGAAAGCAGTTAAATGATGCTGCTGGGCAGAGATGACAAAGATGGATCCAGCTCTTCTGATATGAATATAGATTTATTGTGTTACTTAGCTATAAACTTGTTGCAGTTTAGATATAGCTCATGTAAACTTCATGGGACAGGTGCCTTAACTTCCAAGGAATGATTAAGTGCTACATCATTCAGGCTGCTGTGTGAATCATCATCTTCAGATTAATGTGCACCTAAATTAGTAATTCACTAAGTTATGAACGTGGGAAATATTTTGCTATGATTATGAATAATTAATGAAAAGCTGTATTGGCAATGTCCACCCAATAATTCATCCTTATGGCTTTGTAACAGAATGTTTCAGGCTGCCTCCAGGAGCAAATCTGAGGAGTAGAGTCAGGATGACAAAACCCACAACCCTGAGGAAGTCCTGTGGATTGATGGCTTTGCAAACGAACTGCTGGTTAATTGGGCAGGGGGTGCATCTCTGGATGCTGCAGGCCTTTTGCTCTAGCATGAGTTGTGTGTCCTGCTGGGGGCTTTGAAGCTGCAGCTTGTGCAGTTATCACTTGAAGGAAGATGGAAAAGTGAAGGTGTCTTGAATGTTAAGGTGCCTGGATTTCGATTAACAAGTCGAATATAATCGGCTGTGCGTATGCCTGTTCTCAGTTTCGCCTTGCCTGCTAACATTATCCATGTCTAATATTCAGATTCACAGCTTCCATTACCCCCTTGCAAAGAATTAGTGTATTTCTGTTAGGTGAGCAAAACCCGGGATACTTGCTGTACCCTTCCAGCTCTTTTGGCAGGGTGAGCCACGGAAGGCCAGAGAGGGGAAGGGTGTGTTGGAGATAGAAATGTGGGATCTGTGTAAGAGGGAATTGGGATATCTGCATGTTTCCAAGCAGCATGTCCAGGCTGGGAACAGGGTGAAAGCAGCCCGAAGTGCCCTGGTGTGGCTGTGCACAGGGGCTGATGAGGCCGTGTGTGCTGTGCCTGAAGGGAGAGTGGGGCTGTGCAGAGCCCCTCCTGGGTGCGTGATGCTCCCTGTGCACCGCTGTCAGCGACAGTGTCACTCTGGGCCTTTGTTTTTATTGCGGGGGATTTGTTACACCCACATGCTACAAGCCAAGCCAGCACTTTAATACGAAGTATTGAATGTCAGAGCGGAGCGCTGTGTCAGACCCTGCTGAAGCAGAGGTCAGGACCTGCCGTGCCCCCATGCGCTTCCCTCACTTCCAGGCACTGCATGTCCTGCCTTGGCTGCACACACTCGGTGCTGTGGTGCTGCCTGTTTAACTCTTGTCTTTGCTCTTTAGTTTTCCACCTGTCACAAAGTGCTCCTTCTCCCTGAGTGCAGTCAGGTCACAGGGGCTGTCTCAGCACGCTGGTGTCCAGAAGTGGGCAGGGGAGAGATTTCAGCAGCGGGTTCTGCACCTCAAGTGGGTCTAAGATTGCTCTTGCCACCAATGGGTTTGAGAAGGCTCATCTGACCTCTTCAAAGCACAGAAATGAAGTAGCTCCCACTTCAGGGATCCACTCAAAGAAGGGAGAAGAAATGTTAATGACTGACTGTTATCTTCCGTGACCTCACGAATGGGATGGGTGGGATTATCCCAGACGGTTCACAAACATCCTCAGATACAGTGTTGAATCAGTTGAAAGACCTACAAAACAATTTCAAAAGCAAGATGCTTATCTGGTTCTTAGGAAAAATTCTTAAACTGAGTAGTATACCAGGAACTTATTTTGTTAGTAATAACTGAAAGAAAATATAAACTTTTGATTTGTGATTTTTTTTTTTTTTCCCATGTGTGAAGCTCATAAAAATATTGCCTATTGCTTTGTTTGGGTGATTCCCAACCTTCTTGTGAACAATGATTGGAAAAATATTTTAAAAAGTTCATAGCTCCTTATGTGTTTATGGATATGATTTGAATCATGGTCTTAGTTTTTCCAGAATCTTAGCCTTTTTCTTTGACCAGACTTTGCTTGCTTATTTTCTTAATTCTTCTCCACCTCCAATATTTGTGTTTCACTCCATCAAAATATTGGCCTCCTTTTGCAACAGCTGTGCTGAAAGGGCTTTTTAAGCCTTTGGATCTGTTGTTCAGAACTGCTTCTCGTCCACTTCCCTCTTTTATGTATTGAATTAGATAAAGGGTGAATTCCTTTTTGATGAGAAAGAAAGATTCAAGACTTGGAAGGCGCCAGATGGTGGCAGTGGTCTTTCACATGTGACAAGTCTGGATCATGCAGTGAAGCGTAAGAAGTTTATGCAAGTTTTACTCCATGCCATCCTCATTTTTTCTCTTACAAGCTGTGTAGTTGGAGTGAGGAAGGTGACAGGTTTTTATGCTTATCTTGAGAGACTGCCTGAAGAAGGTGAGATGTGTATCCAAGAGAGCAGAAAGGATAAGCCTTGGCTATATCTGAACATTGCTGTTCAGATGTAATGCTGTTATTTTCTGTATTTGTATCACGCCGTTGCATTTCACTGCATTTCCGTTGAAAGGTAGAGCAGTTTGGATGCCAGCTGAGTGTGCCAGCTCGTACTGCATGAGGCTTTTGTTCTGGTTCTTAAAATCAGACATGGACCTTCAGTCTTCGCTGAATCTTTCTGCATGTGTAGTTTTGAATACCTACTTTATTTCTGAATGCAGCAGGTACTAGCTCTGTAGTGATGTTATAGCTATTTGCTCTATATTCCTGAAATCTTTACTTTGGTGTATTCAGAGAAGCTTAACAGTATTCTGTTTCTTTGCTTTTAGGAGGAATGGCTGGAGTAATCTGTGTTAGAAAGAGAGAATCAAGTGCTGAATTCCATATTAAATGTTTTGTTAAAGTATTAAAGACAGAACTATACACTTCTTGCCTCTGGAGCTGAATCCTTGCAGTCTGTGCTGTGATTCTTTCCTGTTTGGGCACAAACTGTGAGAGGGAAGAGAGCACCTTCAGATGTGGGAGTGATGGGTAAGGGTTGATTATGAACAACAGGTACAGAAATGGCAAAGTCCTTTAATAATGTTGCCCTGTGTGACTGTGAGTTGATCGGTGAATATCAGTGTTACAGTCCTGGGGCTCACACAGCAGCTGTAATGAGCTGTAACCAGTGTTACACAGAAACAGGACAGCAGAAAATTTGCTGACCATCCATGCTCCCACGTCATCTGCAGAGCAAACCTTCCTGCTGGGAAATGTCCTAGCACTACCAGAGAGGCAAGACATGGGATCTGCAGCCATGGGCTTCATCCACAAAGGTGGGCTCTGACCCCCTGAGGTGTTCTTAATGAACCTGTCACCACAGCTGCTCTTCAGGCAGCTGAAACCCTGGTGGCTCCAGCAAAAGCAAGGTCAGTGGGGCCATGTTTGAATTCAGGAGGAGTTAACTGGCTTCCAAAGCCACCTGTGAGCATTACTTCAGGTTGTTGTTGGTTTTTGCTCATATTATGGCTTGAATACAGCAATGGTGAATGTTTTAGAGTCTCTACCTGGAATCCATCCATCAGTTACTGAAAAAAAAAGACAAGGTTAAAAAGCAGTTGACTTCAAGTAGCATGTGGTCTTTCTTCACACCTTTTTTTGCAATTTAGGATTCCTACCCCTGCAAGGTTTGGTCCACATCTTCTCTATCACAGTGCTACTGGAATTCTCAGGGATTCGTTACTGAGTTCCTAGACTGAGATTTTTGTCTTTTTTGTGTTAAGCTGCTTTGTCTAGTCTGAAAAAGCAAGAAAAGCTCCCATTTGTCTCATTAAACACAGTCTTTACTTACATATTGATAAGAGAAACAGTACAAACTACATTGAGGAAATCGCCACTGAGTTACAGAATTTTGCTGTTGGGGAGTTTACTGTTGAGTGTTTTTTTTTTTTTTTTTTTAACTTAACTATGAGTTTCAGTCTGAAAAAGTATTAGACCATGGATCAAAATGGAGCCTTAGAGTTGCAATGTGAAATTGCAGGATGTGTGTGTAAACAGTGTGTACTTCTCAACTGACAGGATTTAATAGCACCTATTACACTTTTTCTGCTTTCTTAGCTGCACCTGGCATTCTAGAGTCAGGCCTTTATCAAATAGTAAAAAAATAGTTTTTCCACTTTCCCCATATTCTCATAACTTGGCCTCCTTTTGTCCCTTATCATGACCTCAGCTGTGAGTAGTAAGGAGAAAGGATAGTCATTCTTGATGGTGTTTGCAAACAGGGTCCTGACATGGGGCACTGGTTTGCAATATAAATGGGGTTAAGGCTGAATTGAACCATTTGGCCTGAAGATTGATTTAATGGCTTATAGGATTTTAGTTGTTTGTTTTCTTGCAGGAAATGGCAGCCATCCTAAGCTGTTCCCGTGCTTTTATAATCAGAAAGTTGTAAAGGTGTAAGATTTATGGTTCCTGGGTTCCATCTTATTTGAGGTCATTAAGCTCTATTGTCAATACACAAGCATTACATCTTATTGCTCTTGGGTGGAGTGGGATATGTAGGGATCAAGTACATTATATCAAATCTAACTATGAGTATGAATGGAACCATAGAATTTAAGAATTAATCTCATTGTCAGCAGTGATAAGACAAGGAAGTCGTAGCCCACACTGACACAATTTGTTCTTGGTAAACATGCTTGACTTCCTTCTAAGGAGAAAAATAAGACTTTGTTACAGGAGAAACAGCAGAAGTAGTTTTAGTAAAGCTTTTGATATCCCATAAAAGATTGCCCAGAAGCAGGAGTGGAAATGCTCTTGAAATAACTACAGCTGGATACAGTTTTACCTGAAGAGCAGTAAATGCCCCATCTGGCAAGTCAGTAGAGTGGTAGAACAGATGAGTTGTGAGTGTGGCTGAGGAACTGTCCAGAAATGAAGCCTGAAGGTGGTGGAGTGTTTGGATGGGGAGACAATGCCCAAAATGGATTCTGAAAACTGAATGGTCTCATGTTCTCCCACTTACCTGTACTGGCTTAAATCAGAAGGTAAAAAGTGATATTTTGGCAACAAAGGTGCAAGGTAGGGGTTGGGAACGTCCTGGCAATAAGACAGCCCAAGGACAGGGTGCCTGGGAGGGTGTGGGCTCAAGGCTAGATAAAAACCTGTCAGTAAGGACATCCCTTTTAACTGAGTTTTGGTGGTAGGAATCAGGCTATATACTGCCTCCTAGGGAAATCATGAATACAGCAGAAAGCAAAGGTTTAGTAGTCTTTCTTACTTGTTTATAGGCAAGTTCTGTAGTTAGTTATACTCCATGGAGCAAGCTGGCTATTAAAGGGCAATTGAAACAGCCCACAACTTAGTCTCTGTCTTGAAAAGAAACTGTTTATGAACCTGCTCAGCTTTACACAAATCCCTGAAGCAAATTAATATTTTGAAATGGTCTCTGCTTAAAAACGGGAGATCACAAAATAATTATGTTGAAGTATTCTGCCATTGCTTGTGTGGGTTTTATCCTGTTTCACACAAACAAAGTGATTAACAGATAAAAGGATTCCTCAAACTATTTTTCTAGTTTTTATTCCTGCAAGTAGAATGTTAGTTATATACCCTGAATGGTCTTTGTTGCTCTCTTAGGCTTAATATTACTAGTATGTTGTTCCATATTCAAGATTTAGTCCAATGAAAGGTACATAATACTTGAGTTTATCCCACATCCTACTTTAGACATGCTTGTGGATAGAGTGATGTATCTGAGTTCTAGGTGTGATCAATTTTGCATCTGGTTGTAAGTAGATAAGAAAGCCAACATTTTTGCATAATTACTGGTTTTGGGCTGCTTGGTTTATGTAATGAGTTTCTTGACTGAGAGAGCAGTTGTAAAATCAGCAGTTTTAGTGCCTCCCATCTGAACAGCCTTAGCTCCTGCCCTTTCCCAGGTGAGTGCTTGTTTATCCCACTCAGGTGTGTTTCTCTCCTGTAGGTATAGTTTGAGAATGGTAAGCCAGTGTATCATTGTGACCCTGCCTGACAAAAAGGCTGGTGGGCTGAGGAGGGAGCTGAGAGTATTCCTACCTCTTCTAATGCTGACAAATAAAACTTCTGATATTACCACTGTGGACGCTGTGACCTGCAACTTGTTGAGAGATGATGTCAGGGAAATGGGCTGTGCTTTGACCTCATCCAGAACTCTCTGGGCACAGTCAGTTGTTGTCTAAGCTCTTTAGCAGAAGCACTGTGACATTTCTATTTTCTCTGGTGCTTGTGTTTTAACTGTTTTTTTCCCCACTCAGATGTTAAACTTTAGCTCAGCTATTTCATAATTTGCTTCCTAAAAGTGTTGCAGGTTGGAGCCTGGTTGGTCACTGCTGATAGCTGGAGATGATCAAGAAGGTGAGGAGTTTCCCCAGCAGCCTTGCAGGGCCCCACGGGCAGGGGCTCCAGTCTCTGGGGAGCATTTCTCCTGGATGTGTTCTGAGAGTTTCAGCCTCATAAGGGTTGCAAGGAGTGTTGGTTGGGGGTGTTTCAATCCACCAATGCTTATTTGGAGTACAAAGTTATTTCTCTGTCATGTACAAGATAAATGGATACAGCATGATGATGTGTGTTGGTTTCCAGGTGGAAAACTTGAGTTGTTGTGAAGTAGAACCCATCTGTCTGGTTTGTCTCCCCCATCTAAAACACGTGAGAAATGGGTTGTGCCATCTGCCAGACCATGACCACCTTAAGTCTATTTGTTCTATGTACACTCAATGCACTTTTAAGATTCTAAGAAAATGTCTCCAAAAGATATCATATGAAAATCGATAGTTCTTTTCTGTGTCATCTTGTTTATGAGCTAGAAGCAGAAAGAGGGTTCACTGGAGCAGGGCTAAGATTAATAGCTCTGTGAATTTTAATTTGACCTTCTTTAAGTATTGAATTGTGTCTTCTTTTAACTCTGTAAGAGTAAAATAAAAGACCCTTCATCAGCAGGTGCCTTTTACATCCTCCAGTCTCATTGGATCCACTTGTGGACTATCTTAAACAGAAAGTAGAAAGAAGGGAATTGAAGAGTAACTTGATTCTTATTACTGTCATGTAATTTCACTTAAAATAAAGTTTGTCATTTTTGTGTCATATTTAAGCTTGGTTAGCATATTCCTCTTTTTGCTGTTACCTTCTTTGTACATTGTCCTTGTTTCTAGTCTGAGATTTTCCTCAGTTTTTTTCTCCTGCTTGAGACATGCATACTTGGTGTCACCTTTCTCTACAATATAATTCTCATGTATGCAGTGAGTTAATAAGATCACGTTGTTCATGGACTCTCCATGGAATATAGAGATAAGAAAAAATTATGTCCATATTTCCTCATAAAGAAACAGTTGGTTCTTTTCTAACTTGAATTTATCTTTTTCTTACTCTGCGATTGCAAATTACAATGGCCAAAATGAGTTTGTGTTTAATTTTTGAACCACCCATATAAAAAAGCTCTTCTGAAATGCTGAGTGACATTCCCATGTCCTTCTGGTTCCATCCTCTCTAAATGTGCAGAGCTGGGTAAGTATCCTGTTCCTCCAGAAGCCTTCCTGGGATTGTTGCTACTGGGGCTTCTGCTTTGCAATCTCTGTTTCAAGTAGAATTGAATTGTGTGTATTGCCCTCCTTCTCCCAAAGCCTCCCGAGGAAGCAATTGTCCCTGCTCCCTCATGTGGGTGTGAATGGCAGGGAGACCCTTGGCAGCACATAAAGCCTCTCCAGGGTCACTTTGATCAGCCAGAGGTCCCAGCATCTGTGGTGATTGTGCTTGGATTTTGATCAGCTGTGAACTGGTGGTAAGAGGTGTGTTTATTCTTTCCTTTGCCTGCACACCTGGAACCACACCCAATCTAAAGTCACCATTCCCCAAAAGTTTACTCTAAGAGGAATAATGTAGAGTTATCTGCTCTGTCTCTATGCTGCAGATTTCCACTGAAGTGTCATTTCTACCCACTGACATCATTTTTTATTAACACAGCCAATGCCAGGTTGCATTTTTACAGTGTCTGCTCCTTTAAGGACTGGCTCTGAAGTGGTGAAGGGATTATCAGAGTGGTGGGGTTTTGTGTGTGTGTGTTGTTTTATGAGTGTGGTTGTGAGGTGGAACTGTTCCTGCTGTTTGAGGTGATTTTTCAGAAGAAATCCTGAATACTGGTTTTCTTCAGTTTTTAAAACTCCACAGAAGTGTTACTTTAATGCCTTGAGTGGTATTTTTCCCAACGTATGAGAGAATCCTGTGAAAAGGAGAGATTCTGTTTCATATCTGATGAGGACAGCTTGCAGCTATAGGCAGTGTTTTATGACTACATGAAATTTCTTTCTTATTTGCATTGAATGCACTACTGGTGACATTTTATGCTGTTATTGTAAAAGAGACAATGCAGGAATTACAGCCTGGGAAGGGGGGCCTATCATGGCTCCTGTTTTGTGTTCTGCTCCAGAAGATGCTGTAGAATTGATAGAGGCTTGATGGTAAAACAAATGGATTTGGGGAATTCAAAAATGTAGTGCGGCTCATTGTGGCAGCTTTGCAAGTTATGATCCAAAACGTCTGTGGTGCCACTGTAGAGTCCTTTTACAGCTCAAGTAGCACTTTGATTCTACAGCCATGTCCTGAGATGTGCCAGCCATCACAGGCCCTGTGCTTTGATGGAAACGGGGGTAAATCAGTATCCTTCCACTGGCTGAGCTGCTTTGCCAAATGAGCTGGATCCTGGACACAGCTGTGGTTCAGGATGCTTGAATTCAGCTACTTGGGCCTGTTTACAGGAGTGTGCAGCCAAATTGCAGATAGTCCAGTTCAGAATTTGTAATTAAACCGTATTGAACTGTATTGGCACAAACTGAGCTATCCTTAGACTGTGCCAATTGTGACTTATTTTTATGGTGTGTGGGTTGAGGTTTTTTTTCCCTTTTATTTTTTTCTTCCTTTCCTTCCCTTCTCTCCCCCCCCTTTTTTTTTCTCCTTTTTTTTTTCTCTCTCTCTCCTTTTTTTCTTCTTTCTGAGGTGTTCACTAGTGAAGTCCTGGCTCAGGTGCATTGTTCAGCTGATACATCTACAGCACTCCTGGACTGGAGCTGGCTTGGGCTGGTGCTGTGTATGTGGCCAGAGGGGATTAGGGCTGCATTCACCTGGCCTGTACCCAGCTGTGTATGGCCAGGCCCTGAGGGATATCTGTAAGGTGCAGTTGTGATTTCAGGGCTTATGTACAGAGTATTAATGGAAAAATGAGTGTTGTACAGTGGTTTCCCTAAAATACTCGTGGGAAGCATAGTAGCATGCAATAGGAAAGCTGCCCTGGGGAAAGGACATACTTTGTTGGTTTGCTAGAACTTTTGATCAGCAGTTGCTGTGGTGTGGAACATATATTGAATGCATGAAAAAGGCATATTTTTCACTCCTAGTTATAATTTTATCAAGAAACCTAAAGTATATATTCTAAAAACTTTGTCCACTGGCAGTTCTTCAAAATATGCATGAAGTGATTTATTCTTAGATCTTTGCAACTCATATCACAATCTTCTATCCACTATGATTTCAAGACTACTTTTGACGTGACTGCTTTTCAATTCAAGGCATCTCATTGACTGTACAATTCAGATTATTTTTCACAGGATATATTTATCAAGTTTCAGGCCAGAGGCTTTCAGACTTATAAACCTCTTAAAGGGGGGAAAGTGCTGACATAGCCTTAAACTGTGGTATGGCAAATGTTACTCTATAATTACCTTTATCTATCACCAAACCCCCTTTCAGAGACCTGGCTGTGTGCTGTGGGCCTCTTGATGGAATGCTCCATTACACTGAGATTTTTCATAGGGAAAAAACTCTAAAGCAAACCATGATAAAGTACTTTTATAAGAGTAGATATAAGGGCAGTGACAGGGTGGTGAGGGGAAGAGCGATGGCGCTGAGTTGCGGGAGGAAATACTCTGCAGCATTAGTGGTAGATCTGTATTAGAAAGAGGACACAATAATTTTCTTCCTCCCCCTGTGTGTCAGCCATATTACTGCTTGTCTTCCAGATGCTTTGACAACCCAACGTTTAGCATAAGCTGTGGAATTTAAGTAAATAGCATGTGTATTTTTACTGTGCACTGGAGTATTGGACAAAGATGTACAAGCTGGCAGACACCAGGCTGGCTGCAGAGTGGAGAGCAATATAAAACTGTCACTGTGCCACTGCTCTTGGGCTGCTGCACCTGGCAGGAGAGAGCTTGGGAGGTTTGGCACAAGGCTGTGATGGTTTCATGACTGATCTGGAGTTCGTGTCCTGTATTATGTCCTCGGGTCTGTGCTTGCTTGATCACCCTGTCAGATGGCCCAGGCTCTCTGAATTGTGGGCTTGGTGTGTCAGCTTCATCTCCCTGAAACAAAGGTAGAGCAAAGGGAGCACTAAATTGAAAAAGGCTGGGAAAGGTGAAATTCAGACCAAGAACAAAGGGATAGATGCATCTGTAATGCAGAGCTTTCAGGTACCTGAAGAGAGGCCCAGCACTACAGCAGGTTTGTATTGGATCACAGATGGAATCATCTCATGAGCTGGAATGTAACAACACCCTGGGTGGGTGTCTGGGTTTACATTAATTGGGAAAAACTACTGGTCATGTAAAGCACAAATAAAAGATACACTTACGGACACTGAAAACCTCTTTAGGAGCTCTGTGTGTGTATTTTATAGATACACAGACAGGCTTTTTGATGAAGTAAAATATTTGTACTTACTTGCTGTTTGTCTGCACTGTGTTATGGTTGCTGTTTAATTGGGAAGGCCATGGTGCAGCCATTACTGGAATGTAAGTACAGTTAATGCTCTCTGAGGTGTATAGGAACATATCCTGTACAGGGCCTGTGTAAATAGGTGGAGAAGGGAAAGAAGAATTTGTGTAGTGGAGAATATTAACATTCTGGGTGCAGGTGGCTACTGAGGTAAATTAAATTCCCATAGACAGCTAATGGGAACTGGTTTTCTGTTCTTAGGTCACTAGAGTGAGCGTAGGGTATCAGATTGATTAATTTCTTTTTGAGCATCTTTACATTTCTGTTCTGTATTTTGTTTTGCTGGCTAACAAAATTCAGTCTCTTTTAATACAATTCTGTTTTCTGCAGGGTGTATCATAGCAGATAGGCTCTTAGAAAAGAGTGCACTCTGCATGTTAGAATTGCATCTCTTGCTCTGCATGCTCTCATTTATGTCACCACAGAGAATGTGAAGTATTCCAGACATATTTGATTTATTTTTCAGCAGCAACAGATGAAGACCAGTGCATTGAGTTGTGAAAATGGTTTCTAGTCCATTATGCTGTTACAAAGCAGTGAATGTACTAAATATTGTTAAAGATACACAAGAGAAGCTTATTTTAGGCAGATGTGAAACAAATTCAGTCCTTTGTTGCAAACTAATGGGAGTCAGATGAGGAGGAGTAGTTTGTGTACTGGAGTGGGGCTCTCTTTCAGTGCCGAGCAGCTCTAGCCCAGAGGTGCTGTGCAGTCCCACAGCTTAGACACTGAGTTATGCCCAGCAGAGCATGAAGAGGGGCATCTGGGGGAAGGGGAGGGGTGCTGGGCAGGGAGCAGTTTGCCCTTGAATCTTTTGGCAGAATGGAAATGAAGGGACTTGAAACACAAGTCTTTTGAACCACCCATATAAAAAAAGCTCTTCTGAAATGCTGAGTGACATTCCCATGTCCTTTTGGTTCCATCCTTTCTAAATGTGCAGAGCTGGATAAGTATTCTGTTCCTCCAGAAGCCTCACTGGGATCGTTGCTATTGGGGCTTCTGCTTTGCAATCTCTATGTTTCAAGTCCAGTAGAATTGAATTGTGTCTTCTTTTAACTCTGTAAGAGTAAAATAAAAGACCCTTCATCAGCAGGTGCCTTTTACATCCTTCAGTCTCATTGGATCCACTTGTGGACTGTCTTAAACAGAAAGTAGAAAGAAGGGAATTGAAGAAAAACTCCATTCTGGATTAGGGTGCTCCATGTGTGAGCTACAACAGGTCACCTTGAAGACAGGTGGTGGGGAATGTTGGGAATGGAGAAGGAGGTGAATTTGCCCTGAGGTGCTCTCTGCTTTCTGCCCCCAGAGAAAATGGGCAGTTTGTCCCCAGTAGGACCCTGTTAAGGGAAAAGAACCAACAAAACCCCACCACACTTTCATGCAGTATGTTATGATTTAACATACTGCATGTGGAATCTGCTGCAGCTGGAATGTGGAATGGGGATGACATCATGAACTGCCCTCATCCATATTGAACACGGGCCCTCTGGCCTTTCTCCTGGAAGAAGGGGAAACCTAAAGAGTAGCAGCTTGTGATTTGCACATCCCATAGCATGGTTTCTTTGAAAGATAAGAGCCTTATCAAATTTCTGCAGCAATCAGTTAGTGGTTATGTGCTAAACCCTGTAAATTATAATTCTGTTGGTTTAACCTTCAAGCATCTGTAGTAATTCTGCAAGAACTTAACTATTGCACCTTAAACAAATTAGGTTCAGCACTCTGCAGACTGAGGCTTGAAGGCATGCTGTGAACTGAATTCTGGTTCTGTGAATATTTATAGATTTGAATGATGAATTTTCTATTGTGTGTGGTGGGTACAAAATTTATTTCTCAAAATGTTACTGATTGTTACCTTGAAGGAGACCAGGTATTCTCAGGGAAGAGAGGAATAAGTCAAGTCATCAAAAAAAAATAAAATTTGTGCTCTGGGAGGGGGAATCCCAGGCACTTGTTTTAATTATTTTTCTTTACTCCTGTTTTTTGTTTGGTTTTGGATTCTTTGTTTTTAATGTGAGGAGGCTGTGTCAGGAATGCAACTGACAAAGGACCATCTTATTCACCACTAAACATTTCTTTACTATTTTGATTGTATCACAAACTGACTCCTACAGGGAAACTGCAGTTGACAAAAAAGTTGGGTAGTATGGGGTCTTAAACTGATGTGTAGTCCAGCTTGGCTTGTGCATTAATGAAATAACTAGAGCTGTTCCACAGCAGAATCCAGCATTTTGCTCTTAGGGAACTGGCAGCTACTACGTGAATGAGCATGAACTTCTGAGTAGAGTGTCCAGCTGCTATCCCCCAGGATGGGTTTTCTGGGAAAGGGTACAGAAGGATGGCTTTTCCATGCTGGAAGTGATGGGCGAGTGTCTGGCCCTGTGCTGTGGAGCAGAGCCCTGGCTGCAGGCCCCCCTTCAGCCTGTGCCTGGCTCAGCAGGGCAGGATTGCTCAGAGGATCACATCTACATGCTGGTTTAAAAATTGCTTTTAAATACAGCATCCCATAAACATTGATTTGCCCATAGTTCTTGCCTTCTGCTTCTCAGGGTGAATTTGGAAAAATATTTTCCTTGACATGGGAAAGTAATGTCAATATGAGCACATTCAATGTTTTATTATAGTTCTGTGGTCTTCGGAAGAAACATCAGGATCCAGTGGAGATGTGCCTTGGTTTGTTTGTATGAACCTAAAATGAGAGTTTCAGCAGACCATACTCTGCTGTTGGCTTTTCTTCTGCTAATAAAATGAGAAGTTGGCTTCTATTTTAGGAATATTAAATGAAAAAATGCTTTCGAAGAAGCTGTATCTAAAAAGGCTGATTTCTTATCTGTAGATCTTGTTGAAAGTTTAAAAGATTTTTTCCTCAAAGCACTTGGCTATGTTTTAATATTGCTTTATTGTTTGTTTAAAATGCTGTGTATTTCTAAATATGTGCAAACATACACATCACTGTGCAAAGGTAAGAAACATTTGGTATGTTTAAAGTGCTGGAAATTTTGGACTGATATTTATTTAATGTGAAGTAGCAGGGCAACTGAGATCTGTTGGGCACATCTGTCACTTTTAAAAACACAAGTCCTAGGAGTTGTATCTGACACCTTGGAATGCTCTGGAAAATGTTGGTGTGCTTGAACACGTTGCCAATATTTGTCTTAGAAGAGCAAGCTTGAGCCCAGGGAGATTGAGGAATTCTTTTCCTGTGTCAGAAGTTGCTCTGTGCTGTGGCTGAGAGCAACACAAGAGAGCAATTACAAGAGCTGAACTTGAGTCCTGGTGCTGAAGAATCAGCAGTGAAAAAAGCCAAGTAAGGTCCTCTCACTTCTTACCTGATAAAATAATGCAACTGTTCAAATATGATTCCCTCCACTCCTCCCAGGATGCAGATTGGTGTATTTTTATCTTCACTTTATAAAAAGGGTGGGATAATATGATGCAGTAGGTATCTCATTCTCCTTTTTTATGTGGGGGAGAATGCAAGGAATCACTGACTGTGCTTTGTTTGGCCTTACACAGTTTCTTCTGCAGAGCTCTGGGAGTTGGTGTGGAGATGAGGTCTTGCTAGGAATTAACCAAGTATCTATTTGTTGAGCGAATATAGTTTGTTTTCTTTTGCACTCAAACTCAAAATCCATTTATAATGAGTATATATTTAGTTCTGTTTACATGCATTAGCTGCTTTACTCTCAATAGGCATTAAAAAAAGATAACATCATAGTTATTATTCTATAAAGACTTAAGTCTCTCAACAGGGAAAACATCAAACAAAAGGCATATTAACATGAGCTAAATTTTGGGAACCTTCTATAAGCATTTATATTTAAAATATTTATTTGTGGCAAGATGGAGACTTCTGGAGTGACTGGAAATAATAGCTTTTACTTTGACCTCAAATAAGTTATTGTGGTTCTGTATTTCCATTGCCTGCTTTCATGTGAGAGTTTTTACTGGCTTATTTGCAACTGACACCTTAGTTTTTGTTTTTGTTTGTGTGCTTTTTGGGGGGCAGGGGATGGTGGTTTTTTTTGTTTTTTAAATTTAATACCAGTCCTCTGGCATATGCCAATTTATTCCTCATTCATGATGCCAATGAGAGGAGAATGGAGCAGCAGAGCATTTGTCAGCTGTGCTTTGAAAGGCCATAATATCCTGATAGCATCTCTGTGTAGCAGAGCAATTTCCACAGCTGGACTCACTGATGGGAAAGCTGACTGAGGAGCATTGCTATGTTCATGGAACTGTGTGTGCAGGGAATGAAACAGCCAGGAAGCAAATGGCCCAGCCTAACAGCTTTATTGCCAGCAAACAGGAGCCACCTCTCGTGCATGCTGGCCACAGCGTGGCACACACGGCCAAGCGCCTCTGTCACGTGTGCTGTAAACGCTCAGCAGTGGCTGCTCCTTGTGCCTGAGCAGTGTCACCCACACAGGGTCTGTCCCCTGGGCACCTGTGGGATGTGCTGGGACAGAGGGAGCTGCCAGGGAAGGGCCTTGGTGTTCTCTGGGGAGCTGCTGCCGGCACTCTCGGTGCAGTTGGGCTGGCTGTGTTTTCCAGGAGTGCTATCCACAGCCAAAAGCTTCATTGCAGATTTGTGCTCAGTTAATACTGCTCCACAGATAAGAATTCTTCAGTGCCCAGCTCGCTACTTCATATTGTTGAAATGACCAATATGTGTTCAGTGATCAGGCTGACTGCTTTTTATGCCAGGAATAATGCTGGCAGCTTGGCTTTGGAGGTTGTGGCTTATGCTGGGCATGTGCAGTGTGGCAATTGAGACAATTTAATGGAGCAGCAGTTTGACCCGTGCCCTTCTCCATCTTCCTATTGTCGTGCTTTATGCTGGTTATTTTTAGATAAGCTGTCGAAGCAGAATTTGTACTTAATCCTAATTACAAGAACTATTAACAAAGAAACCCCAAATCCATGGAGAGATTAAAGCAGGCTTTCACAAGTGCTGTTATTTCTGGATTTTGGTGTGTGTTGTGGGGGCTTACTTGGGCTGGTGTAGGTGACACAGCTGGCACCAGCTGAAGCAGTACCTACTCCTTGTGTTTGAGAATTCAATGTGAGGTGATTGCAGTACTCTGCTGGCAGCAAGATCTCACACAGATCAATAGAGCTGCTTGACTTTTCCATCTCTATTTGTGATCAATAGGATGTTACCTGTGCTGTTTTGACTTTGGGAAATGATCAGCCACTAATTCCTCTATTTTCTAGCCTTTAAAACCATTTTTGTGTTAATCAAACAGGACTGATTTGGAGCAGAATTATACTAATATGGGTTTCTTCCAGAAGCATGAGATGGCTTAAACTGAAATACTTCCATAGTTAATAAAACAAAAGCCTTTGTTTAATCCAAGTGTTGCACATCCCTGGTTTAGAGAAGACAAAGGTAAAGCTGTTTCTGTGGAGGGTGAGCTTTTTGGTTGATTTGGGGGGGGATTGTTTTAGTTAAAGATAGATGGTCAAAAAGGTAGAGGCTTCCTAGGAAAGAGAAAGTGGCAGTGCAGCTGAAAGAACTGAATTGCAATGTGTTTTTTCAGTAAAGCTAGAGTGGGAAAAAAGGCAGGAGAACAGCATCTGTGAAATGCTCAGGTCACTGAGGGCTAAACAAGTAAATTCCAGCAGGCTGGGTTTTGAAATTCAGCTGTTTGGGCTAGAGAGGGACCTGTGGGCAGAACTAGTAGGGAAGGTTATGTGGGGTTGGCCTCTGCTTCTTCAAGGGGAAGGGCAGGAGTTGAGTCCCTGCAGCTCTGGTACCCTCATTTTAATGGCAATTTCACCACTGGGGCTCATGAAAGAGAGAGTTGCCTGCTCTGGTGAGGATGTTACTGTCTTGAGGCTTGGCATAAAATTATGGGGGGTTTATACTTTGAAGTTGTTTGGGGCTTTTTATTACTCTGTTGGGTTTTTATGTGGGTTTGTTTTGCTTTGTCTCTTCCCTGTTGCTTTGGGTTCTGCTGGGAGGGGGCTGTGGTTGTGCTTCCTTTTAGCTGCTGGTGAGTGCTTACTCCAGAGGAAGGCCCATAACCCTATTAAACTTTAAAAGGTCTCCTGCAATGGTTTTGCCTAAAGAAGCTGAGAATGGAGTCAGGGTTTCTGCTCTCCAATCCAGCTGAGAGACCCTGTGGTGCAGCCAGGACTGGCGGGTGCTGGAGGCCCAGGAGATGAGTGAGCAATAGCAAGGTCTGGCACTAACCTGGGGAAAATGGCAGCTGAGGGGTCCTGGCATCTTTGGTAACACCTCCTGCTTCCTAGGGGTTATTTCTAAAACTGCAGCAGTGAAATAAGAGGTAAAATATGCACTAAAACTTGCTCTGTCTGCAAATGAAACCTGAAATGGAGACACTGCGGTTTGGAGGTCAACATAAACTAGTGAACAAGATTTTGAAAGGCTTTTGTGTTTAAGTAAGGTAGCTAATTGTGAGATTTGGTTTTTGGGGAGTATTTGTTTGGTGGTGGCTGTTTGGTTTAGTGGTTTATTTGGGTTTTTTGTTGTTTTTCTAAGTGTCTGTCTGAAGTTTGGTGTTTTGCACTGGAGCTACCAGGAAGGCCTAGGCATGAAGCTCCACATTCTTCCCAGATTCTTCAAGTCCTTGGGGCTTCCTGCAGCTCAGACCTTGCCTGTCAGGAGACATGTACAGGTTCAGCATCAATGGATGCTTCAGCCTGGATAAAAGAGTGAACTTGGACTGTATTGCTGAGTGCAGTGAGGTTATGAGAACATTTTAAATAATGGCTAAAAGTGCCCTTGCAAAATCAGTCCTAGATTTTAGAGTATTTGATCTCAATCATCTTAGCAGTGCAGCAAATGCTGTAAGAGTTTTGTATTATAGGTGTAAGGAAAATGGAGACAATCAGTTGCCTGGAGTGGTACTTACATCCAGCAGGCAGTAAATACATTGTTCAATTGGATTTAGACAAATGGAAGCATGGGCTGTGTCAATATGTAATACTTTTTATATGTGTAAATTAAAAGTCACTCTTCTGCTCAGAAAAGGTAAAGGAGGATGGACACTATCTGTTCTGCTAAACACTGTTCAAAGTGTTCAGGTTTCTCTGATGGAGGCCCTCGTTTGATTTACTGCTTTAAGCAAAACATCTGTAGAATAATCCCTATAGATTTTTTAAGCTTTGTTACCTATTTACCATACCTATAGCGATTTGTTATATTAATTTGTTGAGCAGCATAAATAAAATGAACCGGAAGAGGCTACCATCAGAAAAAAAAATGTAAAAAGTGCCTGTCTGTGAAGCTCAAACTAACTCTGGGCTGCATCAGCTGTGAGCTCTAGGAATGGCTGTTAGTAACCTGCAGGAACAAACAAAGGTGAGGAGAGGGAAGTAACAGAAAAGGGATGGGAACAAACAGAGGAACAACTTAACAAAACACTCCATATCCTCCCAAGGATTGCCCTGGTGTGTTCCCCTGAGGCCAGGCTGATAGATGGGCTATCTCATAGCTGGTGTAGCAGCTGTGTGGCTTTTCCTGCCCATCATTTGCACACACATGTGTTAATAACATCCATGTACAATTCCACATCCTGGAATGGGCTTTGAACTCCTGTCAGCAAACAAGTGAGCACGAAAGCACTGTGTGTGTGAAATTCCATGCCTTAATGTAGCCTTTTATTTGGATAGCTCTGAGGAGAGATGAAAGAAAGCAGCAGAGAACAAGCAGATGGATTACCAGAATTCAGAAAGGCAGAAAATAAAAGCAGGATGAGAGGTTTACAGGAAGAGAAAGACCTTCAAAGATCCCAACACAGAAATGTTGATGATGTTTTCTGGAAGGCCTGGGGGATGCAGCTGACAGTTTTGTAACAGACTAGAATAGGGAAGAAGCATTTTGCTTAATAGGGCTGACTTTCCATTCTGTTTGGGAAGGAAGGACCTTCCTTTTTTAATCAGGTCTCAACCCTAAGCAAAGCCATGGAGAATGATTTCTCTGAAGTTGCATGGTCTAAGCTGCTCTCCCTCTCCTGCAGTCCCCCAGCGTGAGCAGCTGCCAAGTGCTTGGGCAGCTGCCTCTGTCACCAGGTGCTGCTGTGGCACTGATGGCAGAGCTCCTCCTTGCTGCTACAACTCAGTCTAGGTTTTGCTATCTCAAGGATATTTTTAGCATTCTTCTGTCTTCTAATTCCTTTAAAATACTTGGCTGGCTCTAGATCTAGTCTATATGCTCAATATTGTCATCTGACATTACTTTTTTCCCTCTTGTGTATGTTAATGGAAACTAAACTTAATTAAGAGCCCAGAAATTCCAAATATGTGTTGTACCCAGGGAATCCTTCTTGCAGAGTGTTGTTTTCCTGCACTGTTTTTTTTTGTTGTTTTTTTTTTTAGGTGCAACTGTTTGATTAAAGATTATGCAACCAATTAGAGTACCATAGGCTTTGTGGTATATTTATTAAAGTTATTCATTGAATTGTTTCAAATTCAGAAGTTTCCTGGATCTTTGTTTCTGCTATAATTTTTGGATTAGTGTTTGGAGAAGTCTTCTGCAGTTAGGACCTAATTAAAACCCTTGATTTTTCTTTTTAGTAGGCTGGAACAAGGGAAGTTTTCCTTGCTTTATTTTATTTTTTTTAATAACTGCAGTGAAGTTATAAATTAATGTTGAAATGTGATCTATTTTGTATTTATCTATACCTAATGTTGTTCAAGGGATTTATTTAAAAGTAAGAATAAACATTCTACTGAACTGCAGAGAGACTTACAGAAGTAGTTTTGTTTATATACAGTCTCCAGCTGGAACTGCAAACATAAGCAATAGTTTAATATCTTGCAGGCCATCTGGGAATGGGATTTGTTTAAGGGGAAAGCACAGCACCATAGATCACACATTATGTATCTCTCTACGTATTGAACATCTTTGCCAAATATTCTTCTTGTCTCTTCTCTGTGCCTCCTGCCGAGAGAAGCAGCTGCAGTCCTAAAGTGACCATTTGCTCACCATTTTAGAGGCACATCTCTTATTTCTGTTTTTCTCTTATTTTCCTCCTGAGAAGCTGGAAGCCTAATGGAGGCTTTTAGAAGAGCTGACAGACAGCTTCTTGCAGTCCTTCCTGTTGGTGATTTTGTCATCTCTCCCTCCTACACTCCCAAAGCTGAAAAATACCACAGTTCAATAGTGAAGTATCAGCATTACTGGTATAGACATTGCATTTATTTCTATATAGGTATAAGAATACACATTGCAATTCATTATTGTGTTCCTGATCACTGCTTCTCAAGTGTTCAATATGGCTGCATTTTACTCAGTTGTCTTGATGTAGTGCATTACAGTGAGCTGACATTTGCAGAACTGATGTAAAATCCTTCTTCCTGGGTGTTAAAGCAACTGATGAAATACACTTTGAACTGGCTTAACTGCTTTTTCACTATATATCTGCTGAGGAGGAAAAAGTTAATTTCTGTGATCTAGATCAATTTAGGAATTAAAAAGGAAATCTAAGATTTTGACTTAAAATAGTAAAATTGGATTGAAAAAAGAAGGGCACTTGATTGGAAATAGAATAATACTGATGGACAGCACATAATTGCTCCCCACCTTCCAGTGTAGTTCGTGCTTCCTGACAGATTGAAAAAGTGAAATTAAGCCTACCTGTCTGCATTGTGGTGCTTGGTTTCCTTAGCAGGTGTTGGATGGGATGGTGCCCAGAATGTGACTCTTAAGAGAAACTCCTCAGCAAATGTCCTTAAAGTGTCCTGCAGAGCAAAGCTGTCACAGGGCTTGTCAGTGCAGTAACTGAGTCACACAAAGCCAATGTCATGCTCCAGTGCTCAGCAGGCTGAGGCACAGAGGGGGTGTAACCTGTTCTGAAATGGGGGTACAGAACCTGCACTTCTGTATTCAGCTGGGACATGAGAAAAGCTGTGCTTGCAAAAAAGCCCATTTTGCTAAGAAACCTTCGGGGGCAGAGAGAGAGAGAGAGGGAGAAAATCTGAGTGCAACAGTACATCTCATAATGACACTAGAAATTCGTGTTCAAATCCATTCTGCTTTCTCCAAATGAAATGAAATCATGCTAATGCCTCTCATATGCTGTTTTAAAATGCAACAACTGGTTCACGTTGATCAGGTGATAGATCTGTGAATTTGGGTTTTTTACTGTTCATGGAGAAAGGGTGCTTGCTATTTGAAGTACTTCACACAGCATTGTGCAATATTTGTGAAATTCTGTCTTAAGTGAAATATATATTTACTTAGCTTTTTATTCTACCTTTTGGAGGGAGGCCATTTGATTCTAATTAGCTTCCAGCTAATTAGACAGCTTTCAGCTAAGACAGTTTTAGTTTAAATAAATTCTAAAATCACATTTGGGTGAACTTTTTTCCTCCAGATACATATTTAGTAAGTACAAATAGACGACAGGACTTGATATATATCTTCTAACCCATGATGCTGTTTTGATTCAGTTCAGATTTCTTAAGCTTTGTTTCTAGAAATAGGATTCCACCACTTAACTGAATCCACTTGTGATTTGTAGCAATTCTTTGGTTTATGTTGTCAAGTACAAAAATGGAAAGGTAGGATTGCTTTATATCATGGAGATATTTTTTTTTCTCCCAGTGGCCTATTTGTGTTATTTCAGACTAGAGGGAAGTAAGAGGCAGGACAAGTGTTGTGACCAGGCAGGTGGGGATGTGCCCCCATGGAGGGTGTTGTGTAGCAGTCCTGAGGAGCAGATTGCATCCACCACCTTCCCTTGTGTGAAGAGGAGACATGCTTTGAAATGATTCTACTGGGGTATTAATAGGGAAAAAAGACAACTTTAGCCTTCTATATTTCTTCTTTTTTTTTTTTTTTTTGTGATAAAAGAGGTAAAAGCAATACAATGCATCTGAAAGGGAGACCACTTAAGTCAATGAGAAACTTGTCTTCTCTTTATTACTAAGAATTAACCTGTGGAACCAGCTGTGGCATGGAAATGAATCCAGGGTCAGAGCTAGTTAAGGAGACATCACTGATACTGCTAACTGTATAGAAATATCAAGAGAATGTGATACATATGGCAAACATCTGTATTTGTCACTACATTAACTGTTTACAAGGCAATTTTCCCCACAATGTAGAAGTGTATTATGTATATTATGTACCTCTGAAAGTGGGGTTCACTGAGCCTGCTCTGAGGGAATTAAGGGTTTTCCTGCCTCACTGAAGTTTTTTATTTTTTGTTTTTGTGGGTATCTTTTTCATTAGTACAGATGATTTACTCATAAGAGCAGATTCATAATCACTCTGTTTCCTCTTTACAATACAGAAGATGAGAATATTTTGGGATTCTAGTTTGTTAAATAGTTAATATAGCCAACTATGAAAAACAAGGAGCTATGTGCAAGCTGTTCTTTGCAGAGCAGGCTCAAAATCTGTTGTTTGATCTCAAAGATACACAAATTGATAACTCCCAAAATATCTTTCACAAACAGGGTTTAGAAAGGGTTGTAGCCAGAAGAAAAAGGGGAAAAGTAAAATAACAGGTAATTTTAGTGAAGTAAAAGTAGAATGTAGGACTGTTATGGTTTTACATAACAATAGGATCCACTTCATTTTCCAAAAATAATACGGTCATTAATTTTTTCTTTGACGTTGTTTAAAATAATATCATTATGTATCGCTGACTAAAATTAACACTTGATTAAAAAGCACTCCAAGCTGAAATCCTGAGCAGTTTGTTGTAACTGGAATGATCAAATCTCTGGATCACTACTGCCTTTTTTCATATTGTGTGGAGAGAATGCTTCTATTTTAAAATGATGGAATTGAGCAAAAGGAAATTTATGATCTGAACTTGCTGCAAATCATTTGTATTGATCTGTTTTGTTTCCATTCTGCTGAAGCTAATGGAAATCATTTGTCACCTGACTTGTCCCAGTAGATTTGGAAAACCACCATACCATTTATCAGGCCAGTTGAAGGTCTGAGCCAGTGTGCTTATGTCTGCAATCACAAAAATATATTTAACTTCCGGCAGGGGAAAAGCACCAGCTGAGAGTGTGGTTTTTATTCTAATACTGGCTGGAGTACTCTGTCTGTATATTCATGTGAGTAATTACAACCCTGACACAGCAATTGTGTTGGGCCCTGTCTCGTTTGTGGGTTTCTCTTATAAGGTCAATAACAGGTCATTGGGTCCTGTAAAACAACAACTGCTGCTGCTTTTAACAAGTAGGTAACCATTAAAAACATGTTGGTCCTGATCTGTGTTAAGAGCAGTGTGAGCTCCTCATCCTCTCTCTTCAGGAGAGGAAGGGGTAACAGCTGTCTCTTCCCTTGTCCCTGCACATCCATTCCCAGTGTGTGTCCTCTCCCTTCTGGCTCAGTGTGAGTGTGGGAGAGCTGTGCACTGGCCACCGTGTCTCACCTGCCCAGTCTGTGCTTGCCTTTGGTATTCACATGGATGGGATTGGGACGGGAGGAACAGGCCTGAACTCCACTGCAAAACTAAATTAAGTCTGCTTTTTCTATCTTGAGATTTTTCTTTTTCAGGTTGGTGATCTTTTAGCTGTAGCAACCCCTTGCAATTCCCCCAGACATTTAAAACTGACTCTGTGATTTTCATGTAAAGAAAATCTGGACTTGGATGACTAAAGGCTTATCCTGGTCTGTATAAATCCCTATACAACAGGACTGACTTGAACAACATCCCACATGCACATGAGATCTCTATTTGGGTGGATAAGATTGAACGGCTAGGCCCTAAAAGCTGATTTGTTTGGGGTTTTTGTATCTGTCAGTGCTTCATGGTCTATGTGACTTGGAAACTGGAAGTCAGGCTTTGCTATTCTCCACCACAATGCTCTTAAATTCTGCTTCTGCTGTGTTCCCCACTGCAGTCATGAGCAGGGATGTGGCAGCAAGAAGGAACATTGTCTGGCTTTCATGATGTTGATTAAAACAGTCTGAACATACTGTGATGAAAGAGTACTGAAACAAGCTGTGAAACCTACAAAATAATTCATATTTTATAGTGAATTCACATTTCACAAGTTAAACCATAGTTCAGCTAATTCTAAAGCCAGGCCTAAACAATTGTGGTTTTAAATCCATCTTTTGCATTTCATTATAAGCAAAAGCCTTAGTTAGTTGTCTGGCTGTCTGATCTGTGAGGTCAGGAATTGAAAGCTTTACACACTGTATGAAATATGACTATAATTTAAAGAGCATCTTAAAACTGTTCTGTAGGTGCCGAGTTGTTTGCCTTGGAAAATGAGAAAAAGGTTTCAAATGCCTGATGTTCAGTGTGAAACTCCCATACATTTCCCATTTTAAATTGTCTTGAACTTCTGGTATTTTAAAATAATAAAACAGTTACAAGTATAATGTTGTTTCCTAAAATCATACGGTCTGAGTCATTGTCAGTTTAATGAAGGTTTGTAAAAGTGTTTTTTATAAACAACCTGAGTTGTAGGGTTGATTTGCTGTGCAAGCATTCAGCATTGCTTATGGTCAATGACAAAGGCAGTGAATGGGAGTGAGAACTTAATTCAGGTGTCCAAGTACAGGACTTGGCTTAGCAGCCGGCTCTCAGCTCTTCTTTGGGCTTTCATCTTGTATTCTGTTCGTTTTTAAAACTTGTCACAAATCCAGCAGTTACAGTAGCAACACTGAATTAGCAAAAGGTATCCTGCCAAAAAAGAAGGACCTTACAAAACTCAGGAGAAAGTAGAAAATAACTTTAAAAGTAGGAGTTTGTTTTCTCAGTAGAAATAAATGTGCTTCAACAACTGGGGACTCGTTTTAGTATGTTCCGTTTACAGTTTCATTGATTCAGAGAATTTCTTCTGCAATCTAATCCTTTCTGGCCTCTGTCCATATGTAGTTTCCATGATTTTCTTCAAATAGTTTAAGTTCCAATGTAAGCTTTCAGTATTATTTAATATCCAACTCATGGGTTGCGTGGATTGTTTCTAAGGTTTATGGAGAGTCCACTTGGTTCTTTCCTGACCAGCTCTGATCCTAAAGAGCAGCAAAACCAAGGCATTCTTTTACATGTGCAAGATGCTCTTTTCAACATGCAAGATTCATCTCTGAATGCTGATCACATCCAACTACTTAAGACTTTTTTTGTTCTACTGCTGTAGTTGTAGTCAGTCACTCTGCTGTGATTTATCAACCAGGCTGTCACAGACGGCTTTGTACTGCTTAATTAAGGGTAACTTCTGTTTATGGGATTTGATGTGCTTTCTTACTAGTATTTCAAAACCAAACAGTGCAATCTTTTTATTCTCATGTGGGAGAAGTTCTCCAAAATGCAGAACTTACCCCATCAGTCCCAAATCTTACATCCCTTTTAAAATAAGTGAGAATGTGTAACTTGAAGCACAGGTCTAATTTAGAGACATTTTAAAGTTAAACAAGCTCTGCTCCTGAATGATGTCATTTGTTTCAGTCTGAACCTGCACCCAGACCCTAATCTACAATTGAGAAGCTTCCTCCAGAATCCCTTTCAGGAGAACAATTTTTCAAATCAGGTGACTAAATTTAGGCTTAGAAGTCTATACTTGGGTATTGAGAAGCTTGGAAGTGACAGATTGCTCTGAAGTTGGTGTTGAGCTACAGTTTATAGAAAACTTGAAATATTCTAGTGAGATGGAAGAGACAAGGTTTAATTAGCATGGTAATGTGTGTAATTTTCACAGCTCGCTTTGTCTCTCCACCCCCCTTTCTGAAGCCAAATCAGGCAGTCTAGCTCTAGCTATATTTACTTAAGTCTTTTGCATTCTCTGCTTCAGTGACTTTAAACAATGTCAGTTTGTAAGCAGTGAAGGGAAAACTCAGATATGGGAAGACTTATTATGGAATGCTGAAACACAGAGAATAACTCTTTGAGGGATTGTGTGGAGCTCTGAGCAGGGAAATGAGGGCCCATGGATCTCTGAACTCTCTGTAACATCAGCAATGACGGTGTACAGTCACAGAGCCAGAACCCAAGGATGTGTCCCTGCATGCCACTGAGAGCCTTGGGCAAACACAGGAAGCTTTTGTTTGGCTTTCCCTGAGGTGGAGTGTGGCATGGCACAGAGTGAGTGTCTGCTGTCCCTCCACAGCCCGTGTGTCCCATGGGACAGTGCCACTCTGCAGGGACAGGAGCCTTTCTTTGCTCTGCACCATTGGGCTGCACAGGGGAGCCTGTGTTCACATGGGCATGTTTCCTTGGCTCCCTGTCATCTTCCATGTGCTGGGTGGAAAATCCCTCCCTAGTTAAATTTATATATCCCCTCTTTGCCTGAGCTTGTCAAGGGTAGACACCATACATGACCATGCTTTGAGATACGTAGTTTGTCCACAGAGAACACTGCCTTTGCTTCTGGATTTCCTGAGGAGAGTGGAATGTTTGTTGTTCTTACCCACTCAGCCACGCTCAGGCTGCTCAGCTTGCATGGGCAGGTACCTGTGCAAGCAGGAACAGCTGTGCTTCAGACAAATGGAACTATGCAAATCCTCAGCCTGATTAACACTGCCTAAAGATCTGCCCACCAGGAAAGACAAAAACCAGTTGGAAATGCAAATACTTGCTTCCAAGAGGAAACTGCTGTCAAAAAACAAGGTGCACATGTACTTCAGTGGCGATAAGTTAAAGCAGGATTTCTTTTACAACCTCCTCCCCAGCCCTCCTTTTCTTTTTTAAATGAGAATTCATAGAATGAGAACTGGAATTTGGTGTGTAAGACAGCCCCTAAGACACAACTACCTCCTGTTTTTCATTTTCACAGTGGTTGTGTTGTGCTTTCCCCGATGTAGTATGTAGTGCAGGATCCCAGTGTGTGATTGGTTTGTTAATTGCCCTGTAGCACCAGTTTTGAGAGGATCAGCCATGTCCCTAATATTTCATAGACAGCCTCTGTTTATGTGGTGCTTGGCTCTTCATAGTCATGAACTACTTGGAGTCTCTACAGCCATGAAATGTAACCCAGCTCTCAGCATCTTGTTGGTGGATGTGTCATGAGGTAATATTCCTGCTTGTCTTTAGGGAAGCCAGGCAATTCACGTATCTCTTCTGCATCAAGCTTTTTAACAAAGAACTTATCCAAAATTTCACTTGGTAGAAGAAGAAACTCTTTGCTTGTAAAAGAAAACTGATTGAAAGGAGAGATGAATTATTTGAAAATTTGTGGATCTTTCTGTATTCTACTGGGTATGTTTATCTGGGGGTAGCTTAAGGGGTTGAAAATATCAAGATGACTAAAGGGAAAATGAATGGCACACAGTTGAGGAAGGAAGAAATTCTTGCCTTGTGAATCAGGAATGAGCTCCAGAGGGAGCAGAGGTATCCCATGGATACTGTAGCTGATAGACATGAGATGCTTTTACTTTTGTGTTTGTAAAAACTACTGTTTATAGACAAATGTTCAGCAATATTGTATGAAGAGTAAAGTTGAGCTCAGTGGGTATGGGAGTACTTGCTACCTTCCCCTGCTGCATTACGTTTTCCCAGAACAATCTAGAAAACATTGATTAAAATACATTAATAGTTAATATTACAATGCTCGCTCTCTGTCAGGTTTATCTTTCTCTTGGATGTCTGAGCCAGCTTTGGGAACAGTACAACTGGTTCCTGCCCTCCAGGTTACTGTTTATAATTACCTTCCACTCTACTGGTATTTCATTAAGCGGGAGACCTACAAGAGTTGTGGTAAAAGCCTTATGGCTATGCTGTGCAGTTTTGAAAGGCTTTCTTGCATTTGTGTCTTGAAAATAGCAAGAGTTGCTGGGGATGGGAGCACAGTCTCTCTGCTTAGTGATGCTTGCAAGGAGGGATATATTTTTTTTTTACTTTATTAAAACCAAAAGAAGCAAAAACTTCCAAACCAACAACACAAAAGTCTGTGTATTATTCCCAGTTCTCAGTAACAATTTATATTGCTTTAAAAATATTGCTATTCACCATTAACTCAAAATGATAACTGTAGCAACATTTTAACTTCTCAAACATGCTTAAAGGTATACATACAGCAATTTTTTTTTTCATTTCCTATCTTGATATCCAGTTACTTTACCATCAGCTAACATACTCTTTATCTAGTTCAGTAAATGTGACATTGTACATCTGTTTGCAGGAATATTTAACTCCAAGTACGGATTTTATAACTAATTGTAATTGTAATCAGACCCAAATCAATATACTTCCTTCACTACATTTTAATTAAATATAATAGTCTGTAGTTTTAAGGAAATAGAGGGTTTCAGTAAGACAAAAGTTACATTGCTATGTTTTTTCAGTCGTAAATGGGAGTACTGCAGTGCTGTGGGTTTTTCTTGCTTGTGTTTTAGCTGGTAGACTAAACATGCCTTGACAGAGTGACACTGCATGAATATTTCACGTTTATTACCAGTTTATGTGGTCTGTATATATTTTTGTACAATGCAGTCTTTTGCTTCTTTGCTTGTGTTGTGTACTGTAAAATAGGAATTAAGGGCACATCAGGACTTTTTCTGTACCTTGCTAGCTCTGGGCTATTGGTAGTATTTTATCTAAGGCACCATGGCTTTCCTTTTACTTCCTTGCTAGAGTGCCACTGTTGATCTTGTCATTCCTGTTGTCCTTCCTGCCACCTTCTCTAGGTTTTGTCTCTGTGTCTCTGAGGTATCTTTTAGGATGCTGGTAGATGCACCTGCCTGATTAGAAGGAAAATAAAAATTAAGCTTTGAGGTTGGCTTTCCTCCCACCACTCTTCTCACCTTCCCCCTGGAGCATTTACTGGCCTCTGCTGTGGTGTGCTGAGAGTCCTTGCACTTCCCAGGCTGGAGCCAGACTGTAGCAGGGTGCAAAACAGCAGATTGGGAAAACATAGCAGGGTAGTCTCGGAGACTGCATATCATCTGGTAGAGCAAGGGGACTTAAAAAGGTGTGGAAACAAATCTTGTCTCTTCCTGTTACATCTTTATAGGGCGGGTCTTCTGAATTTTAATCTCTGGTTGCTGTATCTCAGGAGGCAGTGGAAACACATGCAGTACCCAAGAAAAATCAGCTGTCTCCTCCTCTCTGTGTCGTCCTTGCCACAGGTCCCTGCTGCTTCCCTTGTCTGAGTACTCATCTTAAGGCAGTTAATCAATTTATTGAAAAATTATTCCTTTGAAGAAGAAAAGGAAAAAAAAAGGCACCTTTGGTGCACTTAGTTCCTGGATGACAGTCATGTGAAAGCAAAAAAAGTCTGTAGGTATGTTAAGAAATTTGAGTTTCATCATCTGATTCCTGATTTCCCTAGAAATCCTGCGGGCAATGCAGGTACCCAAGACAAGCTTCCTTTCTGCCCTTCCCAGACTTTGTCACCACTATGTCAGCTATGTGATTCCTAACCAGCAGAAAGAAGGGGGATAATTTTGCTTGGGCAGACAATGAGTTGTTATTGTGGGTTTGGGTTTTTTGGTTTGGGGTTTTTCCCCCCCATGTATTGTTTTTTTAGGTTTTTTTTTTTTTTCAACCCTGAATCACAGATCTTGTAGTTACTCAGTAAATATTTTTATTCATAGGTGTGGTTAGGCTAAGTAAATATTCTTTAACATAGAAGAGTTTGCTGTACATAATTTAGAGACCTGTCCAACTCTATAAGTAAAAATCTAAAACTCCTAGATTTTAAGGTTGTTAGGGCGCTAGAGAGTAGGACTGACACTTCTTACTGATACGTGAAGTAAGTGTGTGGTTTCCACAGAAATCAGAATGGCCAGGGAATATTTACAGTGATTGGGTAGTAATTGACCTGCAAGTCAGTGTTCCAAGTGTTCTTTTACTGCTTGGTGTCCTTTCTGTGGAGCAAATTGTCTTGCAGAGACTGAGTCTGAAAAGCAGTGGCTGCTGCAGTCCAGGGTGGGACTTGAAAGTAAGTGCAGATTATGATTCAAAACATGGGGTTATTCATTGTGCTTTCATATATCAAACTCAATGGGGGCATTTCAATCATATATGAATATAAACATGGAAAAGTTCTGTAACATCTGCTACTAATTTCTGCCAGATGAAAGTGGTAATTATGATGAATTTTTTTGTTGATGATGCTGATACATTGGCCTAAATAAATTCACTTGGAGAGTGTGAATATCTAATTGAAAATACATGATTGTATCACCAAATTGTTGACTTAGTTCTCATTTAAATTTTAAATTTATTTTAATTTGTTGGAGAGTTTATGGCTTACTATTTTAGCAAAATAATATTGCAATGAAACAAGACATTTTTCATATATTAAATGAAGAGAGTAGTTAGAGACTATGTATTTGTGCAGTCAGATTTTAGGATTGGGTTATACTGTTCAATTGTTTTTAAGTGATACAATAACCTTGTAAAAATAATCTTACATCTTCCAAACAAACCAGACTTCACTGAGGCTTTGACCATATCTGCTGGCACCAGTGCAAAGCCTTGCTGTTATGGGTGGTGCTCTTCCATCCTGCTTTTTCCTGCCCTGTTGTGGAGTGTTTATGACATCTAAGGACAGTGACCAAGTGGCAGGAAGGCTGTTAAGTCATTGAATGTTCATGGTGTCTGTCAGGTGGAGGACTTCTCTGGGGAGACCACAGCATGGTCTCTCCAGAGAAGTCAAAATATGGTTATTTTCTAGATTCTTGAGAGTGCACCACAATTCCTGTTTCATAAGGATGCCTGGGATGAGAGACTAAAACATTTAAAGTATGTATGGCAAAAGTGCAGCTCATCTTTGGGGCACAGACAGGTGCTTGTTCTGTCCTTGTTTTCTTAGATATGGGTGATTTTTCATAAAGAGCTTCTGAGTTCTCCTGTTTGTGCTCTTGTGGTCCCAGTGGGACTCAGGTGTGGTAAATTGATAGTGAGATGGACAGGGCTTGGCTGGACCTTGGTGTGATGCTGCATTCATAAAGGGTTTGTCTGGCTGCTTTTCTCTGTATGTAAAGGTACGAACACTTGAACAGCACAAGGACTTGGGACTCGTGGGTTCCTGAGACAGTTCCAAAGTGCAGAACCCTTAGCAAGAGGGACCACAGACTTGGGTACAGTTTCACTCAGAATTTTGAGATGACTCTCAGAATTTGTCTCTGTTGCCATCTTGGTAAAATACAGGCTACGGACAGCTGCATTTCTGCGTTTTAGCCTAATTCTGGTTCCTGGCCAATATCCAGGTTATCTGATGGCTTCCAGCACCAACTGTGGTTGTAGTACAAAGGTACCCGAGTTGAACTGTTGGAAGTCTCTCTGTAGCAGCACAGAGCACAGGGAAGCTGACTTGCTGACAGCATTCTAGGCACTTCTGGCAGAACAGAAGGAGGTGTCAGTGATGCTGGGAATGTGGACTCGGCTGCTTGAAGAGCTCTCTTTGGGCTGCAGGGATATGGAGGAGGAGCTGGGGAAGTGAGCAAAATGCAGCAGCATAAAGGGACACTGCTGGTGTGTGAAGGAGCAAATGGCAGGGACTCGGTATTGTGACGTAGGGGGAACTGAGTAAGGGGAGGGATCAGCTGTAACATGCAGAGGCTGAGTTGGTCAGAAACAGCTGGAGTGAAGAGAGTGCACTATTACAAGGCTGGCTGTAAATATCATTGGCAAAGGGATAGTGATGTAAGGGTGTGCACTCCCTTTTAATTTCCAAAAAGGATCAAAACGTGTGAAAATCCAGTAATAGGGGACCAAAGGCAATTTAGGTGTCACAGAATGTTCACTTTTGTTTTAATAGCATGTGAAGGAGGAAATTTAAAGAAATGTCTTACAACAGACAGAGTAGTCTCATAGCCTTTGAGTGACTATTCATCAAGCCTGGAATACAATTCCAGAGCTGTAAATGTAAATTCACTCCTGATTTGATACCATATATGGGGATCGTGCTATAGATTACCTGGGATATTATCTTGTGATATTTGTATTGCAGTAGTGTATCTGAACATGTGAATATTTTGTAGCAGATGTATAAATTTTCACAGGAACCTAGTAAGTCTTGAATATTTTATGTAACAGAATATATTAAATAACACAGCAATATTGCCTCTTTCTACAAATAATTGTAATATTAATAAGAGATACTTCCACATATTCCATGTTAATAAAAATGTACATTTTCAGAAGAAAATAACTTGTGCCAGAAGAACAATTGTGTGACATGAAGAAATAGAATTTTTATGAAGCAGGATGTGCACAGCAAAGCTGGTGGGGCAGTTTGTTTCACTTGGAGAATTATTATGTGCTGAGAGAAGGTAGGTAGGAAAGGAGGCAGAGAGGCCAGGACCTTGGCATACTATTTTGTGTAATGGCTCCCTCATTATATCTTCCAAATGGATGTTAAACTGGACTCAGCATAAAACCTCCCATTTGGAGCCTTCTGTATGCAAACTGACCTGCTGTAAACCACAGACTGGCCTCCCCCCTGCCCCTCGCCTTTTAATTCCTGAAGTAATTGGTAGTTTGTGAGGGTTTTTTTCATTTATTTTGATAGAGCTTTGAATAAAATGTCAATGCATTTTCACTTGTTTGAAATGTCATGCATTTTACTTTCCAATTTTTCCCTGCTATCTAGGGGCAGTTCCTTGGATGATCTTGTATCTTTATTAAAATGTATGAAATAGTTGTTTACACTGAGGACTAAGTGTTTCATATTTCATCTAGTCTAGTTTGCAAATGTAAACAGGAACATTGCATCTTGCCTTTTTTTTTTTTGTTTCTTATTTCATTGTTGTTGTAGCATCTCTTGAGATTCAAGTAAAATATCTTTATGCAGATACCTGTGGGTTCCTAGCTAGTTATAACTACTTTCAAAAGCAGCTCAGCCAGGTTTGATTTGGATGGGAACAGTATAAAAGCAAGATGATTTAACAAAGATTCTCTGAAGTGCTTAGTTCTGAGTGGTATTTAAACCTTTTGTTGTAGCCTTTTCACATATTTGTTAATGTAGCCAAGAGATTTCAAAGTAGGATTGCATTTAAATTAGCTGTTGCTGTTGAGATACTGTAATTGCCCATACCTTTTTAAATTCTTATTGCTTAGCAGCATTCTCAGCTACTCTGTAACTACCATGGAGATCTTCCTTCCTTATATTCTAGTTCTCCAGGGAAAATATCTGAGGTTTCTTCTGATGAGATCCAAGCAGCACACAAACCTTACAGCTTCCAGGAGTGGGAACTCCAGCTGGAAAGCTGAAGTTTAGGAGTCAAAAGAATGCTAAACCACAGATGATCACATTTCTGTGGTTCAGGTGTTTTGAAATGATTTATTGTAGGATGAATGGCTATGCCAAGGTGCCATGGAGTATGAGTGGTTTGTAATGGTCAGGGTTGTAAGCAAAGCCACTAGACAATACACAATCATGGAAGGAAGAAATAAGTTCATTACTGCAAGTCAACAGAGCTGAGGTGACTTTGCTGGGGAAAGTTAGCTTGGAAGACTTTAGTACACCATGTCAGGGATGTTTGAAATTTTTTAAAACCTCTTTCCTAAAAGCCAAATGCTATGTTAGTGCATTTGTAAAGTTGCTCTTCTGAACTATTCAGCTATTCTAGGCTGGACTAGAATCTAAATGCAGCATTTCAAACAACCTTAGCTTTGCTCTGCTGGGCTGTAGCAGCTTGCAAGAGTCTGATACCTCCCTGGTACAGTGTCTTGGGGTGACTTCATGTTGTATCCCCTGTTGCTGCTGCTCTGTGCCCAGAAATTAATTCTGTGCCTTTAAACTGAGCCTGAGAGGGGGAGCAGCAAAAAACTGAGTGAACTTCTCAAAACAGTTGTTCAAGGATTCAGACACATGCTCCTCTGCTTCTGCAGCAGCAAGATGGAGGGAGCACCCTTCTGGCTTTTCTGCCAGCTTTTGGCTCCTTTTCTCCAGAGGGAGATGGAGAGTTGACCTTTGTTTTCCTGGGACTTTGGTTTTTCCCTTTTCTCTTCTGGGCTGTTTGAACATCAGAACACATAGGGAGAACTTTCCACCAAGGCCCCAGAAGTGGGCCCACACTGACCCAGCTCTGAGGAGGAGGAGAAAGACGGAGACCACATCTACAGAAGGACTCTGGAATCTTCCCAGATTTCTCTCCACAGTGAGAGGTTTTATTATTTAGCATTATTATCCTTTTCCTGTGTGTTTGTTAGATAAATAGTTTATCTCTTTCACTTTCCTCCGAGGAAAATTTCTTTTTTCCTGATCCTGGTGGGGGAGGGAGGGATGGTTGTAACCTGCCTTCTATCAGAGGATCTTTCCCTCCAAATTTGTCCAAACTGGCACATATGGAGAGGCTGATGTCGCCACAGTAACTCAGTTCTTTGAATCTTAATTATCATTAGACATGTTTACCCCTAGGTCTTGTGGGAAGTCTTTTAGTCTTCCCTCCTTCTGAGAACATGCCTTGCAGTGTCACGCAGCTTGCTGTGTGTGGGAGGTTCTGTGTGTAGCTCTTGGTGGGTGTGAAAGCCCAGCTCCTCCTCAGCTGGGCCTGGCACGGGGCTGGGCCTCGCTGCTGCCTGTGATGCCCTCAGTGCCCTGGGCTTTGGGCCCCTGCATGAGGTACCCCTTCAAAGCACTGTGGAGTTGGGGAGTTTGGTACTGTGGCCCTTGCTTTGCACGTGGTCTGGGCATCGTGGTACTAAGGGATTATCATAGTATTAAAGTACACATCACATCTGTAAGATGGCAACAGAAAAGGACATTGTTTTATGGCTCTCTTCAGTATGATCACAGCATTTAAATCCTTGGATTACAATATCCCTAAACAAATCTTTTAAACTTTTTACAGATCTATATCTGGCATTTCTGACATGGTAGCCTTTATGGAGGCTGAAAACTGAAAAATATCAATTTAAAATTTCTGCAGATAGTACTACACAACTTTGCTGTGGAGGCATGAGAAATAAAAGAGGCATTTTCACCTACCTATAACTAAGCCAAAAGCACATAAACTTTCTGAAGCTCAATGTGCATTCAAGTTTGCTTTCTACACTCTGCTTTTATCAATTTTTATTTTGCATGGTGGGAAAATGCTGATAGTTTGTTTCTCACTCATGTGATCTCTGCCAGCCCACAAAGCAGTGTCTGAGGTGTGACATGGAAACCAAAATGCTCAGTGCTGTGGAGGCATCCCTGGTGCTGTGCAAGGCCTCTGAAGGGTCCCTGTAAATGTGCTCCCTTCAGCCTTCCTCACGTGGGGAGGGAATGGTATTGCTGGCACTCGGATGACAAATGGGTCTGGTCAGGCTGTGTCCTGCAAAGAGCCCAGACAAGCCACTGCAATTTAGACTTCATTGCTCTTGCACCTCATATTTCTTAGAGAGTATTTCGGGTTATTTGATGCCTCTTCTAGCTCTCACCTGCAGGCCTCTTGCTGTCACTAACTCTAAGTTTGTGGAAATAGCATAGCACTGAAAATAGTTAAAGCCTTATGAGAGAAAAAAGGCTTCCTTGTGTTTCAGTATGGCATAAAGGAAAGTCCTCTGTGTAATGTAAAGGATTTCAGAACTGGGTATAAACCAAAAGTTGTTTTACCAGGAAAAGCACTGAAGAAATCTGCAGGATGAGTTTCTGACAGAAGAACATGCAGGTTTTGTATTATTTTGACAGTGAGAACTGAAGCCTATGCAACAGGGAGCCATTTTTCATCAGTAAGAGTAAGCTTAATTTAAAATTGTATTAGTAAATGTCAAAGTTTCAATCTTAAAGACTGCCTGTCAAAATGCATAGCAAAGTTAATTATAAGGAAATAACTGTACTACAAATTAGGGTTTCTGTTATTAAATTCCTCAATCATTTTGGATTACTTACAGGTAAGTAAGAACCAACTACTTTATTATAAATATAGTTTACAAAGAAAAATACGTCAGAGACTGACTTTGAAGACTTTTCAAATGGATATAAGGTAAAATGCCATAGAAGAACACATAGTCAGTGACAGTGTGTATATATCATGCTATAAGGTTATAATCAGTTTTGTCTAAAGTTCGTTCTTTCTGTCCCGTTTTTCCCTTCAATCATGTGCAAGAATGGTTTTCTTTCATTGTCATGACAGTAAGAGTGAGCCTCATTGCATTAATACCATCATCTGAGCTGTAAATACACAACAAATCATAGCAGGAGTCAGTGTAAAATTGAGCTTTAAGCAAGGTCTGTGGGTTTATTGGTAGTTTCTGGAGCAAATTTATTGATGTATCTATAGCAGTAGGTCTTCTGCAGTAAATGTTATAAAATATCAAGGGGGGAAGCATGTTGTCCTGATCACTGAGATAAACACCTGTCTCTGGTAAAACTCAGAGCATCTTTGGACCTTCAGTCACTGTGTAATGGTGTAGTATTAAATTGCTTCTGGTAGTAAAAGATAATGATCTCTCTCAGTGGGTTGACCAAAAGTTTTGAAAATTATAATCCAGAGTTTCTATCTGAAAACGGATAAAAAGTTTGGAGTTTGTGTGGTGGAAGACAACAGAGGCATGGATTTTAAATGCTTGTTTCTTTTTTGAAACAGAAACCTTGACTCTGGAATTGTTTTTTGTAATTTTTTTTCTTCTCTCAGCCTTAAAAGGCTTTTAGTCTTATTTCAGAAAAATAATACGTTGTCTTTAATTGTAAAGTTCTTTATGTTCTTTACTGATTTAGAAAAATAACTTTACAACAGCATTCTGAGGCAAACTAAAAGCCTTGGTCTGCAATGGCACGTGTAGAATGGTGTATATGGCACCAGTAAGGCCCTGCAGCCACGATTTTAGTCCTTGCAATGCTGTTGTATTGATTACCAACAACTACAAAGCAGTAAGAAGGGATCAAGGGCCTGTGCAGTGCTTTGTTTGCAGGGCCCTCATGGCATGCTCCCATTGCTCAGGAGCCCCTGCTCTCCTGTGCATGTCATTTCCAGCAGGTTATGTAAGCTTGCTTCATGCCAGCCTATTTGGGGAAACTCTATCAGTGCTACTGTGCTGGACTGGGAAGAAAACCAGCCCTCGATGTCTGTTTATTCTTTTCTTTTTTACTTGGAGCTGAGTGGTGTGTGACTGCCAGGGTGACATAACTAAGGCCAGGGGTCTGGGCATTTTGCTGTGTTCTGTGTGGGACTTGACCTACAAAGGGAAATCAACAGTCATGAAATGGAGAATCTTGGAAAACCTTTGCAAAGGAGAGCTTTCATCTTGACTCTTATTGAATTGATGCTGCTTTGCAACCTAGAATGTTAGAAATTTAAATCACCTACCGGGGGAAAAGATTCAAAGTTATCTCCTGTTGTAACTTGAGATGTTTGCCTCTTCCCTATGAAAGATCTGTTCTGTGGAACCTTACAGAAGTGTAATAGCTTGAGTAACCCAACTGAATTTTGGACTGGACATATGAGCCCTTTGAGATGATGTGCTATTGTCTCAATTGAAAGGATAATAAAGGGAAGCAAGAATGGTAAAATCTCATGTTTGTGATAGGAGTGATGTCTGGGGTTTCCCAGCTTGTCCTAATGAACTCTAAAAGAAAAAGAATTTGTAGTGAAATATTTGAGATTAAAAATAGTCGTGTTAAACTCTGCATTGGAGAAGGCATTTAAAATGAAATTATAGAGCATAAAAACTGTTCACTGACGTGTGCCAATGAAGTAATTGTACTACTGAGTTCTCAGGCAGACATGGGATATGCAAAGCTTTGGGAGACAACACCCTGACACGTTGGGCATGCACTGATTTCAGGAGCCTTTAGCATTCCAGAGAAATTGGCCTTGCCGTTTCTGCTATTCCACAAAACCTTCATTTAATTGGCGGACTCCTGCAAGAGAACAGTGTTGCCAGCAAGAGGATGATGCTGTGCCCCAGAGTCATTGAGTAGAACTACCAGGTGGTTTCTGGAGGCACTACTGACACAATGCTTCACTTCCCCTGCTGACTCCTGGCCTCCAAACAGGACCTGATTAGTGCTGCCAAATCCTTTCTGCTGCTGCTCAGCAGATCTGTCAAAGGCAGCAGAAACAGAAGCCATTTTGTTAGTATATGCTTGCTTTCCCCAGAGATTCTGCACTGGGATGAAGCTTTCATGTGCTTCTAATTTTGAGGAGATTTTTTTTAGAGCTGAGAACAACAGCATGAGCATAGAAAACCTTTGGGATTTGTGCTGCAGAAGTTGGTGTATTACCTTTCCTCTCTGCTGGTGGTGAGCAGGGCAGTGGATTCCCCGTGGCCGCTGTTTGAAAACAGGGATTTACAGATAAGAGAAACAACTTCATTTAGTTAAATTTTTTCAAGGAACACAGATGCATGTTATTTTTACAGTGTAATGGCATAACCGAGTCTCCTTAGTGCAACTGGAAAGATACCACTTGAATGTTAAGAGTGTTAGAGTTTTGAATGAAGTAATGCTGGATAGCAGGCATTCTTGAGCCTGCAGTTGGATTGGGGATATTATAGAAATTTATGAAGGACTAAACATTTGTTCCCTGAAAATGGGTCAGAGCAAAGCTACAGCAGTGAATATACACAAGTGTTAATTCTCCCAGGAGGATTTTTGCCTCCTTCCTAATATTTGCTTTGTAAAGAGGGCTTTGAAACTTTCTTTATGCTGGTGAAAAATTGCCTTGACCCCAAAATAGTTATTCATTTGTGTAGATTTATTCAAGTGGTTGAGTCATTGCAGCCAGGGGATCTTAACTAGTTGTGGTCGCATTGAAATTTATAATGAACTTCAAAAGAGTTATAGTGACTATTGATTTTTAGCCATTACATTTACAGAAAACTGTAACTATGGGAAATCACTATGCCTGCAAATTGGCAGGCAGAAATGTTTGCTCAAACAAATAAAAGGCAAATAAAAAAGGATGGTGATGACCTGTAGTTTCCTACGGTAAAACATAAAGGAGCCCCAGGAGATGTAATTACAAGGCAAGCTCTTGGTTTTGTCTTGTGATCTTCCTGATTTTCACTACTGTTTCATTAAATGTGATCAGTAAGGGAAGAGGTACAACAGGGCTCTCTGTTAATAGGGGAATTTAAGGCAGGACTTAGATCACATCAAAATCAGATCCCCTTGTAACAGTAGTATAAATGTAATAAGCCATGCCTGATGTTATATACTCAGATTGTTACACTCCTCCTTATAATGTTCAGCTTTCACATGCTTCTAAAGATGGAAGATAACAAAGTGATATTTAACTGCAAGTCTCAGATTCCATTTGTCAGACAGGGGTGAATTGCTGCTCTTTGATTTACTCCCCTCCATTTTCACAGACCAAACAGATATTTTTGCTTGGCTTCTGAAAAATCTTGTCTTTAATTTTGTATGGCAGCAACACTGGGAGAAGTTCTGGTCACGATGATATTTGTAATTGCCATTAATAGAGTACAGACATACTGCCAAATGTGTACTGATGTTGCTGGCATGGGATTTAACCATTTTGAATAATTAGGGCAAAGAAGCTCACTCAAAAACTTTCTTGTATATTTTTAGGCTGTTAATACTGGTAATATATGCCTTACAGGGAAGAATCTTAAGGGTGAGAAATCTATTTTCAAAGATGCTGCTATTTTGTTACATGATTAAAATTTCTTATGAGGTAACGCACTTAATAAAAAACAAAACAAAAACCCCAAAAACAACTGACAGCAAAAAAAAAAACCCAAACAACCCAACCCCACCTAAAGAGACAGAGGTAATACACTCCTGGAATATATCAAGTTTGATACAACCAGCTTCTTCATGTTGATTAGAGCAGAGGTATCATGAACAGAGTAGAAGCTGTATTTGAGTTTGTCCAGTAGTTGTTACTCCAGCATTGGAAAGCTGACCAGGTAATTTAGACAAGCGTGAAGGCTTAATCTTTTGAATGTTCTTGTGTCTTGGCCCTGCTGTAGGTAAGGGATGAGGTAAAAATCTCAAGTGCAATGTTTGATTCAGTTTAACTCTAGTGTTGACTGTCCAGATTGTGTTGTTATGCCCGAAGTCTTGTTGACAAAAAGGAAACAAACCTTATATATAAAAGTAATTTATTGCTAGTGTAATAGAAACCTTTACAGTCTAATCAAAGAATTGTTATTTGTCCACATCCATTTACTGCAGGAAAAACAGAGGAAATCAATGCTGCATACAGAACTATATCCCAGTAATAAATAACACAGGTAAAACACACACTGAACTAACTAGTTTGAATCCCTTTCCCTGGTCTTATGCTCACCATTCCTTGTTCCTCTGAATACTAAAATAAAGAGCTTCAGTTAGGTATTTGAGGGTAGGGATGAAGTACCCCTTTGCCCTAGAGTACATTAGGTTGATGGTTTCTTTTTCTTCTTTCTCTTTTTGCTTTGTTGCCCCTTGTGGAGGTGCCTCTCCCCTGAAATCCTGGGGGGAGGGACCCTGCAGGGTACGGCTCTGTCCCTGTCCCCATGTCACCTGTGCCCCATACCTGTTCCTGATGGGTTGGTTTGGGTGCCTGGGCCCGAAGAGAGAGCGGGGTCCCATGACTGGAGAGTCTGCCTGGGAACTCCAGCCTGGAGGAATAAAATAATCCCTGGACATCTACAAAAATATCTCTTCGTCTTTCCTTCCAAGTCCATCGCTATCTTATATATTGTTGTAAGGATTCCCTGCATTACAACAGCCCCTTTTAATTTACGTGGCAGGAAAACTACATATGGGGTACAAAGTAGGAGTTTTTAAAGCAGATCCCCTCATCTCTCAACTTTCTGCCTGTTGAATTCATTATCTCTTGTTTAAACAAACATTCTGTATTTTCTCCCAGGGAAATCAGAGACTGTGTCATGTTGGGATCTTTTTCATTGAGGTTTTTGCTTGGAATGGATTCCCTTTCTGGGTTTAGGGGCAAACTTCAGTGATAAGTAGATCAGAAGTCTGCAGGAGCAGTGAGATGTGTGCTGTAACTTTCCTTGATACCTATTAAAGAACACTTAGGAAGAAACCTTATGATGGGGTTGTATTTTAATTTTACTAGTGGCAATTCCTTTTCTTGTGGAACATGTCCTTTTGTTCGAAAGAGTATCTGCTGGGTTGTGACCTTTGGGTGCCACCTCTTCCTGGTATCTGGAGTCCCTGTGGATCTTGAAGCACTGACTGCTCAGGTGTCCGGCTGTCTGCTGCTGTTAGAATGGGTATCTCCTGCAATTCTACGAGGAGAAGAGTCTGTCAGGGAAGGCAAAAGAGAACATGTTTTAATTATTAAAATAGCAGCAGAGGAAAAACCTGACAAAGAATCGCTGGGAAGCAGCAAACCCCTTCCTTTGGTGTATTGTACCATGTCTTGTTCAGGAGCTGTATTTCCTCAGGCATGCTGAGCCTTCAGGGCTGAAGCAAAATGGAGCTGCCCTTCCTGTGAAGAAAGAGGCTGTAAAGTGAGGGTCATTGTGGTCTCCGTGTGTGTGTGTGTGTGTGTGTGTGTGTGTAGTGCTGAACCAAGGGCACTTTAAACACGCCGCTTACGCTTCCCGTGGCAGGGCATTCCTGTGCCCTGAGGGCAGGCGCGCGAAGCTTCTGGAAGGCTCTGGGGCGGCGCCTCCCCGGCGTGAGGGGCTCCGTGAAGGGGCGGCTCGGGGAGGGCGGTCCGTCAGTAGGGAGGCCTGGGAGTGCACTCTGTCTTCGGGGAAGGGCGTTCGTTCTGATATTTGGTTGTTTGTGGACTTGGGCACTTTGAGCCCTAATGTCGGTTTGCCTCAGGTGGTGAAGTGACCAGTACGGGAATGGGGGCAGGCCGCCGTCCGGCCAGCTCTGTGAGAAGGCATCACGGCATGGCTGAAACGGGTGAGAGGAAGGGCGGTGCCATCTTGTGCTGAGGCAGCGAGGAGAGCAGCGCTTTTGGCAGGAGTGCCCGGCAGCAGGAAACGCTGTGGTAGAGAAAAGGTGGGCCTCGGCAGTGAGGAGGAGGAGGTGGGAGACGTGTTGCAAGGGTCGGTGTGGGGGAATGGGCATCTGAGGGGGAATCCTCTTCGTGAGCTCCCCGTGGGCTCAAATTGGACTCCCCGTCAGCAAAAGTGGTTAAAATTAAAATTCTTCGTTTTCTTTGGCAAACAAAATGGATGGCCCATGGGAAACGTGGGATGGGTGATTTATGAGTGGCCAAACGTCATGCGACAGAAGGGATTTCTTTTCAAGTTGAACAGAGTTTAGCTGTTCTCAGCGTCCGTGTAATAAGCAGTTTTTCCCTAAAAATGCACGTTAACGCGGTGGAATCTGCCTCTGAACGCAGTAATGTAAAGTATCGAGATGCATTACAGGCTGTGCATAGAATTGACAAAAAAAAGGGCCAAAAAAAAGCAGATGAGCTTGGATAAGCAAGAGCTAAAATCGCTTAGGACTCCATGGCTATTTAGTACACTGCTGGAACGTTTTACCACCACTGCTGTAGGAGGATCACTGCTGGCTAACATTCCTGGCATGAGCTTTTTTTTTTTTTGGCTGCGCTTTTATTAACTTAAATTTAACTTGAAGTTAATCAGATTAATTTTTTTCTTTTAACTGCAAGTTGTCTTCTTTCAGATGGAGTATATTTTTACATAGCTAAAATATGTAATAGCATAATAAACCAGCCCTAATCTGTGTGTAAATTAGTTGATGAAGAAAAACTGTATATAGAATATCTAATTAAGTGTAACAGCATTCATATTTTTAACTCTATGCTTTAACTGTAGAAGTAGCTGCCAACTCTTCCTCTATAAAATCAGATGATATAGCAATACTGGGGAGGGGGGAGGAGAATTGCTGCACCAGAAATCATCAAGTCTTATCTTTGCACTTAATTAAATTCCAGCAAGTGTAAACCAACAATGATGACTGTAATACAGATGGGGAACTACATATGCTTTACTGCCTTTTTGTTACGTAACAATATCAATCACTTTGGCAAAGGTCACCAAGTGTCAATTCATTTGTAGTGTACCAGAGTCATTCTAACAGGAATGGAAATTCCCACCAAATAAGGCCAAAATATAGCTCAGATTTTAGAGGGAATGCAGTTCCAAAGTCACTCATTCTTGAAATGACTTGATACTATATAAAGTTAATTTGCTTTTATTTATCTCTTAATGCATTCTCTTGCCAGTGCATATTCCCGTGTCTTGCCTTTACCGATGCCCAGTGTTTTGAATGTACTGTGTCATTGCAGAACTCCATTTCTTAATAGCAGAAGTGATGGCTGTGTGTCATAAACCATTCCCTCAGTTGGAAAAGGTTGAAGTGGTTGCCCCATTTAATAGAAATGTACAAGAAATACAACAGGGGGCCATTGAGGTTTAGAGCTGTAGGAAGATTGTAAGAGATTGCAATTTTCTCTCAGCTGACCAGGCTCAGGTGAGGGGGTTTATCACCAGAAAAACAGCACCTTTGTTTAGAGTAATTGTATATGTATCTATTAAATAAATAGTTGTGTCAATGCCATTAAATATAGGTTTGGTTTGGTGATCTTTATGATCTAGAAATCCTAGAACTGATAAATGGAACAGGATTAACTCCAGCTGACAGATACAGCAATTCACTTAGGCGGTGTCTGATTGTTAGGGCTGTAAATACCAGCAGCAAAAGGCATTTAAGAGACTGAGGTGAACTAATTGTGTATTATGGTATTGAAGGGATTGTATGCCATAAAGGTCAGATGGTGAAGAGTTGTTCCAATTTTTTGATAACTTCCACAGCTTCTGTGCGTTTGACTCTCTGAAACCTGATGGAAAATGGGCGTGTGCACAAGATGCAGGCGGTAGAGCTGCCCAGTGGACTGCAGTTCTGCTGTCCTGGTGTGCTCCCCTCACTGTTGGCTTGCAAAGAGCAGTTGTTTAAAGGTGGTCCCCTGCTAAGTAATTCTGACTCCTATTCCTGTCTGCACTCTTAACACATACAGCTTTATGGGGCTTTAGATCTGCTTCAGCAGTTAATTACTTAGTGCATGTGTATTTTGAATGTTTCTCTTCATGTAAGATGTCAGTGCATTGGAACTATTCCTCAAAACCATCTAGCAGCTACTTGACTAACTTGAAGTTCAAAATTTGAAACTAGATAGGCAGTTGTGGGTTATTAAAATAGGTATGGGAGGCAGTGACTGAGTCTCAACAATGATAGTTTGAAACTTCAGCAATTAGAATCTAATGCTGTCTCCTTGCCTTGCTAAGGTTGTCTTTTGTCAGGGAACCGACGTGCTGGTAGCGTAAGTTTATAGCAGACAAGAAAGGCAGACATCTACTCAGTTGAGTGGAAGCAAAAACATCTTGTCAACTTACTTTAAAACAATTATTGGAGTTTTTCCTCTATTTTTCTCAAACTTCTTGATTACAGGAAGTGAGGATTTTACACTGAACAGTTGTGTGCAATTACACCATGGCACTATCCAATTAACCACCCAAGGTAGCATAGCTCAAAGAGAGAGCTAAATGATATGCCTCAGCAGTGGTCCATGTTTTTTAACCAGGGGGCTGGAGCAATGTTCCTTTGGAGTGCTGAATCCATTTTGTGGTGCCTGCATGCTGTTTTAAGAAGTACACATTTTCTTGGTGTCCACATGTTCATTCTAATGATGTCTGTATTTGTGCCTAATTACTTCAGACTAGAAAGTTTTTCTGTGGTGTCTTTGTTCCTTCTTTCTGCCTGGTGTGTGTGCATGCAAGATGTGGATGATGTGATTTCAGTGCCTTTCTCCTGCCGATCTGAAATGGGGAACTTTGCTTCTGAAGTTCTTTTCCAGCAGAACAGCAAATGTTTTGCTTACCTTGACCCTCCCCACTCCTTTCCCTACCAGTGCAAAGTCAGGATTTTTTGCTCTTGCAAGATGAGTAAGGCAATGATAGATTATCATGTTGTATATACAATCTCACCAGTTTCAAGTCCTCAGAATCTTCTGAGCGTTCTGCTGCCCTTATGGAGGAGCTCCAGGCTCATTCTCTTACTTTGTTGGGTCTGTAACATGAAGTAATAATAAGGCATCTCCCCTTGCCCCAATAAAAAACAACCAGCCAACCATAAAGCCAGCGAAATGAACGACCTTCCTACCCAAACAACTCAAAAACCTAAACTAAATTCCAGTCAGAATTGAATATGATTCTGTATAATGTGAATACTCTGTCTTTATTAACACAAAGTTCAACTTAGGGTAGTAAATAAACAAATTTCCTCATGCTATGTCACTGAGAATTGGGAGGTTCCATGGAAAGAATAGTGTAAAGTGAGGCAGAGGCTTGGAGATCTTCTGGATGTGTGTCCTCCAGCTCCTCCTTTTGACCTGGGGGTGAAGTGGAATAGCCCACCTCTTGCAGCATTGGTTGCCAAGGTACTCTACTTCTCTACAAATGTAGATGACATTTTTTTCTGGAAGGAGCTTTTCCTTGTGCTGTTGGAGCTGTTTAGTTTAGTTAATCCCATTTCTGTTTCCTTCTGCATCACTTGTTTTGGTTTTTCTTTTCTTTTTTTTTTTTTTTAACTGAGCTATCAGTGCAGAACACAGATAATGTGATTAACTTGGATGAGAACATAAGAAATCAGCAGAAAGCTTCCCGTTTGCTGCAGTCACTTTAGGTTGTAACCACCAACATTTCTAGTATTAGTTTAGAAAAGCAGGCATTCGCTCTTGTCTAATTTTATTGGTGCCTTAGGATGTTTGACTGTTACAAGAATTGTGTGAAAATCAAATCTGGATATTCTATTCATATAATTACACTTTAATTAGAGTTTCAGAAAGCAGTCAATCTTACAGCTTGGTATGCAGTAGAAATATTTTTAGTATAAAATAAAGCATCTTATTATGGCAAATACAGTAAGTAAATTTTTTGCTTTATTTTGACCTGTGACAGATGTAGTCTAAAACCCAATAATTGATGTGATTCATATCACTGAAAGCCCACAATAGGAAAACAAGGCACTGTATAAAATGACACAGTTAATTTATTAAAACTCAGATATCAACCAAGTGCATTTCTTGTGAGTGTCATAATTAGTTTATCTCTAATTAGTTTGGAAACACTGTAGGAGCTATAATGCCAAGTCAAGCAGTCAAACTTCATAGAAGTTACAACTGGTAAAATATTGTGGTTTTCTTATGATGCTGATCATGTTTCCTTGCAGAAGCAAAATAAGCGAGATTTTAAGGTCACTTCACTGTTGCAAGTAAAACACTTACTTACAGACATACTTAAGTTTGAGATGACCAACTGTTGTAGCTAACTGCTTTTAAAAGTGGGTCAGTTTAGTGTCAGCATTACAATATGATGGTTCTCTTGACAGTGTTCTTGGAGAGCTGGCCAGTCTCTTAAAAGAAGGCAAAGCATGAACCAGTATGCTATTCATTCTTTTAACAAGCCAATTAACCAAGGGCTTTGTGTAGCAAAATACTCTTCCCAAACTCCATCTGTCCATAGTGGTTGTGATCTGTGTGTGTGCAAACAGTATCATACTATTGTTCTTTATTAACAATGTAGACTGAAGTGCTGCCTTTGACTTCAAAAATAAAATCCTTGTCTAGGGAAAGGAAATTCATAAGGCATTGTAGGCACGGTGTGTTGTGTTCAGTTACCTACTGACCAGCTCTAAATTCTGATTTTGCCCAGCAATTAAGCTTCATGCTGCTACATGTTTTTAACTCCAATGTTGGTGTAATTTCTAAAACTGTTGCATTTTCCTTTTAGAACCACTTTATGCTGTATTTAATTTTACCCTCTTCATCACATTCAGATCAGCAGCATCTACATTAAAAATTATTTCAGAGGTGCTTCCTGTTGGATCCTGTGGAATATCTTAACAATCAGTCTGCAGAGATGGGCCACAATTCCAGCATCAGGGTGCAGTCAAGCAAATGATGAATTTTGAAGTGTTCTGTGTACTATTTATAAAAATGGATCATTTTTGGTTGTCAGTCAGATTAGACTAAGACCAGACTGCCTGATTTTCTTTGCCTATTTCTGAGTTTTCTTCTGACACGGCATTGTAAAATTGTTAGAGAAAAGCACAGGTTCATTTCAGTAGAAATGTAGCACCTTGTGGTTATAACAGGAGTCTGTGGTGCTGAAAGGACAAGCAAGGAGATCTTCCTCTAAGCATTCTCAAGGCACCTTATTTTATGTACTTCTTGTCTCTAAATATATAGATGTTTTAGTTTCCTGCAGCAATAGAAATTCCCCTTTTGCGTGGAATGCTTTTACTGTTAGACATTTGCATGAGTAGTTCTACACAGACTTCTGTTGCTCAGCTCGTTGTTAACCAAAACACGCTCCTACCAATCCGAGTGGGCTGCCTTGGAGAGACCACTTAGAACAAAGAGAATTGATTATTCACTTTAAAACCAAAAAGGTTACTGCAACCTTTTTGAGGCAGTGGACTCAGTATGTCAACAGACTTGTCTTAGGTTTAGCTTTTTTTTTTTTTTTTTTTTAAATTTCCAAAACTGAAGAACCTTTCTTATGCAGTGGTATGTAAGAAGCAGATGCTAGGATCATGGAAATTACAGAAGTTACTAAGTAATCTTTCATTTTAGGATATTTTAAAGCTCTTACCTCTTCTGTAATTCCTGAGAGATTTTTAAAACGATATTACTAAGTATAAACTGTTTTTATAAGCAATAGCTCTTATTTAATAGAATAGTTAAAGTGCTGCTCAATCTGAAAGTATTTTTTTAAGCTTTGTGATGAGATTTATGATGGATTTGTTGTATCTAAGCCAGGTGCCCATAGCTTCTATTGACCTCGTGTCAATTCCAGACTGATTTCTGACTGATTTAAAATTGTGTATTAGAACATACATAGACTTTGATAGCAGATTTAAAAAAAAAAGAACACTTTAAAATACACAAAAAGCATAACAAGTTTAAATGGGTTCTACAGCCAGTGAAGACATATTTGTAGGAATAAATCGATATCTATTTATAGTGTTCTGCTGAGATTATTCATGTATTGAAATTATACTTTAAAATAATTAGATATTTAGCTGGGAAGCACTAGGGGCTGGGGAGAAGAACACTTCTATAAGCCTGAGGTTTTTATCACATTTGCAGTCCATTAGTTAGAAGATGCATTACTCATTTTTTCAGTAGTGGAAGATTTATATCTTTCAAATAATTGCTCATACTTGCAATTTTAAAGCATATAGAGCATTCACCTGAGAGTATTTCTTTAGATCTATATGAAAAATATAAACTGTACAGCTGTACAGAAACTTGTGTGCACAGTGAGGCACAAGTACCCTGCACATCCAGCAGTCGGAGTGGGGAGTTCAGAAGTCTCTTCATTGTGTAGTGCTGGACCATCAACCCCACCCCGTGTATACAATTTGCATCTTGGAGAGTGAGCTGCAAGGTGAAAGGAGCTGAGAGGGACTTGAGTTCTTCTACTGGAACAGTTACTGGGAGCTGCAAAGCACAGATCCCAGGTCTGTGTTGTGGTTGTCAGCATCATAAATCCAATAATTAATAAGACAATAGGAGTTAAATATGGTCTTAAAACATGCAGGATTTCTTTTCAAAATATGAAGGAAGAAAATGGCAACCTCCTTGCAGTGATGGTAGTTACTAAATTGAAGAGAACAAAAGAAGGACTTTATCAAATACAGATGATGTTTAGGGACAGATACAGTCACTCATTCCAATGCTTTTAAAACTTTAAAATACATTATAATATGAAATCTGATTAAAAAGTATTCTGAGTAGTAATTAGAGTTGGAGTAATTCCTCTTTGTGCTTTTGGAAGTTCAAAGGCAAAGTATAAAAATTACAAAGAGTTAGTTACTTTGAAAGTAATTAAGTCAAAATGTGAAGGCATTTCCACTGGTTTGCTTCATTTTATTTCTAGAGAGCTGTGAGATTTGTGGTCCTTTTGAGTCTTCAGCAGCTGAGTGCCACAGGCTTCAAGGGCCTGACCCACACAGCTCTATCCTTGCCTCTCAAGCCTTTCAAATAGCTTTGACATTGTAGATTTTCCAAGAAGGAAATTACCAACATCAAATTATTAATGGGAAAAAAGAATTTAAGGGCCTTGGTGGTTGTGGTGTTTTTGTTTGGTGTTTTTTTTTTTTTTTTTTTTTTTTTTTTAAATGAGCACAGACCATAATTCAGAAATAGCTGAGTTACTACTTAGTGATCTGAGTGACACATTTGTCTGGGCAAAGCAGTGCTGTGCAGTGGAAATGCAGCCCTTCATGTTTGTGTAGTGACCCTGCAGCTGCTCCATCCTGCACTGAGTGGAAGCTCCTTTGAATTCGGGGTAGGGCTCTGCAGAGCTCATCGTGGGGCACCTTCCCACTTGGGCTAATGCAGAGTAACTGCATGTGCAAAGAGAAGTGGGAAAGTAAAACCTGCTTGGGAATTCAGTTCTTCTATGGGTAGTGATAACGTTTCTCATGCCTTCACCTCTGAAATCATCTCAAAAACATTATTTGGTCGGTGGAATTTGATGGAATTCATCACAACAAGTGTTCTTGTCTGTCGTGAACAAACCTAATAGTTTGTAAATTACAGTCTGGGAGAGAGGATTACTTTTGAAACATCTTTTCAAAGGAAAATTGCTCCATTAAAAGATCTTTTTATTATAAAGTAAACCTACCTGCAAAAAAATATTTTTTTATCCCCATATTTGAAATAAAGTCAAAATATTTCAAGATGCAATCAGCTCAGTGCATGACTTCACTGAAAGTAGTTTTCATTTCCTCTTGTCCTTTTGCTGCATGAGTGGGGGTTTCTTACTTGATACTGCTGATGTGCTAGAGGATCTTTAATGTATGTTAATGTGGGGGCTGTGGGAAACTCAGTAAAGCAGATCTTGCACAAAGACAAGCCTATTGGCAGGGATGCAAGATGAAGTACCTGTTTGACAGCAGTGTTTAACAAAGTCGTTTAGGTTCTTGAAATTTATTTATTTTAAAAATGTTTTTAATTTGAATTTTTTTTCCTAAATAATTTCCAGTGCCCTTGAAACCTAGCATTTAAAATCCAGGTCTGATAACTTGCTGCTGCTTACCAGCACTTCAGTGCTTTTAAACTTGTTTTGAAGTGTAGAAAGTTGCCTCAGAAATCTGCTGTTTTTTGAAATGTTTTCACTGTCATGTTAATCAAGAGACCAGCATACAAAATCCTGTATAACAAAACAGCCACCTGCTTTTAGTAAGTTCCTGAGGATTTCAGAGAGTGTAAAGCCCTGAGAGGGCCTTGAGGACTTTCTTTCCTGGAGCCGACTGTAGTTGTTTAAAGTGCATGGATGGTTTGTGCTTATGAGAAACTCAGATTTCAATTTTCAATGTTTTTTGCATTTCTGTCTGGTACAAGGGCTGGGTAAGTTGTTTAAATGATTCCCTTCTTCTGTATTTTACCTTTTAAATGCACAGGCCTGACTCTGTGCTGTGTTCCCAATTTGCCTTTTCATTTTGCACTACCAGGCTTCTAATACCTGTCATGCATTCCTGGTGATCCAGGGGAGATTTTTCCACTTCAAATTAAATGTCAGGAATAGAGCCACTATGTAGTCTGGGCAGCACTAATAATATTTAGTATAATAAACCTCCAGGATTTTGCTTACTCTGCCAGAATATTGTGACCTCTCTAAGTGGCTACTGGTGACTCGTGTAGGACTGGTTTTCAGTGGTAGCCCTACAGTGACTCCCAGCTGCCAGAGCATTTCAGGGCTGACCAAAAGCTACAGCCTGTAGTAAAGGGCACTGGCCACCTGACTGTAACACTGCCAGGCTTGGTGTTCTAAAGGCTGGCACGATGCTGCTTCCAGCAACTACCTGGGAGCTGCAGTTGGACATCTGCAGGCTTTATTGAAGTCTTAGGGTTGCCTTTGTGTCCCGAGCTGCCCTGATGGGCACCTTCCCCTGTAGTGTCATTAGGCTGCTGGTAATGATGGCAATCCTCCGGTGAACTTGACAGAACCTGTTTTAAAATGCCACAAAATCTCTGCAGATTACAAGGTCTGCAGTCAGCACTGCAGTTTGCTGCATTTTTCTTTAGGTATTTTAGAGGATTGCTTTATAAGAAGCATGTATTCCAAAGCTAATTTTCTTATACATCTTTATGTTCTATATGGAATGGATTGATGGATGACTCGGTGACACATGGAGACTTTGATGGGACTCTGGTCAAGAGCAGTTATTGCGGATTGAGCCTGAATTTAGCAGAGGAGTAAGGAATTGTACTGGACAGAGTGATTAATTACACCTGATAACAATCAGTGATCCTTTGATTTCTCTATACATCCTCTTTGAAATGATGGATCTACAGTATCCACAGTATTTTTCAGTGGTCATTAGATTATGTGTAGAAATGGAAAGGGGTACATGTATGTGAATGTTCTGTGAAAAGCTTCCTGAAGCAATTGATTGTGTAATTAACAATTACTTAATCATGCTCGTGAATGTTAATTGCATGATTTGCCATGAAATAAAGGACTGTGTTCCCAAAAGACCTTCTTTAAGCTCAGAATAACAAGAATATAACAGCACTAATCATCTATGTTCTTGCCTTTTTTTTTTTGAAAGTAGCATGATTAATTAAAAATACAGTCAAATTTTTTACCTGACATAACTGATAAAAACAGAGAAAGATATTTGTAATTATAACTTGTTTCAAATCTTGGCATCTAAAATTGACAATTTCTGTTAACATCAAATGCACTTGTTTTGTTACTTAGGTGGGGTTCTGAGGGAGAAAAAATTCCAGTGATCATGACAGAATTTAAGATGGATCTTTGCATATTTCAGGATTCTAGGAAAAAGAAGTAAATGAATAATTTTAAGTATTGTGCTTTGCATTTAGAAAACCCACAAACCAGAAAAGGACGTTTGCACCACCAGGTCATGCCTTGCTATGTGAATGGTGAATACTCTGAAAGAAATTTTCTCCAGATATTTTTTAACTGGGTTTCTAATTTTGGTCCTGCTGCCGTAACTGTTTGTGTGTCTTATTTGAGTCCTGTATTCCCGAAACTCTCAACTGGAGCATGCTGGAGAGAGATGTAATGTCTCAGAAATGGGATTCAAATTTATTTGTGCACTCATGGGCAGAACACAATATGTCAGGGAGCATATGAAAAGGGAGTTCTTTCATTAAAAGTCTGCTTCCAAACTGGTGAAAGAATGCCTGATGGGTTTCTTTGGCTCTGCCTGAACTCTTCCGCCTCTCTGCAGGGACCATCATCAGCTTGCTAGAGATGAGTTCTGAAAAGAGAGAGAGCCCTTCTGAAGAGTGAAATTCCTGTAAAGAGCTCTTAAGCATTGGTAGGCTGGCAGTATTGTCTTTCTCCTACGCTGTTGTAACAAGAAAACATTTTTGGCTTTAAATATAAAGTTGAATCAAGTCTCCAGTCACGCTTCCTTACAGTGGAAGATGGAGGAGATGGTCTAAATTGGTGGAACAACTTGTGCCAAGTAAAAGCTGACCTCTGACTCCTTCCCCATTTCTGCCCATGTGTGGCCCCCGTTGTGTTGCTCTTACCCCTCAGAGAGCTGCAGCAGGGCAGTGACACGGCTGGAAGGTGTGAGCAGTTTGCTGCTGTGTCACTGGGTTGGAGCAGTCGGTATGGCTGCTGCATGGGGGTCGTGGAAAGGGCACTGCAGAGCCAGGCACTGAGCAAGCTGGAGAGAGAGGAGCAGTGCAGGCAGCCACTCGGTGAGCAGTGATCTCTCACGATCAGCTCAGCTGTCCTCCAAAGTGTCTTTAAAGCCTGAGTATCAAGATTGCTGTCTCTGGTGTTAGAACTTGTTAGGAACAAAAGTCAGCTTTTTGTTAGAGAGAGGACATTGCTAAGCAACTGGTAGCACGGAGACAGTTTGAAATATTTATGTGACATAAGCTTTATTTTTTATGTGAGAGTTTTGTGTTTTTTTAGCCAGCCTCTCCTACCCCCAAATCTGTGTTGTTTGCTCTGAATTCTGTAGCTGAAGCTGCCTGGCAGTCAGGTCTGTTTGGAAGGTTTTCTGCAAAAGCTTTGTGTGATGTAAGATACTTCTTGTTCTTTGCAAGTCCATAGGGCTAATATATATATATATACACACATATATACACACACACACGTATATATATACACATATGTATTCTGGCATTGGTGCGTCTCATAAGCAGATTAATGCTGTTTTGGGAGATACAAATGTCCATACTAATAAAGCTGGTTTTAAGGTAGAGATTGTAACTCTTGCTTCATAAGGGTGTTTCTGCTATTGTTTCTATATAATTTTTGAGATCTAAATGAGTGGTACATGGGCTGAGACCTCTGATTCCCACCTGTTGACAAACCTCATCTGCTGATACAATCTCACAGCTGGCTGTATGTTCTTAAAGTGTAGTGTTCATAATTTGTGGCAATCCTTAGAAGCATTTAAATGGGAACATAGTGTGAAGGATGTTAGAGAGCAACAGTATGGTTCTGCAATGTACCCTGTAAAATTTATCTACACGTCTACTGCTTAATGTTCTTTCTGGCTATCAGAGTGGATATGTGGCTACTGAATGAAGGGCCAGATTTGTTCTCAATTCCTTGACTTCAGTGAAAAGTTGCTCCTGATCTACACTGGTGTATCTTCAGTGCAAATCAGGTGGTTATTCTGCTCCTGGAGTCACATGTAGTCTACTTCTGACATGGCATTTAGATTCCTGTTCAGGCAAGAATTCTTTCTAAATATAGAAAGAGTTCATTTTAAAAGAGTTACTTGATATTTGTTTTTCACTGCAGACGGTAGTGATTCATATGTTGCATAACTTCTGGGTTTTTTTTTCTTTCCTTTTAATTTAGCAATGCAGTAGTTTAAATGACAGCAATGCCACAACACCTAAAATATATTTATTTTTTTTACTTTTTTTTTGACAAAGCTTTTTGTCTAGAATTTTTTCATGTTTCATGTATTCTAAGTTTTTTTTTTTTTTTAGTATTATTTGTTCTTGGTATTAGCTTCTCTTTTTACTACCTAAAGGATATATTTTAACTCTCACACTGCAGAAGTTCTACTTTTATGGACATCTGGTTCTGTATAGCGCTATGTTTATGTAGTTACCTAATTCCTAATCATGATAGCTTAATTCTAGAGGACAGAACAATATTAAACTTGATTTTTTTTTTCCTCTTTAATGTTTTTAATCCTCTATGGCTTTTTAAGTGTGGACATCTCTGAGATGCAGGAAAAAACGTGTAGGTAGATGGATGGTTTAATGAGCTCACAGACTTGTAGAAGTCAGTATCCAATCTGTATGAACTCCCTGGTGCTGGCTGGCTCCTGAGCCTCGATTAGCTTAACTTTAATTTCTGCTCAAGAAAAACAGGGGAAAGATGCATCTTGCTTATGGTTTGTATGAAGGTAGTAACCTTGAATAACGGTATCAATAGTATTAGAATTTAGGGCTCCTATTTTCAAAAGGTTACTCACGGAGTTCTCAGGTAATTTCAGAACAACAGCTTGTAAGAATTCTGTAGCAAATCCATCTAAACAGGCGTGCATTGAAGGGGCTACTAAAACAAGACCATACAAAACTGGTTTATTTGCACTTGTTTGGTCTGTTCTTAACTTTCAGAGAGATTCAGGAAGATCTCCAGAAAGAAATTAATGAGAAAAATAATTGTGCAAAGAGGCAGAAGTTGAACACTCTGAAAAAAAATTAGGAAGTGAATTAATGGGGCTATTACTTTATCAAAAAGAAAAATACTTGGCAAAGGGAAACAGAAACTAATTTGGTTTTGGTGCAAGTGTAGTGAGTGTCCAGAGGAAAACTGCAGAATAAGAAGTAAGTTCTGTACGTGGAGAGAAATATGATACAGTGGGGGTAAATGAAGCATGGCTGAATAAAGAAGTGAAGTTAAGGGGTTGAAACACTAAGGTGAAATATGGAGAAAGTAAGAATTCAGAGAATAGATGGCAAAATAACATCTGGCCTGAGTGTCATAGAGCTGCTGAGCTGCAGAGTGACTGCAGGTACTTTGTGGCTTCTGTGATGTCTTCAGCAGCATGAGAGGACAAACTGAACTGAAACTTTAATTGTGTTACAGGAATGGCAGGAGGTCAATAATATTTGCAATATGAGCATTTGTGACAAATCAATTTTATAATGAAAGCAATTATAACATCATTAGATGTCTGATAACTCAATAACTGTGATGATTACTTCTCAGTTGCAGGAAATAATTTACCACAGGAGATGCTGAAATACTAGATACGAACACTAACAGCTATAGTCACATCTGAGCCATATGTGCCATTTAATAGCGAGTTTGAATCCCATCATTCATTTGAACATTGTGGATTTTTGACAAGCAAGGCCTAGATTTGGAAAAGTAGTTACATGTATGGGTCTTTGGGTCCCTAAATATCTTGAGAAATACTTGCTTATTGTGTCCTCGAATAGCAAGATGATGCGGGGTGTTCCGATTTTTGAATTTGCTTTTTTCATCAGATCATCATGTGCAGTAGGGTAGGGGAGGGTTGTGAATGAGTGCTTGAGGGCAGAGGATGAGAGTGAGAGTCTGCTTTTCTAACAGCAATTAGCAAGGGCACCGGGTTAAAGCCAATGTGCAATTGTACCACATTTCACTTCTGAAAAGTGACTTACATCTGTAATTAACTTCTGAGATGTGCCCCTCGCTTTCATTTATTTAACCTGTGTAATAAAGTGATGACTGAGCTGAATAAACTGATTCCTAGAAACTGTGATTGTGAAGCAAATACTGGGTTATGCTGTAAAACTGATGGAATGATAGAATGGTTCGGGCTGGAAGGGTCCTGAAAGATTATCCAGTTCCAAGCCCTGTCCAACCTGCCCTTGGATACTTCCAGGGATGGGGCAGCCACGGCTTCTTGGGCAGCCTGTGGCAGTGAATATGATATGATTTATTATTTGTGAAACTGTCCTGTTTGCATAAAGGACAGTCATTACCTTTCAGAACAGTTTGTATTCCAGACTTTTGATTGTCATAAGAAAAATTAATTTTCAGTTTTACAAATGTATTAGTTTCTTTGCTAGCAAGTGTTTTCTGTTGTATCCATCATGGTATAATGGGAATTTTTGAGGACAGGATGCTGAAAAAAAAGGAATGTGAAGGACAATTTGCCAGCATAATTTCTGAACCTGATGAGGGAAATCAGTGTGAGTGCAAATACCTTCTTAATCACTGCTGGCACTTGGTCTCAAGGTTGGTCATAGGTTGTGTTTTTGCTTGGTACTTAGTCAATTTTGCAAATGGTTGTTGTGGAGATGCTTAAAATGCTGACCATGGCCACCTTCAAGCAAGAGATTTTAAAGAAAAGTTTGATAGTAAAGAGAGTTTTTGTTGTATCTTTTTGTTAATAAATTTCCCAGTCCTTGGGAACATGTTGGAGAGAAAGAGTTGCTGGTTGTCACTGATTCTGTCACATTGCTGGGAGGGTAATAATACAGGGATATTTAATTTCCTTCTTCACCCTAGAGAGGAACTTGTATCCATCAAAGAGAGTATCCTATCTCCAAGGCAACATATTAATCCTTACGTGTAAATAGCGTGCTCCCCCCTCACTTGTTTGCCCTAAGCAAGAGCATGCTGTTCTGTACATGTGCCTGTGCATTTAGGTGAGTGCACACATGCACATCCAGAGTAGCCATTTGAAATTAAACGTGTTGAAGAGCTGAAGTTCCTCTGTAAGAAGAACAAGCAAGGTCAAAACACTTGGGAGCTCCTGCTGGTATCCCATGACACAGGAATTCAGAATGATTCCTTCTTCCAGCATTGTTTACCTAAATGTTTGCTGGTGTTAGAAGTGTTAAAGTGCAGGCTGCTCTTGCTGGTATTTGTTCTTGGACACTCATGACACACCCTACTTGTTGCTTACTTTTGCCTCTGTCTCATCTGCAGATTTTACTATTATTTTTTCCCTATTAGGTAGCTAATTGTAAAAAGTAAATTATTAAAATCCTGTAGAGCCTGCAAGAGCCCATTAAAAGCCCTGGTCCCCTAATGAGGATTTTCTGCTTCAACTTTCAACTGAGATTTGTCACTTAATCAGTTTTTGATTTGATTAGCACGCAATATGTGTTGACTGTTTCATTTCGAGTTCTCACTCAATATTTCAGCAAGTACCACGTCTAATTTATCCACATAACATTCTAACTACATCAAGCAATTTTCTTTTTAATATGAACTTTTAATCTCATCAAGTTAGTTGAGATGCTTTTCCTGTAAATACATCCTGGTTGGCATTAATTCTATTACTATACTTTAATTCTTTTTTTATGAAGATTGTAGTTTATTCATAGAAACTATTTCATAGAGTGGAAAAATAAGGAAGTTAAGATTTCTGAAATCCTTTTTCAGTCTGTTTTCAAATTGATTTAGATTTGAGCTATGGGTAATTTGTTCCTCTTTTTTTTTTTTTGCCATCTTCTGCCACTGAATCAAATGTCCAACTTCTAAAGATACTAGACTGTCACACTTGGAATAAAGTACTTAGTATTATGTGGGATTGGGAGTGGCAAAGGGCAAGAATGGGATTTTTTTTTTTTGAATAGTAAAAAATTTTGTTGGTTTTTACAGGTGGTGGGAAATTCTTCACAGAAGATACAGGCCTCTGTTGGAGCTTCAGGCATTTATGAAGGAGGTAAGAGGTTTGTCTTGTCCTTTCTTTTGGTCTTCTGGATGTGAAATGTTTGTGTAGACAAAAATGTACATGTGGTTTCCTTATGGTAGTACTAAACTGAGAGATGTTTACTTTTTTCTCGTTTTCTGTGACAGCAGGTCACAGCAGATAGATAAACTACATTCCCTGATATTTGTCCTCACCTACAGCACTGAATAAATAAAACTAAAAATTTGCACACAGCTTCTGGTTATCCAAACTCCATGTTGTCTGTTCCCATGTCCCTCTGAAGCCCCCTTCTCACTCCAGAAAATGCCTGTGTGTTTTTGCTTACCTGCTCTAAAACTAGTAAGAAATGGTTTTATGTATGTCTCTGATAGGACGTAAGTTTCTGTAGTAATCACTGTTTTAAAACTGATTTTTTTGAGGGTAAAGCACTATTTGCATCAGAAAATTAGATAGAGAACCATGCTTAAGAGTAGCTGACTCTGTAAAGCAGTAGCTGGATTTTGAAGGCCCTTCAGCCAGTAGAAGACTTGAATCTTCTTGGCTGGCATAAATGAAGTCAGTGAAAAGAGAGCATAGATGCTCCTTAAAATGCCTTCAGGAAAATATGTGTTTTGGAGGCTTCTGGGTCAGCTTCACATTTGAACCATTTCACATTTGTTTCCTCCTGACATTTTTAAGGAACATAAAGGTACAATGCCACTGTGCTTTTGTGTCAGTTGAAAGGGAAGGTGAGTCCCCTTTGTTTCAGATATGTGAATAGTGCTTTGCCAGAAAGTGATGTGAACACAGAGCTTTCAATAGCAAATTTAATATCAGCTCATACTCATGTAATCCTTCCTGTTTGTAATGGTTGTTGATCTTTGCTGCTGTGTGTCTCCAAGTAGTTAATTTTCCAGATGTGTTAATTGTAACTTTGGCCACTTGGGCTGATGTCCAGTAGTGGAAGGGAACATTGAGATCTCTTCTCCTTCCCCTCCAGCTGAAGGAGATCGGTTTTGCTTAGGTTGCTTTTGTTAAACTGTACTTAAGGCTAAGGATCAGCTCACAGTTAAGGGTTGCTGCACATCCTCTCGTGCATCCTGTGGTAGCACAGTGCTGGAAATGGTGAGGAAAAATTTGCAGTATGCTGTGTACCACATGATTTCTCCCTGTGAGAAGATTTTTGCACGGCTTTTATCTTCCCAGAGGTTAAAAGTCACATTTGGCGCCAGTTCTTTATTATCTAATTTCTGATATTTCTTGTGTTACATTGTTAACATGGGCACTTGAGATTCTATAAACTGAAGCTGGCATTAGCAGTGCAATTATGTATAGTATTAGCTCAAATACTTACTACAATAAAATGGTTTTATGTTTTGATTTTATTGCTAGTCCATCTTTCAGCCTCTTTTGAATGACTATAGACTCATTTACTATATGCTCACACTGCTATTGAATTTCAGAAGACAACACAGCAGGGAAAACTACTGCAAAATATAGCATTTGTGTTTTGAATTAAATGAAAATGATGGAAAATTGTGAGGCTTTTAGATGAAGGATACATAATTAAGACTGCATGGATTTTTTCTCTTCCTTTGAGTTCTACATCCAGTATGTGTGAACAGTGACTAAATTAACCACATGCCCTCTCCCGTTGTAGGAGCATCCTCTCTTCAGTGCTTCTAATCCTGAGGTCTCAGGCATTTATTTGGTTTGAACTGCACTACCACTTCCTGAAATTCTTTTTGGAAAAAATGACAGGAGATTTTTTAGGAATGGTTTTAAAGCATCAGTTGTACTCCGTTTCTACATCCTATCTTAAAATTGACTTCATTTAAACATGAGTAAGAAGTGGGACTTTTCTGCCTTCAAAACCCTTTTTCGTTCCTTTTCTGTTCAAGAGAAACAGTATGTGGGCTTGAGTTAAGGGCAGGACAAGCTTTGAAATGAGAGGCCAGACATGCAGCTTGCATAGAACCACAGAGTGGTGTGGATTCTAAAGCATCTCCAGAAGTTTCTGTGTCTAATTCTGCACTCACATGCAAGCCATTTTATAATGATGCTCAGTAAAGTCACTGTTCAGCTTCAAGATTGATATTTCTTTGGGTTTGTGGCTTCGTTATTTGTGAGTTTCTCGTCACTTTTTGACATGGGATTTGTTGTAAATGAAATTGCTTGGGAACAAGAATCACATTTTAGTCAGGCAAATCCGCCCATTTTTTGGAACCAAAGGATTTATTGTCCAGCTTTAGTCCCAATACTCAACCACAGCCTAAGAGAGCTGTGCCATCCCATCTGCCATCCTGACCAAGGGAGAGCCAGCTCTTTGTTTGGTGTTTGTCTCCTCTTTCATTACCCCTAGAGTCCGAAGAGTACTGAGCAATCTGTAAGTTGGTGTGCTGTAATCAGACATCAGTGTCCCGATTTCTTACCAGGAGATCTCGTGCATTTTTCTCACTCTCATTTAGTTCACATGGAGCAATTTCATCCAGTTACTATAGCAACCACCCTATGCTACATTGAATTTTTATTATATAAAGTATGCTATTAAATACTTGGTGTGGTGTATTTCAGGAGCTAAAGTTAGGTGATGTAATTTACGTAAGTGGTAGAGAATGGGTTTAGGTGATCTTTACTCACACTGTCCTCTGTTCAAACAATACTTCATGACTTTTAGGTAAAGGACTCCCAATATCCTGCAGTTTTTACTGGAAGCTAATGGCTTGGTAAGAGGGGCCACTCTCCCATAAATTTCAAGGTGTACAAATCTGCTGTGGGAGATATGCACCATCAGTTTGGACAACAGAAAAAAATCTACTGTTGGTATTCTTATCCTCACTGTCAACTGTACCCTTTTAATTTCCCTGGTAATCACCACATGGTTGCCTTTTTTTTCTAGGTGATTTAGAATTATACACAATTTGTTTTGTGCCCCTCAAAGAAAATGTAACCAGGAAAGTACAGAATCTAGGTGTGGAGTTCAAGGAGAATGACAGATGATGATGTGCCCAGCATTCTGTTCAAAGGCTTAAGGCATGTTAATTACAACTGCTTCGGTTGCTGTGCTGTAATTAAGAGAAGGTAGCCAAAGGACACTCCTTGCTTTAGGTAATTCAGCAATGGACAATCTCAGTTTTAAAAATGTCAGTTTATTACCACAGTTAGGGTCAATAGGAGCTGTATGTAGCACTTTCAGAAACAGCTCTGTTTGATGCAGTAACTTACTCTGGCTAATGTCAAGACAACAATTTTGTTTATCTAGAACAAGTCACTAGTTTAGAATTTCTTTCTGGCTTCAGGTCACTTGGATGGGTGATCCAGTCTTGTGTGCAAAAGTGATGAATTTTTATTAGGAGCAGAATTCACAATTTGCCATTACACTACTTAATTTTGTTACCATATTTGCAGTAAACTCTACAAAATCACAAGATTTATGGGGCAGAGGAAATGCTTCAGCTAATCTGAATGCAGAATTTTGTCATGTTTCAAGCTATGAATTGCAGAAATTAAGTCCTTGTTATGGGCAGAGAGAGAATTAATTACACAAGAATCAGTAAAGAAGAAACAATTCTAATTGTACATGGATGAAGAAATCAGCAGCAAAATTCTTGGCTGAAAAGTTTTGATCTTGCCATTCTTTTCAGTGTTTTTCATGTGGCAGCGTAAGACTTCTTGCCTGGTTAATATTATCGTATGTGAACAGAAATCTTGACCTAAGAGCTGGAGCATGAATTATTCATAACTGAAGAGCAAAGCAGCAAAGAAGAAAGTTCGGCCAAAGGGGAGTGAAAATTTGGCCTATTAGGAAAGGAAGTCTAGATAGGGGTTGTTTGGGTGTCCTGCTTTGTGACCTTGGGTAACTTTATCTCCAGCTTCCTCCATTATTTCTCCTCCTATTTGCTAGTCTTGGCTATTTAACCCTTCATCTCTCTGAGGCAAAGCTTGAGTCTTGCCACAGGGGCCCTGATCTTAGTTGAGGCTTTGGCGTATGCCTGCAAAGCAGGGAAGAATTAGCACAGTTTGGAAGCTGAAAGGAATAAATTAGGATAGTTTCAGCCATAGTTTACCTTCATGCTGGGAGTAGAACATGTGCACACCTAACAGTGACATGGGAAAATGAAGGCCAGTTGAACTTGTGACATTAATGGACTTCCTAAAATTGCAATAATGTTTTTCTTTAAAGAGTCATTCTGGCAGCCTGACACAGCATCATTTAGCTCTAACGATCACTTTGATGTTTGTTCTAAGCAATAGACTTGTTGATTGCTTTGAGAAGACAAGTTGCAGTTGGACTAGAATAAATTAAGCAATTGAAGTGCAGAGGGGGGCAGAACAGGGTAATGAGAGGTCGCTGTTTCCAAGCTTCCTGCAGCCTCTGGAGATGTGCACCCTCCTCTTTCTGCCATTCAGAGTTTTTTCATACTTCATTTTTGCATGTCATCTCTGTTGTCCTGTTAAAACTTTGAGCTCCTTGTGCACCTTTCCTATTGAATCCTTTGCACAGCACAACTCTCTTTCTGTCAGTATTCTCCACATTCCAGTGTTTCAGAAGAATTCAGTTGTTGAACACATGTTGGGAATAAACAATTTCATATTTACAAATTTAGAGTTTCATTCAGAAAAACAACTAAAAATCTTTGGCATGTTACTTTCTTACAGAATAGGGATTGATTCCATCAAGAGCCCTTCAGAAGCGATCAACTAAATGTTATTAAAATCTGTGTCATATATGAAACCCTGAGCAAACAAAACTTAGCAGATACAGCACCTCTGAATATCTGTCTCCTGTGTGGAAAGCTGCCTTTTAACTGATACTTAAACTTTGGCTCTTTGTATATAAACTGTAAACAAGTTAGAGTGTAGATCTCTTCTCCCTTCCTTTTAGGAGGTTGACAAAGTGCACACCAACCAAGTTGTGTCCCAAACTCTTTTACTCCTACTGGGTTTCTATTGTAGCTTTTCTTCATGCAAATATTTATACACAAGAACTCTTTAGAATTGCTTAGTCTGAACTTCACTCAAGGGAAGAGGCAGAATAATTAATCATCACTTTAGAGTAGGGAATGCTGTGCATGAAAACACACTTTTCCTAGTACTGGATTGGGTAGCAAAACCAGCAGACTGGAAATGTGGCTCATGTTTTTTGAGGAATCTCAGTAATTTTGTGAGAAAGCTAAAATCCTCATTTTCAGTCAAAGCAGTTAGCTTAGCTCTTAATGGAGTAGCTGTGGATGTTTCTGTGGAGTTGGGAACACATTAGGGGAGAAGGCTGACTACTTTATCTACAAATCTTCCATTTAAATATAACATTCAAGTCAGATATAGGGATAAATATATGTGTCTACAGTACACTAGTCCAATTCTTTCCATATTCCCTATAGAAACAAGTTTCTTTTTCAGCAGTTTCCTGCCATTTCTGTAGAACTATTAGGCTGATATTTCTCCTGAGTGAAGAAAATTTATTGGTGTAATTTTTTCGTATACACATAATACCAAAATACCAATTCCTGTTTTAAAATGAAGTCTCTATACATTCTTTTTGTGCATTGCTTCCTGCCAGCTGTTCCAGAAGATAAGGTTATCTTAACTGTCTTCCATACAGTTTGTTATTTTCAGGGTTTGGAAAATACAGCCAGGGTAGAGAAACAGGTAGAAAAAGGGCACTTTGTCATTATAATATGTAACTGACTTCAAATTTCATTTGTTTAAGAGTGTTTATTGGAATTAATCTTGGTACTTTAAAAAGATGGATGTAGTGTGTGAGGAAAGAACTAGAACCTGTTAAAAGTCTGAAACATTGTCAAAACCCTTATCTGAGCTTTCGTTATGGTCTTTTTATCATGGAATGTAGGCTCAAAGTGCATTGAGATAACTTGAGTCAGATCTCTTGGACTTTGTGGAATTCATGTTCTACCAAGAACTTGGGCTCTGAGGGTGTGACAGAGTACATTTCTGTGTTCAGCCACCTGTTACTGTCGAGTACTGTTTCTGAACTGTTCTTCTCATCCCTCTCTGATAGTATTTACAGCTCTGTTTTTAAAGCTTATTAGTGGAAAGGGAACTTGTTTATTTTCCTTTCAAAACTGTTTGCTAGTTTGGAGTGTAGCAAGTGGGGGGCAGTTTGATTTCCTCCTGAATTTGGAAATCACTAGAATTGGTATTGTCTGCAAACAGCTGTTTAGGAGAGAGCTACATTTTCATGTAACGTAGAAGGAGGGCAGAGTGGCATTACAGAAGCTATTTAGAATGAAAAAAAGAACGAAAAAACTGTGCATAGGACACAAGAGTTCTGCAAGGTGTCAGCACTGTTCCTTCAGGCTTACCAACCTGCACTGTAGTTGCTTGTTTTAATTTTGTGCCATCTATACCAGGATCTAAATTGTGCTAATGCTGAATAAAAGCACAGGGCTCCTCATGATGAGTTCTCCATTTTGACTTGAGAAATTAATTTTTCAGTAGCAGTATTCTTAAATTATTTTTGGAAGCTTTTTTATACTATCCTGTTACACTTGCATCATTTAGGTTGTTATTGTCCCTGGCTGTTGCCCAGGAAGAAAGTTGTTGCAAACTGTCAAAAAATGAAAACTGGTTGTGTGCAGTTATTCTCACAAAAGAATCTGTCAGTTGGGCCTGGCTGGAATGTGAAGATTAGGACTTTGCATCCAAGTGGAAGTAGGAATTTTAAACTAAATTGTGCACTTACGTGTGAGGAGAATGTAGGCAGAGTGGAGATTGGGCTCCATTCTGCTTAGCATGTGCAAATATATTCTTCTCAGTGTGATCTTTTACCTTGCCTAAATAAACTTCTAAATGTATATTTCTCTCAAGGTGCTCATAGAAGTTTATGTTAGTCTGCAGTGTGCAGCAATTCCCAGAAAAATAATACCAGGAGAAGTCACTGTGAATTGTGTTGTCATAAAAGCTGGAATCACTTATTTCCCTTTACAATTTAAAACATTGCACAAGACTCTCCAGGGTAGAAATAACATCTCCAGCTGGCCTGATTTGTGTTACTAAAAGTAACAACACCAAAAAAAGTATTGTCTTATAATTTAAAATAGAATGTATACCTTATTACCAGAGTAGGAGAAATGCATTTCACTGTAGTTCTGATGGTAATGTCCATCAGGAGGAAAAGGAAAAAAAAAAAGAAATCACTCACTAATCATAGAATATCCTGGATCATAAGCACTTGGTAATGAAAATTAAAATTCAGTGAAAATTCACTTGAAATGGTTCAATTAAAAGCAGTTTTTATAGAGGCTGTGAGATGCAGCTTTTCAAAATTAGTCTTTTAAAATTCTGCCTGTTTTGACATTATCATCTGACTTTGTGACTTCTTTGTCTCTGTGAATCTTTAATTGTCTCTTGCTAAAAGAGACATGAAAACATAAATCAGTCAAAACCTACCTAAGTTAAAACAAGGTTCTGCGGCTCGCGGTGTGTGGAAGGGCGGGTTCGTGCTTGCCCAGGGGCAGCCGTGCCTCACGCTGGGCTGTGAAGGGGCTCTGAAGCCGAGCAGGCCGTTGTTTGCACGGCTGTTCATTAACATGAAGTGCAGGGAGAAGCAGAGGCCGTGGCGGACACACCCTGCAGTGCCCCAGGTTCCAAGCAGTAGCGGAGCACCTCTAACCAGTTCGATAAAATCCCCAATGCTGTTACAGCTGAAAGGGCCCATCAGCAGTTCCCGTGTCCAAGTCTCCTTGGCGTGAATGAGTTAGCTCAGCTGGGTAAAAGCTGGTGTAAAAGGGTCAGAGCGGCGTGGACGCTGTTGCACAGCAGCGCTCTGCTGCGTCACAGAGCATGGCGAGCAGCACCAGCCTGCACTGCTTTGTGACCCTCTGGAGCTGCCCCCAGGTAGCCCTGATGGAGCCGGTAGTTATGGCTTTAACTGCTGTCTCAGATAACTGTGCTGCTCCTGCACCCTTGTGCTGCTCCCCCTGCAGTGACTGGAGGTGGGAGTTGCATTCCAGCCTGAATTCCCTCAGGGTTCTGTGAACTCTCAGCGCTTTCAGCAGTAGCTCAGGCACACTCACAGGTTTTCTTCAACCAGCACTGCTGTGGGGCTCCAGTTTGGGCAGAGAGGTGGAGCAGCAGCAGTTGAAATTTCCCCAAGGGTTTAGTTGTGTTGTTGTTGTGAAAGAGTGACAAACCTTCAATTAATTTACCATCCTAATTGGTCTGAATTAATCCAGAGTGCAGCTCCATTAGCCTCAGTTGACCCTGCAACATCATTAAAATGATAGAAGGGTATTGATATTTCCCTAATGCAGCCAAGAGTTTGTAAAAGGAGTCCTACTAATTCTTATATAAAGAAGTTAAAAAATCTACATATACCTTACTTTCTATTTTGTAAATATACTCTCTTAATTAAACAGGGACTATTTACCCTGCAGCACTGGGTTGCTGTTGGTATCAAACTCCCTCATTTGCAAAAAAATGTTAAATGTAGATTATGTAGATAATGAGAAAAGAAGAATTGGAGGGACAGCACAGGCTCTTAAACACACCTTAAAAGCCAGTAATGTTTTAATGGCAAACTAAAAAGTGGGTTCATTGACCTGTTCGGAGTAAACAAAAATGTAAATGATGTTTTGCCTGAAGTAGAATGAGTTTTCCATTTATCCGTAGCTGCAAAGGTTGTACAAGAGTGAACTGTTTCTGTAGAATTCTGGAAGGGTTTTGGAGCTACTGTTCCTTCCAAAAGGAAAATCTGATGTGCTCCCTACTGGGAGTACATTCACCTTTGTTTGTCCTGTGCTGAAAAGCAAAATAACTTGGTGTGTTCTTGAATCTGGACTTTCCTAACATTTGTCTACATTTTTTTTCTCTTCAAGAAATACTCCTCTAGCATGGTTGCATTTAAGTTCTAAGTGGTTTTAAGTTATATTTGTGGTAAGATTTTTTTTTTTTTTTTTTTAAATTGTCCTTTCTTTAAAAAAAATTGTTTACTCAATTCATCATTGAACTTTGATCAGTGCTGCTCATCCCGTGTACCCTGAAAGCTGCTCCTTCTTTTCCAGAAGTGCTGGTTGGGCTAGCGAAAGGTGCTGTTGCAGGGTAAGACACTTTTTCTGTCTGTGTTTATTATAGCTGTTGTAAAATATGCTGCAGCAAAATATTTCGGTGCTGTTGCTACTAGAATCGGTTTAGAAAACCATCCACATAGTTTACCATTGCTTGTTCAATTAATATCCTTTTCAAAAATGATCTGACATGCAATAGAGCTGAATCCTATATCGAGATTTGAAGTGGTGAATCTGTATCAGTTTCACTGAGCTTACTGAAAAAATGCTGAGTCACATGAAAAGTATTTTGAGCCATGTTCATTGCACTAAATATCCTTTTGGTTTGGTGATTAGTTTCCTGACATCATCCTTCAGGTCTGTCTTTGTTTGTGAGTGTCTGCCTGACACTATGGCTGCTTACAGACCTGGAGCAGAGTAGACTCTTTCAAAGAGATGTAAGAAACAACTTTTGAAGTGGCTATTTCCAGAATAACAGCACAGTTCGGTATATTTTTTTCTTGACCTTGCAGACCTTGGTGCTAGCTTAGCTCTGTAGGGTTGAATGCAGCAAAAGCAGGAGAAACAGTAAATGGGATTTTGCCTGAGGCGAGCAGTCTTTTTCAGGAGGATCTGAGGGCATGCTCAGTCACTTTAGGTGGTGATATCAGTGAAACCAAAGGTTAGTGGGTCTCCACTAACTGCTATAGAGAGGATGTTTCTTTTGAGCTGTCAAAGCCTCAGACAGTTCTTGTCCAGAATCTGTGAGTTAGCCATAAAACCCTGCTTGACTAATCCAGTTCTGAGATGGGTATGACTTTTTTCTATTTCCTCCCCGTCCAGTGATCTGGATGAGTAGAATACCTCACCCTAATCATAAAATTGAAGGTATCAGGATCAAGGCAATGTTCCTACTCTGGATTTAACTCTAGGCTAACCACCATAGGTGAGTCCTGTATGTCCTCCTGTGCCAAAAGCAAGTAGGTAAACCCCTAAATTAGGACTTTGGATGTACCACTTGTGTTTGCTTGAAACACAGATTATTTCTTGCCCCCTTCCATCTTGAGGCAGGGGAACCAGCTATCTTTGCATTAGCAGAAGGGTGCTTTGAGGTTCGACTTACTGCTTATTCCTTTTCTTCTTGGCATCTGAAAGAGGGTGTTGTGTTGTTTACTGCTTGTCACAGCCCCATTCCTGGCTTTGCTGAAAACGTACACAGGGTGCTTCTTCAGGGTGGCTTGTCCTGTAGTTTGAGATTTGTCCGTGTCCTTTCAGGGAATGTGGAGAGCCTTTTATTCTGAGTAAGCATTAGTTTCTTGCAGAACATGCCCTACAAATGGCAAGAGCATCGTACCAGTCTGGAGAAAGACTAGGGTATTGAGGAGGGAAAATAGAAGTCTGTTTGGAGCATTGTCATTCATTAATTCCACTTGCAACTGAGAGAGAGGAAACACTGAGTAAAGACCTGTCTTCCTTTCTTCCCTCTCTTAACTGCTTCTGTCCAAATAATGAAGAAGTTACTATTCTCTTGCTCTCTTTTTCACTTTTACTGTTGTTTACAGGAAAAAAAAAAAAATTTCTCAGTTCAATATGAAGCCTGCACATAGATTTCCATCTGATTTGAGAATCTCCCTTCCCCTCATGCTTAACTGGCAGTGTAGAAAATCCTTTGATGGAAAATCAAGACTGCTGATCTTTTTACCAGTCTGTAAATGCTGTGTGACAACTGGGCATAGATGTTTAGATTTTGAATATACTTCTCTGAGTACATTGCTAGACCAGACTCTGTTTCTTGGTTTCCTCCTGCTTATTGCAGGTGGCATATTTGTTCCTGTATTCCAGCCCTTCTGTGATTTCATTTGTTTTTCTGTGAATGTTTTATTTATGGCAACAGAATCAAAGTCTCAATGACTATTGCTGAATAAAAGGTTGTGTTGTACATGTAAAGAATGGAGAACAAACTCCTCGCAAAAAAAAAAAAAAAAGAAGAAGAAATTGTTTTGTTGCATCATAAGGTCATAGGATAACTTATTTTGGAAAGGATTTGGAAAGGATTTCCAGAGGGCTCTAGTCCAACCTCCTGCTGAAAGTGGGATGGAGACTGCAGAACCTCTCTGGGTAATCTGCTGCAGTACCTGGCTCTTCCAGGGGTGTGGGGGAAGTCTTAACCTCTCTTTTCCATCTCCAGTACACTGTGTGATAAATTACCTCAAACTTGTTGCATATTTTTGAAAGTAATCCTGGGGCTATGTCCTGGAAAGACAGTGCTGTGTTTGTTCTGACTTCGGGGCGCTGGAGGTGCTGACAGTACAGGGTGCAGTTGCTGGGAGTTTACAGTTGGTTCTCAGTGTGACAAAGTAGGCAGCTGTTGAAACCCATCTGGTGTAGTGGTTAGGAGTTTTTGTCCTGCTTTGCTTCTGGAAAGTTCACATAAATTTATGAGTGTGTCTGAGAAATGATATCAGTGAGCTGTGCCAGTTTGGAGATAGGGAGGTATTTCACTATTGATCATTTTGTTCTGTGGCTAACAGCATGAGAATGCAGGGAAAAAGAACTCTAAATTGTTTTTTCTGTTGGTAAATGGTTGGAAGGCACTCTAATACAGACTGGAGATGTGTAAAGACTAAAGAAAAAAACAACCTTTGAGAAGAGTGCAGTGTGCATGATAAAACTGAGTGCAGAGAACAGCTCAGACTGGCAGGCTGGCCAGTTTTGATTGACACAGGTTTTAGGCATAAATACGTCTTTTGAAAGAGGAACTGACTCCAGTGGAGATTTTGTGACTGCACTGAGCAATTTATTTTCTGATACTGTGGTAGAGACAATACTAACACAAAACTTAGTTTTGTTTGCAGATACTTAACCTGTTGCCATGGAACAAATTTACCTCACAGATGAACTTGCATTTATGGATTCTGATGGGTATTCTGGTAAGAAAGAAGAATGAGTAAGCTGGAGGTAGTTCTGTGAAGCTGACTTAGGTATCTCTGTCCTTCTCAGTATTTCTGTGAGACCCATCAAGGGTCTTGTTTAAACGAGGCCTAAAGCATGAAAAATTTCAGACCAGGTTCCTTCTGTTACCACTGAGCTTAATTCTTGTTGAAATTCCTGCCTTTCAGACTAGAAGTGAATCATTAGTGATAAAATTATCTGAGATACAACCTAATGAGTATGTAAAATGAGCAAGAGTGTTTCTCTCTCTGCTAGGTAGATCTAAGATGACATGTTGATCCTAGAAATAATTTGCTTTGGAAGTGTGCACAAAGAAATGATTGTCGTGATTAGATATGTAGCTTATTAGAAAGAATAGGGATTTCTTTCCCCAGGAATGAAAGACACCCTAAGAAAGTGGCAAAGTTAGGATGGTGGAGGTGCTGAACACAAACTCAAAGTACAGCCTGGATAGTGGGGCTCTAAATTGCTGGGAGTACTTAATCTGAGGAGGACAATTGTCTGGGTGTTGATTTAGTACTGGTATGTGGTGCTGTAGGGTCATTTGGTGGGGGGGTCTGTGTGCGTTTCTATGGTAGCATCTCTGTTCAGCTGAAAGGGGAGATACAGAAGTAGTTTTACTGGAGTAGAATAACAAATGTATAATCCTAGCATTGTCTTCGCTGAACTCTGTGGGTTCATCTTCCTGTTGCTCTTTGTTTTTATTTTACTTTTCCTCTCTAGGTGTCTGGTACCCAAAATAGTCTTAAAAGCTCTCCCATTTAGCTGGAGAGTCAAAATTCTCCTTAGTTATCAACAGCAGCTGTGCTGTTCTCTTGTTAGTTCTGTGTGCAAGGGAACAGAGCTCAGGAACTGCTTTTCATTATCGTTCTTGAAGACATTGCAGTCTTATCAAGACTTAAATTAGAATTCTCAAAAAGCTATGTGCTCTGGGTGGGGAATCAGTGCAGCCTGTGAATTGCTCTATGACTAATTTTATAACGACCATTTTTAGTTTATACTTAAAACTGCATTAGATAGTGAGAACAATCTAGATGGACATTTAGAAGCCTGTCATGTGTTACTGTTACTTAATAACACAAATTCAAAAGACTTAATGTAATGGTCAGAAAGAAGAATCTGTTTTTAATGCCTCTTGCTACCAAAATGTGTCAGTATTTTGTGCTTTAGCTGGCCATACCAGAACAAGGGGCTTGCAAACATGATGATTAAATGTACTGTGAACCAAAATGTAATTTCTGTTACGCTTCTGGTAATGTTCATATAATTACAAAAATGAGTCTGATGGCCTTGGGAGAGAGTTGAAGACGGAGGCTGCCGTGACACAAATGAGGGGACACTGCCTGCACATAGCGTGATGGGGCACGTTGGACTCTTGCAGGCACATTCACAGCTCAGGGTTGCGCTGAGGAGACAGCACATTTCCCAGCTCCAAGCTGTGCTCCAGCTTCTCGTGTGCTGTGGGACCTGATGTGCAAGACAAACATCTGCCTCACACATATTGCATTAGGGACTTGGAGGAAAGCTGCCCTTGGGGACCTGTGTTAGTGCTGAGGCACAGGGGGAGATGCCCCTATTGATCCTCATCCCCTGTGCCTTGTGCTTTCAGTGTGCATCTCATTTTGCCTGGTCACACCAGTGGTGCTGGCAAAGCTGGAAGCTTTTGTTTACAAGTGAGATGCATCTTCCCTGATGCTTTAAAGGCATCGCATTCTGAGCCCACTGTGAATCTAGAGCTCTGGGACAGCCGTTCCTGGGTGACACAAGCTGTGTGATTTCCCAGAGAAGTCTCTGGAGTTGGACATGAAGATGCTGCAAATGAGTAATACTGCAAAGAATTGAATGCAGATGTGTGGCTATTTTGAATATCGTGACTGTGTCACACACCCACTGTTACTCAGACCAAACTAAATTGCAATGTTCAAGTCTTCACAGAGAACTTTTGCCTTCCAAAGGAGCTGTGGTCTCACTTTTGACTGCAGAGTAGTGTCAGTTACACTTAACAGGAACATTATTTGAGTATTTACCAGGTCATAAGAGATTTGCAACAGGAAATTGTAATGCAGTAAAATTCAAGAGTTTCTTTTCCTTTTAGCTGGGGAGGCAACAGAACGAAGTCTAAAATTCCATCTTCTTCAGTTGCCCCCTCTACCTTGGGAGAGAAGTTTGTTTGATCTCTTCAGAAAGAGATCTTACCAGAAGTGTTAGAGAGGCAGGTTGATAATGTAGTTTATGATTTCCTGTGGTTCAGGTTGTATTGTCATAATGCTTTAATTGCTTGGTTCTCTCCTCAAGTGACTGTAACATGCAGTACATGAGTCAGTTTGGTGTCATGTGCATGTTGAGCTGTAACAATCATACCATTGCTAAATCGTGGAAATCAAGGCTTTCATCATTTACAGGTCATGGAAAGATGCAAGGGAACAAAACATGCTGGTTATGTATTTGTTAGACATAGGCCTTATCCTTTACTGATGCGATGACATTGTTGGATATCTGCTGTTATAAATTCTGATGTCATTGGGGGTGAATTGAGCATAGCCTATGTTCATGTATAATCATCTGAAGAGAACAAAAGTAATTTTTTTCCTGCTAAATCCCTGGAATGCATTACATTAGTGTATTCACTCTCTCATCAGGAGAGCCTGTAAATTGTGACATACATCATCAAAACATTCTTCCTGTGATGATTCATAATGGCACATGGTGTATTAGAGGTAATACATTTTAAAATGGCCATGAACCACCAGAAAAGTCTGTACTGCTTTTTTCTGTAAAAAGAAGAGCCAACCTGCATACATTCTGTAGTATATGAAACTTACACTAAAGTTCACAATGATAATGTGTATTTTCATATTGCAAAACCTATTCATGTGGTAAGTACACATTGTGCCAGAGGTGAATAAGGTGAAGCTGCCTTTGCTGCAGAATTGTTAAAACCATTTCATCATACTCATTTAGGCAGATACTGCATGGAAACTAAACCAACCATTATAGCTAGGATTATCCACTTTTTATATGACAGAGAAGGAAATAAACATGCTTTGATTAATACCATTACTAATTTGTGCAGTCTTGCCATCACAGAACACTTGAAAGAGGAACCACATAGGTTTCCTTCTCGCCTCTTTTATCTTGTGTTTTACTGTCGTGACATTGTTTGCTGAAAATCCCCGTCCTGTGACCAGTTCGTTATCGTGCAAGGAGAAAGCTCAGTGAATTCTGCTGACTTGCAGAGAGACATTTCAGTGTCTACCCAGGTAAACAGGCTACTGAGGAAGCTTAGAGCAGAACTGCATCTTCTGCAGCAGCTTCTCTTTAAGTCATGTTCTGGAAAAATAGTCTAAGAACGTGGACAGCTTTGTTCAGAACTGTGGGGCAAAGGTAGATGCTTCCCCACAAACAAAAGTTCTTTTGCAAACACCAGACTTGGTGCAGTTACTTGGAAGCCTGTCTGAGCCTTAGGACTATGTAGATTTGAGCTCTGAATCTTTGGGGATCCTGTAGGAATGACATGGTTGAAAGAAGGTGAAGGAGGTTTACTCTGAAAGAATCTGAGGTTTTAGCAGAGCAAATCCACACAGCGACAACAATGGAATTGGAAAGATAAGAATTCTTTGTGGAATCACTTGTAAATTGCTAAGGTGCATAAGAGAAAAAAAAAAAGGAAAGTAGACTGAAGATCCTTTTATTTTTGGTGGGTTTTTTACTTAGAGCTACTTACAAATGAGAACTAGTTATTTAGTCATGTAAATGCTTCCTTCTGTTCTTCCTTCCAATTGTGCCAGTTCAATTTCTTGTAGCTTCTTTAGAATGGTATGTTAACTGAGTCATCTTTAACTCTATGGCTACTAGAGAATTCCCATAGATTGGTGCCATGGGACTTTTTACACAACCCATGCTGACTCTTTCTCAATATATCACACCTATCTATGAGCTCAAAAATTACCCTTAGAATAGTTTCTGGCCGTTCTCCATCTACAGGTGTTGGATCTTTTGGTGTGTACTTGCTTGTCTGTCCTGTAACTGTTTTTCAAAATGGGAACCTTATGTGTGACCCAGACTTGTATTTGGGCACTTTGAAGCCAGAGGTTTCCCAGCACAATTGACAGTGCAGTTCTTTCCCCTGCAGATTTGCCCAGAATGTCACAGGTGAGTACCAGCTGTGCCAGTGAATTGTTATTGTTTAGAGTTCAGAGTTCAAAGTTCTCAGCTCTTTCTGGAGTGTCTTCCAGCAGCCCTTTGCTTGGAAGGTGGTGGAAAAATGCTATCATATGCTTTATACTGTAAAGGAATCATGTAAGGAAACACCTCTAACCTGTCTTACTGTAAAAATGAGTTCAAAATTAACCAAACCCTGATTTCTTAATGCAGTAACATCATGTTCTGTTAGCACTACTTTTATACCTTGAACAGTAACTGCTCCTGCAGATTCCTTGACAGGTATTCTGTCCATTTAGAAGAAGGATGTGTCACTCAGTTTCATGAGTCTTATAAGCTGATCTTAAACCACCTTCTGTGTTCCTTATCTTTGACCACATTCTGACATCTAGTCTGCCACTGTTGATGGTCCTTTGTATTTCCTTTAGACAAACCTTCAGTTTTCCTCGAGATGACTTCTCAGTATTTTAGCCACTATACAGCCACATCTGGTTTTGTGTGATGTTTATAATGCTGGCTTGGTTTCAAGGCAAGTACTTACCTTGAGCCTCCAAAGTAGTGCCTGTCTTTATTTATAAAATGGTTTGGATTGGAAGGAACTTTAAAGATTACCCAGTTCCACCCCTGCTGCTGTGGGCAGGGTCACCTCTCACCAGACCAGATTGCTCCAAGAACCATCCAGCCTGGCCAGGGACATTTCCAGGGGTGGGGCAGCCTCTCTGGGCAACTTGAGCCAGTGCCTCACCATCCCCACAGGGAAGAATTTCTGTCTAATAGCTAATCTAGATCTTCCCTCCTTCAGTTTAATGTCATTCCTCCTTGTCCCATCACTGCCAGCCCTTGTGAAATGTGCTCTTCAGCTCTTCTTTTAGTGGAGAGTACTTCCTGGTTTTGTGTGTGTGTGTGAGAATTTAATGAAAGTGTGTTGGAACAAAAACAAGAAGCTTTGATGTTGTGATAATAAGAGTCTAAGGCAATGTGATATTTATAGTATATACTAACAGAACAGAGAAGATAAGAGGATTAAATCCAGGCTGGTATTTACCTCAGTAAGGAAAATCCACATCATTCAAACCTCACACAATTAATTAATGTACCACTGCATTCCATGATAGTTAAATGAAGAGTGAAACTTCTTTATCCACGTCCATTCCTGATTTCCCTTGCAGGCCTGCTGGAGATGACAAGACTAATTCTCAGCTAAGATAAAATTAATGTTGTGTGGAACTATTGGCCTTCTGGTGTAAATGCATTGACTGTAATAGGGCTAGGATACAGTGGCTGCTGTTATGGCAAGATACGTCCTTTTCTTTTATGTTTGGTTAGTCCTCTAATAAGTACTGAAAAAACCCAGAAATGATGTTTCTGGGATTTTAGTGAAGGATGCCTGGGAAAAAACCCAGAGGTAGCCTCTCAGCAGATCAGTTTGCAGAAGAGTATTGTTGTGTACAATTAGGAATTGAAGGATTAAAATGAAAAGTTAGAGTATGTGTTGAGAGAATGTGAAATTTGCTAGTGACTTGGCAGGAGGGTCATCTACTGCATATGCTTTATTTGAATGTAATTTTGAAAAGTGCTGGTATTTTTAAGTGAAAATGGGATTTTCCTCACAATCTGAAATAGGATGAGTTAAAAGTCCAATGGCTGAAAATTCATGCAGATGCCATGTTCATACAATTTGAATTACTACATTGCAGCATTAATGCATGAATTCAGCTCATTGTGAATTTCTCTAATGTTCAGGGCTGGATTTTTGCATGTGAATTACTTGATAAATAAATACTTGATAATAGAGAAGCAGTTTTTCCTTGGTTTCCCATGTTCATTAAACTTGCAATGAACTTTGTAGTTATGTCCTTGCTGTGCTGTCTTTGATTCATTCAGGGTAATGTTTATGTGCCTGTCAGCTGTTAAATACATAGTTCAAATTATGGAAAACAAATCCAGTCTTGTCAGTTGTGCCCAGACCTCGTTGCTCTGTAAGCACCAACCTCAGGAGGCTGTTTGCCAAAATGTAGTGAGAGGAGAGCCCTCACTCCAGACTGCTTGAAGCTGATGGATGTCTGGAGATTTGTCCTAGAATAATGCATGTTTGTTCTGTTTCTTTCTCTGTACATTAAGATCCTGCTCATTTTGCTTCTTCTGCATGGAAGTTTGGCAAAAGAACATTTAAATGCACATATATAGTGCAAAGCTGACCAAGAAAACTACAGAATAGTGTTTACTCTTTCACTGTAAATTATCTTTTTTATGAAATGAGGCTAATGACGCACTGTTCTGTATCTTCTTAGGAGCTGTTCAGTATCATGATTTGCAAGTAATCTTACTTGTCATCTTTTATTTTTTTACTGATAGAAACAGATCTAGTTTGGAACACTTCCTCAGGTTCCCTGGTGCTCTCAAGCAATGTGAAGTGAACGCAGTAGTTTGGGAATTTGCTTTTCAAGTATAAGTACTTCTTCCTCACCTGAATTAGATGTTCCTGCTATCATAAAAGATATTTTTTTAACTAGCAGTGCTGTTTACTAAATCTGTTACGTCATTTGCCAGATGCATTTTAAATTTCTGTTTAAGCTATTACTGAGTGTTACAGAGTGGTGTGGAAGACGAGTGTAAAACAAATTTGCAATATTATATTTTACATTTATTAGTTTTTGTTTTTCTGCTATTTTTATGCTCCTTAGCATTAGGTGGCACTGTTTTCCAAGTTTACCTTTCACAAGCAAGTTTGAAAATTTGGAAGCTGAAATTGAAATGCCATCAAGTAATGGAGGTTTTAGTGTATTTATTGTAATATAATTTAATTAAGATATGGCATTGTGCATAGGAAAGGTATTGACCACTATCATTTAGAAATATATAGACTTTTTACGATAATGCTGTTACAGTTCTGGATTAATACAGCATCCCCCTAATACACTAGACTTTGTACCATTCTAAGGCAGCCCAGTGGGACTTTTGGATTTACCTTACTCTGTACTTAAGGCAGGTGTGACTGACACTAAGCCAGTGAACAGTTCATCTGCATTTTTAAATGGCTCACTTGGGGTTTTTTTTGTTTGGTTGTGTGCGAGATGTTTTAGTTTGTTTTTCTGGATTTTGGTGGGGTTTTATGGTTTTTGCTTTTTTGGAGGAGTATTGATTTTTTCCTTGCAGTCTGCAGGGTTCCTACAGCAGCTTTGCTTCTTTCGAGTGAAGCTCACCCATGCTGTCTGTAAAATAATTTGCCTGTCAACCATTGCATGAGTTGAAGTGAAGTTAGATCAGCAGGCTTTTATTAGTCAGCACAGCAACAAGAGGAAGAAAAATGTCTTGTAGCTCTGTTGAGAGGTACGTGTTCCTCTGCAGCTGCATGTCCCTGCTTGCCCTTTGAGGGCGTCCTTGCTCCTTTGCCTCTCCTGCCAAGGCAAAGCTGGGATGTTCACCTGAGCTGCAGCAGGAGCCCCAGGTGTGTGCTGGGGCTGTGGGAGGGGCAGGGCAGAAGGGCTGTTAGGGTGCATTCAGCCTGCCTCATGCTTCTGGAGTGAACTTGGCAAAATATTTCTGAATTTCCCAACGCTGGAACCTATTCTGGAGGCTTTCTAGATCCCAATTCCGTGTGTTGTTGTAGAAAGGCACAACCAAACCTAAGTGACCACGAGTGTGGGTTGAAGCAGAGCAGTCTGTGTCCAGCAGGTGGGAGCCACTGGCATCACGAGTCTGCATTCTGCTACTCTGAATCAGGACTTGGGGCCTCCAGGGATCATCTTCGGGGCTCACTGCTCTTTAGTAAGATTTGGATGCATCCTCTTGTATGGACCATGCTATCAAATTCTTAGCAAACAGAGCGTTGTGGTGAATGTTTAATAATAACATTGGGGATAATAATGTCAGTGTGTGGCTTAAGTATTTAATGATTTGATGACTAATGCAAATTCGACCGTTTTAAGAACATTCAATACCATGAAAAAAAGTGGGTGTTTTTTTTTTCCATTTCATTTTATTATCGGAATCATTATAAAACAGAACAGGAAGAAAAATTTGTTCAATCAAAATTCCAGCTTTACCATTCTGATTATTATTTTATATAAGGTTTCCTCCTCTTTTGGGATACCCTTTACTTTCTGATTTAAGTAATGAAAGAGAATACCTCATTTCTGTAGTGGCATCTGTTGCAAACACGTAGAAATGATTGCAAAATTACTGTGTTGAGTCCTGTGTGGTTCAGGAGAAGTGATCTTGCTGCAGGAAGTGACTCCTTTACTTTTCAGCTCTGTTTAAATTAATCAGTGGAACTCCACAGGAGTGTGACTGGTCTCTTGTACTGTGCAAGCATTGTGTGAGGGTGTCATGTTTGGAAGCTGGCTGGGGTGGGTTATGGGATTTCCTCCTTTGGGGTAATAGCCTTTATCGCTCTGCTTTACCACTGTGACTGTCTCCTTGTGCCCCTTTACAGTCAAGTCATAGCTTTGCTACAGCTCTAGTCAGTATCTTAAGTTCTGGAACAATTTAGGGATGATGGCAAAGTTAATTAACTGCCCTTCCCAAGATGTGGTCTTTATTTACAGTAACCAGCAGTTTGGAGCTGATGAATGTTGAGTCAGTAAGGGCTCCCACGTGCTGGCAGTTCCTCCCTCCCTGCACAGCCCTGCCCTGTGCACAGGTTGTGCACCACAGACAAACGAGCTCATTCTCCACCTGGTCCCAGTGGAGCAAGGACTGTGTCTGTGACTGATCAAATCCAGCCAGTGCAGGGCTTGGTAAGAGACATGTCTGTTAATCCTGAGGGAGGCTCTCACCCTGCCCTGGTCACGCATGGCTTTCTCCTGTCTTGCAGCTTTGACAAGGTTTCATTGCAATGCTTACAAAGCAGAAAACAAAGGCATCCCTGGATACACCAGTGTATCAGTTTGTCCTTTTTTCTTGACTCAATATGCATCTGCATCAGGGCTAGCCATTAATTCAGATTGTCTTTTGTGTTTAATTGACTTTCTTTGGTTCAAGATGTCTGTCCTCTTGCAGGGGTAAGAATTCAACAGTCTTGTCACTTGCTTCTGTAATTTATATTAATTAGCTTCTCCTTTCCCCTTGGACTCCAGTTTGCACAGAGAATTAACTTTGAGCACAAGTACAGATTATTGTAATCCTTGCTATGCTCAATATTAAAAAAAATGGATCATTGCCTGGGATATCAGATGCCTCTGAGTGTATTTTTCATGTGAATGCTTTTAAGACTCTGATTGCTCTAATACAATAGCTATCCAGATAATGCATCCTAACAATGCAGTGTTAAGCTTCTCTTTTTTTAATACATGTGTGTTCTTTCACTGGGGTACATTTCAGGTGTATCATAAAAACTGATTTATGTGTTTATCTGATACACTGTCCTTTTTGCAACCTCCTCTGTGTGTGCATATGTTCTTTATGCCCTGCTTGGCAGAAAATCTCAAAATACACTGAAGCATTGGTAACTATTCTATAATTCAAGAAAATTCTGTACTGCCCTAGTTGACTTCATGAGTTGGTGTTAATAGTTGGTGGTTAGGTACAAAGTAAGGTGGAAGGAAATAAGATTCAGTGTAAGTTGCTGTCTAGTAAGTACTTGAGTATCTTTAATAGACAATGACAATACAAGAAAATTCCCAAAGATATGCAGCAAATCCAAATGCTTTGGAGAGTTTCTCCTAGTTGCAGTAGACTACAGGCATTTTTTGACATGCCTGTAATATCCTAAGGAAATAAAACAGCAGTCAGTCCTTAACCTCAAAGAAGACAGTCTGTAGTTATGTGAGAAGGCTTTGCATCAACTACAAAATAAAGTTATGTTGGCTCTGAAAAGGTTTTTACTGTTGCAGAGTGCACAGGGCTACGGGGAAATATTTAACTCAGTCTGCTCAGTAGAACTCAATAGAATCTGCTGGCCCTGAGTTTTGGAAGGTTGCATGGTTGTGCTAGCAGAGACAGGACCAGAGGCCTGAGGTAGTTACTTCCTAGGTGTCAGGAAAGAAGCTAATTGGGATTTGTCTCTTTACCTGAGCAGGTGGTGCTTTCTCCCACCCATTTTAGCTGGTGGGTACAAGAACAGTTGCTTTGGAAGTTGTTCAGGAGAGTACTGGGAGCAGCTGTGTAAAACTTGCATGGTTACCCCTCTTCAAACTTGTTTAAGATGAGGGATAACTGTAGTTTCTGTCTGTCTTTATATGTAAAGAAAACCCGTGGAATTGGCTTGAACTGTGGTAGCCCAATGTTGGTCGGTGAGGATGGCCATAGGAAGAAATAGACACTTTGTGCAGTCAGGGATTCACTGGGTATCTTGGTACACAAATTCATCATTCATTCAGTTGTGATTAGCATGGAACCTTTAAAATTACATTCTCCTTGCTTTCTCATGCTGTTTTCTAGAATTGAACTGACTGCCAGTTATCTTTTAACCTGTTACATGACACATGACTGCACACGTTCTGTAAATTGGGGCAATTGAATGAAGGTCAGAAAAGCATTTGATACACTCCTCCCCAGAGCTTTTGCATATCAAAATAAGTAGAGAATGTCAGTTTACAGACAGCTTGGAATGCAGTTCATTGAGCAGCAGAAAAACCTGCTAATAAAGAGGAAAACTAAAAGCATGTTAAGGTGCTTCTGTTTTTCTCTTGCACAGCTGGGTAGTTTTTATTCATTGTGTCAGCATATGAGGACTAAAGGTGCTGGTCAAAGTGCTGAAACTGTATCTTTGGAATAAACACAAATTTATATGAAATTTCTGTTTAGGCTAAATGACTAATCAGAAAAATTGGATATAGATCTACACTTTCCTGAAGTCTAGATGTATTTGATGTTTGGTGGGTTGATTCTGTCTCACCCAGGATGAAGAGTCAGTGTTGTAATGAGGAATCCTTACAACAAGTATAAGACAGCAATGAACATGGAAGGAAAGATGAAGCGATATTTCTTTATATGTTCAGGGATGATTTTATTCCTCCAACCCCAAGGCTGAAGTTCCCAGGCAGACCCCAGTCATGGGACCCTCTTCTCTGCCTGGGCCCAGGCACCCAAACCAACCAATCAGGAACAGGTATGGGGCACAGGTGACATGGGGACAGGGACAGACCCATACCCTGCAGGGTCCCTCCCCCAGGGATTTCAGGGGAGAGGCACCTCCCCAAGTCAGCTGTGGGGTTTTTGTTGAGACAGTGTTTTGTTCTCATTCATGTTTTGATTTGAGGAACAATGCTGTCATTAATTTTAAAAAGTGATGCAGGCAGAGCTTTATGCTGTTAGTAGCACTTTATTTGCATAATATTAACTGTTAAGATCACAACATCTCAATTGAAAAAACCCACATTCTTAATGGTTTTAGGATTTCTCAGCAACATCCAGCTATTCCAAAATTTTCTTTTACATGAAGCAATCCATTTCCCCCCCTCACCCCTTGTTTGTGTTTTTTGCTCAGGGCTGTTGCTTGGTTTCTTACTAGTAAGAACTGTTGTTGGGGCAGAGGAAAAATCTTTGTGTGGGTGTAATTGGATGCATTAGGGCATTTGGGAGTCAGTTTTCATGTGTGCTGGTCAAGATTTGATCTTCCCCCTTCTTACCCTGAGAACCAGCTTTAAGGAACTGACATGCTTTGGGTGACCAAAATCCAGTGTTTGTATTAATAGCCAGTATGGTAGTCAAAATGGGGTTACAAATTAACAAAAAATGAAATAAAAAACAGTGGGGCTGGAAACAAATGCAAGAGATTGCATTCTGTTCGGTTGCTAACAGTCCAGAAAATCTAAGCATTCTATGCAGTAAGTGACTCTTAGAAGGTATACAAATATCATCTTAAAACAGACCTGTTCATCTTTTTTTGCCTGCTTCTCATCTATGATGCTGTGTTCTCAGACATGGGCTTGAAGGACAACTGAGAATCTGGTGATTTTGTGGGGCCTTTTTTGTTTTTTGGTTTGGTTTTTTTGTGTGTGTGTGAAGATTACTGTTGCATCAATATCAAAAAGCTCATCCTATTTATTTTAAATGAGGTTTTTTCCCAAGTCCAGCACAGAAAGCTCTTGGTAGAAAAGCAGACAAGTGCAGTAGTTCCAAAAAGATAGCCTGGGTTGTGCTGCTACAGCAATGTGTATTGTAAGGGTGCCTGCCAGAATATCTGCAAATGGTATGAAATCTCTGGCCATATTAGCTATGAGTCATCTTAGGGAAAATGTAGTAGTACCAGGCATCCGTAGATATTGTCCTCTGGATTGTGCATGTCTGTGGTAGTGCTGGCTGCATCATCTAATTGTTTCTAAAAATGAACTGGACTTGCAGGAATTTGGTGTATTTTAATTGTCAAAATGCTTTAAAAATAGATGATTGAAATGTTAAATAGTATAGTTCAGGATAAATATTTATATTTATTGCATAATTGATTATATTGTATTTTTGGTGCTGATCTACCTTAAGAGGACCAAATTCAAAGCTTAACAGGTTGACTTATATTTGTTCTTCCCTGTTCCTCCCGTACATGAGCTCAGTCCTTTGAATATCAAGTGGTTCTGTTCCCAACTGCTTTTCTGTGAAGAGCATTCCAGCACTGCATTGCTGCTTGTGTCCTACAGCTTCACCTGCTTCTTGCACACACTGCAGACAGCCAGATGGCTCCATAATGCACACCAATATTCAGGCATAAAACTCGCTTCATTGGCGCTCTACAGCTCTGCACTGGCACCTCCTAGAGCCAGATTTTCACAGCAGTCATTATTACTTCAGAGGAAGGCACTTTGATAGAATGCGTTTCATAAAGGTTACAGCTTTCGTCATGGATATACATTTAATTGTAAAGCTGTTTTCCTCTTCTTTTTTTGTATGAGAAAATAGTTCAGTAACCTTCTTTCTTAACAAAAGTCCTTCCTCCTCCAAAAGTCCCCTGTTCCCCAGAAGTTTAGGTGGGATGGTTCTCCTGGTCTGGTTTAACCACATCTTGTCTTGTAGTGATAAACACACACGTTTGGAGGGATGGGTGGTGTTAGCTCAGGATTAAGGTACCAAGTAGATCATCTTAGTGCAGGGACCACGGGAAAAGGGGCCTCAGAATGGCTGAGTCATTCATGGCAGTGGCTACTTGGAGGGTTACATGGCAAGTGTGTACCATTTTACTCACAATTTTTCCAGGTACTCGGCTTCAGGGGCATAGTGGGAACATTGAGTCTTGAAATACTGTTTGTGAGATACAGTGTTAAGACTTTTCCTAATCAAAATATCTCTTCCCTTTAAAAAGTTGAAATTCCTGTGAATTTGTGTGCCTAAGAAAATGACAAGATACATCCAAAAAAGTGAGAAAGATGATTTAATGAAATTATCATTTTTTTTTATGAAGTCTGTGAAAAGGTGTTTTGTTACTGTGTGGTCCTTAACTGTAAAGCTTAACCAAAAACCATCTCTAACTTGGGCTGTGGCCTTGCTGATGTGGTACCAAAGGCGAACAAACAGATGAAAAGGGTGCAAGTACTGTGATTTCCCATTGCCTGTGATATTGCTCATAAAATCATGTGCCTTCCCATCATCCTGCTTTCTCTCCCCCACCCCCAAGCATAAATGTGAAAATGTTTCCATGAATCAAAGTCATGTTTACTGAGTGACTGTCTGAAAAGCACCAGCACTTCAGTGATATAGTGCTCCTGAGAGCTGGTGAATCAATAATGATAAAATAGTTCTTTAAAGGATAATACAACTTTTTAGGGATCTTCAAAACATACTATACCATTTTTTATCAATAAAGACAGAATGGTTATAAATTAAATATTAAAATACCTCGTATTGTTAAAACCTTCTCATCATGGATGTTTTCAAGGTGATCTTATATTGTCTTTTTTTTTGTATTTGGAACTTGGCATGAAAAATATTTAGGGACCTTCTTGTGACCAAGCCTAATGACTTCTGATATGTTACCTGATGGAATAAAGAATCAAAATTCAAGACATTTTAACTTCAACTTGGAAATTTAAGCCATTTCCAGAGCTTGGATTCTAATCACAAATTGCATTGGTTTATACTAGTGCATTAGGATTTAGGAGGGAAGAAATTAACTTCTACAGGGTGAACTTCTTTTGAGTGGCATTGGGGAAAATTAATCAAAGGAGGGAATAAAGAAAGTACTTACAGAGCCTGTCCTGTGGTTATGTTGTGAAGCAACTAAGGTGAAAGTGAGAAAAGGCACAGAATTTAAAATGGACCTGAAAGATCCATCTCTAAGAGCCTCATACCCCAGACAGGTGTTTTGAGAAATAATGAGCACTTGTAATTGCCACTGACAGCACCCCATGGCTCTCATTGCAAATTAGTAAATCAGGGAATGTCGTGCTCCAAGTGCTATTGGTGGATTTAACAGCCTAATTTTAGTTGTAAGTTATTTTTTTACAGTTTATGTTAAACTAAGGGTTTTGCTGTCTGAATTTAGAATTTTAAGGACATCTTTTTGACTGTGTACAAGCTGCCAACTGTGAAATGAATAGGCAGTTAAAAGGTTTATTTTTATGTTTCTAGTGTGGCCCATAACATAGAGTAATAGCAGTGATGTGGAGGAAACAAAGCCATAGCATGAGATCCTGACACATTCTCGTGAGCCTGTTGCTGCTGAGCTCTGCTCTCCCCTTAGCCTTACTCTGCTGTCAGTTCAAGGCTTTGATGATTGCTTTCTAAGGTTGTCTCTTATGAGGACTCTCAAAAATTGGTCTCTTTGTGGAATTCAAACAGTTTTTAATCTTTGACAGGTTCTCTCTCTTCTGAGTCTGAGATACAGACCATGTTCCCCAGTCCAGTATCTGTTTTCTCAGGCTGTTTAACTTAGTGTAGGTATTATAGTATAGTCTTTTAACTTATTTGAGGTGATTTCTCTGAAAAACAATGAATCTGTTGACTGAGTACACACCAGGTTTAGCTTATTCTTAGGAAGTACCCATTTTTATCCAGATAGTTTTAAAATCATTTGTCACATGTTTCAGCACAACCATTCAGTTTTTCCTTTCTCTGCTCCTTCTTTTTTGTAATGGAAATATATTGTTTGCTGTACACAGATGATTTTTATGTGTTGTTTATTAAGTGTTCAATAGAAATTCTGAGAGAAATATAGTGCTAGAGTACATTAAGTTGGAGTAGTCTGAATTCTCTTAAAGTAGTTTTGGTGAAATAAAATGATGTTTTTATTAAAAGGAAAAGGATTACTTTGTGGTGTTTAAGTGATGGTTATATACTATTGAAGACTTATTCATGTTTATGTACCTGCACACCTTTTGTATTTGTCACATTTTTACGATACTGTGGAACAACTAAAAAGCAGTAGGTTATGCTGCACAGTAGTATATCTGAAATTGAGTACATGAGTAGGATAGATAATTTTGAAGTTTCTTAAGAAGTTACTTTATTGTATTTTGGTGTATTTTAAGAAAGGAATGATGATTCTGGGCGTCTGGTGTAAGCAAAGGGCTGTGATATGTGAAAAAGGAGTGCCTCCCCTGGAAGGACCTTCGGATGTGCTCAGATTTCCTTAACTCCTTTGTTTAAAACAATTTGTGATATTAATTTCCAATCTTCATCTTTCAAACTTTGCTTAATGAACTTTTCATAGGAGGGTGTTCTTAACTGCTGTTGAATGAATTCTAGAAATTTAAACTGGACTGTTGGGTCTGAGAACTACCAGGAGCCACAGGCTGGTGTGGTGTGCAGAGGATGGACGCAGGTATTTTCATCTTCTATTACCAGAGCAGAGTCATAAAAGAAATCCCTGTGCATGTGGCTCTGCAGGGAAATCGCCCTGTCAGGGCTGTGCCCTTCAAACACAGGCTGTGTGTGTTTGTACCTCTGTGTTTGGGTGTAACAGTAGTAGGGCAGAGTAAATGGGGTGAGTCTGTTCCACTGCTCAGCTTTGTGTGCTTGGGAGGATCAGTTCTCATTCTGAAAGCAGGCAGGTGTGGTGTGAAAATCAAGACTAAATCTCCAGTCTTTCCATTTATTTACAGCATTGTTGCTACTGATACACAACTAGTTACTAGCACTTTGTTACTTAGCTTATTATTATTTTAGTAAGTATTAAATAAAGGCAAGATTTGGTGCATTTAATGAAATTCTCAAGGGATTTCCTTCCCCTTGCAGGAAGTAAACTTGCTGCTGCCTTACTTCAGTTGACTGGGTGGGATGGGAAGCACATTCTTACTGCCTTTGATAATGGAAGTTTCTGACACCTCTGATGATGACTTCTCTCTTATCATGAGGCAGTCAAAGAATATAGCAGTTGGTAATACTTTTAATGGCTTATGAATATGGGAATCTGTATGAGTTTCTTGATAGATAAAGGAGGACAAAATTACTTATCGCTTGTGTTCCTAAAACTACCCTTGAGATACCTTTTGTATCAGATGCAGATATACAGTGCTAGCAATATCAGTAATGAGGCATTTAGAAAAAAAGCAGATTCCCTCTAACTGTGCTACTGCATTATTTTTAACGCTGCATGGAAATTTTTGGAGATGACAGCCAAATACAGTTTTAGGGATAAAGATGAATGACTTCCTAGAAGCAGGTCTGATTTTTCATTAAAGCTTAGGTAGGTATAATGATGCTGGCTGAGTGGCAACCTAGAAATTTGACAAAGCCATTGCAAGAAGCCAAGAGATAAGATTTTACAGTGCACAAAAAAAAAAGTAAAATCCCCCACAATAAGAAAATACAATAAAAATAAGGTAACAAAAATATAAATAAAAGGTATTGCAACTAAGGCAAACAGATGTAGGTTAGAGGGAGAAATTGCATTAAACTTCTTTTTCATTGTTTACAAATAATGAGAAAAGAGTTTGAAAATTGCAAGCCTCTGATCACTTTTTAGGGGGTTTCCTTCATACTTTAAAGCCTAAATTTGTGGCAAGGACATATTAATTTTGTATGTTATTTTGGAATTGAAATTGGTTCTACAGAGTGTAAATTTGAAAAATGCCACAATCTGAATATTATTTTAAATATGGATTGTCCAGGTCTTCTGGTAAGCGTGTAGAAAGATGTCAGGCTGTACTGCAATGTATTTCCTGGCTTTCCTGTATCTGCTGGACCATTTAGGACATTTGATCCCCTGTGTGGCACGTAGGATTTGAGTAACAGGTGTATTTAAAGGTGGTAATTTGGGGAAAGGAGCCTGTGTTGTGCCTGGTGTGGCAGCGTGCAGAGCAAGAGTACAAACTACCTCAGTTCCTGCCATGTCTGTGAGTGTTGGCAGGACGTGTATAAATGTTACCTTTGCTGCACAGAGCTCTGCCCTCCTCCCTCTGATCAGTGCTGGGGTTTTTGATGTGGTAGCATTCCATGGCTGTTAAGAATTACATTTGCATCACTGAAAAATAATCCACATGTGAAATGGTGTGTTTTGTCCACTGGTTGAACCCTCTAACCATTTCAGAAGACCATTTATCAGTGACATTTAATAGACTGTGCTGGATAAAGCAGAGGTAAATCCTCAGTGTTAGACCCTCAGCGAAGCCTTATTTCATGGTCCTTTTAAGCTTTTCCTAAGCATGGAAATAAAATGTAATTACTCTCTTTATTCTGGTATATCCCATTCATTCCAACAAAATGTTGTAAAATAGTTCATAAATTGCCTTTTGATATGTAGCTTGTCGTGTCTGTGAAGTGGCTAATTATTTCCCCTAATGAGATGATTTAATGGTTAAAAGTTTCAGTATTAATCTTCTGCCATAAAAAGATTCCTCGCCTCCACTCAGGGCTCTCAGATGACTTCTACAAACTAAAACAAAAAATCATTCACATGGGATATCAACAGAAGCAGCTGTCACGGACTTCTCATTTGCATCTTTTAATAGCTAAGCTGATTTCCTTATCAGACATGATCTTTCATGTCTATGAAATCCTAATATCTTCAGTTCCTTAGTAGTTCTAGAGTCAAATTAACAAGATTCTTAGCAGCTGTGAACTCATGGAGGGCTGAGACAGTTAATTAAGGTGTCTTGATTCCTGGTTGTCTGAATACTTTGTCAGCAGCCCATCCTGGTTGGACACACCAGAGGAGCCAGTGTAGATTTATTTCCTAGCTGTGTAGCATACAGTGGATAAAAATCCAAATAAGAGAAGCAGTTTTCCCAGCTGTCTTCAGTTTCAGCAGAAAAGCTAAAAGCTGAATGAAAATACAGACTTAAGTTTTTCCTTCAGATCTTTGGATGAGGGTTTGTTGGTTTTTTTAATTGCTGAGTCACACTGAAGACACAAAGGACAAATAGCAAACATATTGTGGAGCTGCTTGTTTATGAGCCTTGCAGTTCCCTAAGCACTCAGTAAACTGATTGTGTAATGAATAAATGTATGTTTCAAAAGAAATGAAATGAAACTACCTGGATTAGTGTGGGGTTTTGCCTTTTTTTTTTCCTGGGAGTGTTTCTCTGAGAGAACCAGCAAGGAATGTTTGACACTGAAAGGATTCCTCAGGGCTACTAGGATATGTATATATGTATACATAATATACTTCTTTAAATAAACGCAATTTCTTTCCCCTGTAGTTTCTCAAATTTGAACATAGAATTTTGTGAATGTGGCAGGAAGTTCATGGCAAATACTAAAAAAAATCAGTATATGAGAAATGATCCATCCCTACAGAAATACTAAGAGCAGCTTGTCTGGCACTGCAGGTTTTTAACATGTTATTTATTTCAAAATTTTTTTCATCCTTTAGCACAGAGTCAGTAAACAGGACTATTGTGGGAGTACAGCCTGAAAGGATGTTTGAACAATCTCTTAACAGCAAGACTGCTTGAGGATCCCAGTGTACTTAGTTATTCAGCTTGAATAGGTTGATGGGAAATCCAAGTGTCAGTCAGCTCTCAGACTAAAACCTGTTTGTGTAAATCCTTATCAAGAAATAAGAAATGATGTCATTAATGAAAGGCTGTTGAATTTTGGAGGATTTTGGGAGATTTAGTGCTCTTCCCCTAAGCTTCTCTTCTGTGAAGCCAGACTGCTAGTTCTGGAGCGCAGCTGCAGGTTTGATACTCTCTCCCAGGGTAGTTATGAGCCTTTTTAATAAGAACAAAAGTTTAAAAATGCTGATGAATTTTCTGTGAGCAGCATTTAGGTTTTGATCTGAGTGTATTTCACACATGATGCAGCAGAGGACCAGTGGTGAGGATTTTTCTCTGATAGTGTCGAGTGGTTTTTGCTCCTTTAGAGGTGTTGGGTTTTCCTCTGCTCAGGCAGAACACAGCCCTGGGAAAGGAGCAGCTGTGGAGTCTTGTATGATGGTCGTTGCCAAAGGCAGCAGTAAAAGTGCTTTCGATCTAATTTTGTTAAAAGTACACAGTGGTTGTGTGTATTTTCAGTGCTCAAACAACCAGGCTTGAGGCAAGAGGATGAGAATAAAGCGTGCCCTAATCTTGTAGTTTTTCTAGGCTGTGGGCTGGTTTTTGGCAGAGGCTGACTGGATGTGTCAGTGTAAACTTAGAAAGCCAAACTTGTATCTCTCTTGACACTGCTCCTCAAATCAGCGTGTGCTGCATTTCTGCAGAGGTTGAGACACTCAGTTCTGTGGTTATCAGGCCTAGGCTAGGTGTGACCTGTGGCCTGTGAAGTCCCAAACTTGGCACTTTGAACTGCTTCACTTGCCCAGGTAGCCAGTGCTCCTTTGATACAAGCAGATCAGCTGAAGAACTGTATAGGCAGCAGTTTGGTGTGTTTTTGCTGGGTGTTGGTGCTGCTCTTCAGTTTTGTAAGAAATACCAAATCTTTGTAATAAAGACCTGCACTCAAGTTTATAATTGTGAAAATATATACTTTTTGGCATTCCCTGTTAGACTGTTAATTCCTAGACTCAGATTTTGTGGCATCTGAGAGCTGCTTGCTTGCAGTTTTGGTAGGCCATGTGGTTGGTCAGAATTTCAAGTATGTTTATCTTTTACTTCATTCCGTAAATTGTTGATTACTGCAGTGAAATTTCCTCAGTACATTGCATCTGTTCTTCAGATCTCAGTGTTGATAGGCAGCCACCTACAGTCTCATGGTGTTGGAATTAAATTTCTGGTTCTTTGATCAGAGGGATTTGAAATTATTTGATAATAGTCTTTGAAGAATAGAGAACTAGCAGGAATTCTGAGTTTTGAAGTCTGTCTTAATAGAGATTTTTGTATAATCAGAGTGACATTAAGAGAGAAAAAAGCTCTGGGGGCTGGGAATGGCACATCCTTTATGAAGATTCAGTGAGTTCTAATAATCTTCAGGGAGAAGTATTTTCTGCCATCTTTTACCTTTTTTTTTGGACTTCATTCTCAGTGCTTTATACTCCTCTTTTTAGTAGCAGCCTATTGAGGTTGGAAGTTTTTGCTCTGCACAATTACAGAATAAATGTTCCATCCATTCATCCATCTTCCTGTAAGATGTGGGAATCTTCTTCATCCCTTCCAACACCTCCCATTCATAAAAGTTAAGGAGATATTGACCTCCTTAAGAGATCACTGGATATTCTGGTTTGATAACCCAGACTAACCAGAGGAAGTTGGTGCTGCCCATCTTTCTCCTTAGAGACAGACATATGGAATTGTCTGCAGTTCTTAATGTGTGTAACTGCATTGATTTCCAGAATCCAGATTTCATGGCTAGAAAGACTGCAGTTCTCTCCATGAGTCACATACTAATGTCATGGAACAACAAAATTGGTAAGGCAGGGCTTACAGGAATGCTGTGAGAGCTTTCAGTCAGACTGCAGCAGCAGAAGGGAGGTTAAGAAGAGATTGTGTGTTGTACAGGTTTTTATTGTCCTTCATGGATTTTGTCTCCAGAGCTGACATCCCAAATTCACTGAGCCTTAGAGTGGAGCAGCAAACAGAAGAGCTGCTGGATTTCACACCCAAGTTGTTTCAAAAGGAAGTCACTTATTTATAAGGCAGTTATTTGAAGGTTTCTTTTGTGGCACAGTGGGTGAGGCCTCTGTTGGTAGAAGACTGAAGGAATTTGTATTCACGGGATCTGCCTGTGTGACTGTCCTGTGCTGCACTGCAGTGTGGGTGGGCAAAGAAAAGCATGTAGCTAAATATGTAACCTTGTGGTTTGAAAGCATGCCTTAGTGCCATCAGAGAGCTGCTGTAAACTGCTGCTGCGTTGGTTAAAAAATTAATTGGTTGCTCATTGCTTACAGTTTACATATCCAAGATAGAACAGTTCATTATTATTCAGCAGATGAAATAATCAGTCCCATTTTCTTCTCACTCATAAATTCTGTGTAATTTTCAAATGCAAAGATGATTTGTTGCTGTATATGATTGATTATTCAGACTCTTGTACAAAGAGATGTTTCAGTGTCTGTTGAGTTTGAAACACAGAGAGGCAGTATTTAATTAAAGGAGTGTTTAACATAGTATATTCTGGAGCATGTTTTCATGTGGAAACAAGTAGGATTCCTGACCACAACCAAATCAGAAAATTTAAGGCAAAAGTTGTCCAACTGCTGAAGAGCACTGTGTACCAGGTTTTGGTTGGTAGTACTACAGCTGCTGGCTGTGAACAGACACAGGGAAAAGGTCACTTGCTTGGGCAGTCCACATTTACTTGTATTGCTGCTACCAATCAGTCTTGAATCCTTCAGGCTTTAAGTGACACATTTGGTTGCTGGCCTTCCTTCCAGTCCAAGGCTCCAGAAATTAGTGTTTGACATTTGCAGTGGAAGCCACGTACAGTTTAATTAATAAAAAAATTAAAAATAATTCTTGTTTGAGTGGGTTTTGTTTTACTTTACTGAAGTTTTGCTGCATCTTTATTTGTGTTTTTTCAAATATTGAAATGAAATTTAATTTTCAGATAACAGTTTGTTGGAAACTTTGGTGCCTGAACAGGTATATGAAAAGAACTCAGCCCAATAGAGAGGTTACTGCTTTCCATTTCCAATTAGAAAACTCCATGTGATCAACCCAGTGTTGTGGTTGGAAAGGTTCCTAACTGCTTGCATTTCAGTGTTCTGTCTTATCTAATGACTTAGTTCTCTGTTGCAGACAATTATTTCTTAGACCTTGAAGGTTCCAGGTAGTCTAGTCATGCTATTGAAAAAAACCCCAAGCAACTAACCCAAACTCCAACAAAATTCCCCAAACTGATACATCACTGATATTTAACAGAGCTGGTCCCCTGCTTAGTGTATGAGTTCAGTAGGATAGCAATAGTGTATTTTTAGTGCCCAGGAAGGACATTGACCCGTTGGAGTGAGTCCAGGGAAGCCCACCAAGACGATGGGAGGGATGGAGCAACTCTCCTGTGACAGAGGCTGAGAGAAATGGGTTTGTTCAGCCTGGAGAAAGGATGGCTTAGGGGTGACCTAATTGTGACCTTCCAGTACCTGAAGGAAGCCCATCAAAGAGATGTAGAGGGACTTTTTACCAGGTAAATGTGGTGACAGGACAAGGGGGAATGGATTCAGACTCTTAAGAGAGTAGGTTTAGATTAGGAAAAAAATTCTTCCCTGTGAGGGTGGTGAGGCACTCTGGCACAGATTGCCCAGAGAAGCTGTGGCTGCTCCATCCCTGGAAGCATTCAGGGCCAGGCTGGATTTCTGAGCAGCCTGTTCTGGTGGGAAGTGTCTCTGCCTGTGGCAGTGGGGTTGAAAATAGATGACCATCTTGAAGCCCCTTCCAAGGCCATTCTATGAATGACTCTTATGTGTTTATGCAGTATAGTGAAATGTTAAAAATTAGTTCATAGACTGTTGCTTTTAAACAATTGAGGCTCTTCATGTGTCACACAGCCCCCAGATCCCTCATCCACTCCCTAATGTGCTGTACAGCAGTGCCTCAGGCTTCACCCTGCACTGGTTGCACACAGGTATTGATTGGTACTGGTCTGATCAAACCAAGGCTCTGATTGGGTTGATGGAATTTGCAAAATCCAAATCTTAATGATTTGGTGCCATGCTATGGCTATTGGAATCAGCAGTAGGAAATGCTGGAATAAACTAATATTGATAGTCATCTCTAGATTAATCCTGTTTAGAATTACTCACAGCTGGCTCATGGCAGCTAGTAGTATTTATAGATAGCAATACCTATCTAAGAATGCCCCTTTAATAAAAATCTTTTAATAAGAGTTTAAAAAAAGCCACTTGACAGATTTCTAAGCAGTATTTGTCTTCCTTGCTGTAGTGATGGTGGTTGACTTTCTGTGAAGTAGAAAGATTGATAAACCAAGTACTAAAGCAGAGGGAGATAGTTGAGAATGAAGATTTCAATTTAGTGAAGAAGAAGCTGGAAATGCTCTACTGCTCCTGTCCATCCTCCCCTTTAGGGAGGTCATTATCCTTTTTCAGCCTGTTGGAATTCAGTTAAAAATCTTCTATGAGAAATTCGTCCTACCTATCTATTTTCAGACATTCAGAATATGGAAATGAGGAGGTGAGCTAATCATCTCCTACTTCTGGGCAATAAATAGAAATAGGCGTTTCCTGAGGGCTGTGTATTTGACCAAATAGAGACGAATCACAGCCAAAAGAGACATTTTCCTCCTGACAAATTACTTTGAATAGCTAAGGCAGTTATTAGGGGTTGTCATCTTGCTTCTGAAATGCTTTAAGCATGTCTCTGGAAGGCTTTTTTTCTTTCAGTATAGGGGCCCTCCACACGTTTTTGCATCAAATTTAGCCTGACTTAGGGCTGTAGCAGAAATAGAGAGTCCTGACCTTGTGCTTGGTCTTCCCAGCAGTGTGTAGGGACTCAACAATGTCAGAGTCAGATCATTTCAGGGGTCAAAAAGCCCCGAAGTTTCTGGCACATCATCTGAGTAGTTCAGGTTGCCCTGCAGCCCCCTGAGGTTTGTATTGGATGGCAGCAGGGAGCAGGACAGCTTCAGCTGCAGGTGGTTTGGCTGTGTAGCATTGCCCTGTTCAGCAGACTGGGCTGGATGGAGCTGATCATGGGAAAAGGTGGCCATAGGCTCTTGACTTCGGTCCTCAGCATCCCACCCAAAGTATGTGTGCAACAGATGGTTCAGGCTCACTGCAATGAATCTGTGAGAGCTGTACTTTGGATGCTGTAAGTAAATGGTGGAATGGGTGGGCCCCCAAAAGGAAGGCTCCTTTTCAGCTTATCTTCACTCTTGTGTTCTGGTCTTTGAAGCTCCTGTGTGTGTCTGGGCTGGGGCAGTGTTGAAAGGAGACTTGCAATTTAGCTGGCAGATGTCTGTAAAAAGCACAGGAGCCTATGTGGGGCTAATTGGACCAAAATTTAAATCTTGGGAAATGGAAGGAGTCCTTTATGGGAATTGAAATTGCTGTGACAGGAAGGTGCACTGAGAGAGGGGACAGTGGAGGGGTTTGCCTCATCTCAGTCTCTGCAGACTGTACATTTTGAAAGAATGATGGGAAGAGCCACTCTGGATCCAGACATTGCATTGAATGTGGTCTCGTGTTCAGCTCAGTCTGTCCTGTGATCCCTGGGGCTTTGTTCACTAATTGAAGCTTTCAGAGGCTTTTGGAATACCTTGTTCCCATACAGGGCTACTTAAAAGTGAAATTTGTGTTGGTTTGTGGTCCTGTTCCTGGCTTTAGAAAAGGAGGCTTGGACTGTGTTAGTTCTTGGCCTTTAGTGTATTGTACCAAGTGTCCAAAATAACCATGGGCTTTTATCTTTCTGAGAGCAGTAATTAGAGTAAATGTTTCCCCCTATGCATTTTTAAAGGGTAGCTGCATTTTTTCTTAAGTGCATGTAGAAAATGAGCTGAAATCTTATTGTTTGTGATGTAAAATTCTCTACTTTCCAGTACTGCAGAATTTACAACTCAGTTTATGCTTTGTCCTTCTATAGAATGGTGTAAGCTGTGCAAAATGTGTCATCCATGTTAGGTAACAAGCTGTGCAACAGCCTAGTAAGGTTATATTTAAGGATCATTTCATTAAGCTGAGGTCAGTCTATTGCCATTTAAAACACCTGTCTTAAAGATGAACTCTCCCTGGCTAACTCAGGATGCACTGGTACAGGTTTTGAAGATACCAGCCATCCTGCAGGTATACACAGCTGGGAGCCTGTGATCTCGGCACTGAATTTGGGTTCCTATCTATCCATTTTTCCAGTTCTTTTGAAGACAAATGAATCCCTCATTACTGAAAAAAGCAGCTTGACACCTGGCTCCATTTATATTACAAGCCTGGCTACCTGAGTCTTGTACATGTGATTTCTTGAGGGCACTGAGCAGTAGCATCATTCAAAGTCACCCACAGCTGGTGTTTCAATTTGTCATATAATGGAACTGTCAGCTGGAAGCCTTGTAAGTTTGGGAAGAGGGTTAACTGAAATAGTTAAAACTAGATGTAGACAGCAAAGAATGAACACTTCCTAGAAAGCCCAGCAGGTTTTTTCTCTGAGAAGAAAATGAATTGTGTACATCTGCAAGTTGTCAGAATTAGTTAACAGCAAAAAATTCCCATAAAGGCTTCCATTGACTTCTTAAAATTTTGTTAGCAAGTATTTGTGTTAGATAGCAAGTTTTACACCATTTATTTCAGGTGCTTGTAAAGGTGGCTGTGCTGACCCAAGCGAAAATCGAAGTTTCTTGCATCTGTTGCCCCTTGACTATCACTTTACTTTCTTGGAGAAGTCTTATTGTAGGTAATGAGAATAATTTGGTTTCTCCTTCTGAAGTTTGAAATCTGATCAGTAAAACAGTGTGGGGGTGCCTTCCCCTGAAATCCTGGGGGGAGGGACCCTGCAGGGTACGGGTCTGTCCCTGTCCCCATGTCACCTGTGCCCCATACCTGTTCCTGAGGGGTGGTTTGGGTGCCTGGGCCCAGAAAGGGAGAGGGTCCCATGACTGGGGTCTGCCTGGGAACTCCAGCCTTGCAGCTGGAGGAATAAATCATCTCTGAACAGCTACAGAAATATCGCTGCATCTTTCCTTCCAAGTCCGTCGTTGTCTTATTCATGTTGAAAGGATTCCCCATTACAACAAAACAGTTTTATTAATAATTGTTTGATACACCTAACAGTTTGGAGAACTGTAGAAAAAAATCAATGTCAGTATTTTTGACCTAAAGTAAAAGAATTTCTGTTGGAATGAGTTTTTATTTCTTACCAGTACTTTAATCCAGAATACATCTGAGCTTTTGAAATGAAAATGTGGACTAAATGTTAAAGTATGGAGGAGAGTGTCTGGGGAATAGGCTGTTCAGAAGCTTGCTTCTGTAGAATTTAAAAAATAAGGTAGTTTGAGAAGGATTTAACGGATAGCATCTGATCTAGCTCACCACTCAGATTTTCTGCATTTATGAAATGTAAACTACTGTACAGATTATACAGCCTTACTAATTTCTAGAGTCAATTTATTTTTATTATATCCAAACCATCCTTCCTGTCCTTCGTGTGTGCAGCTCCTTTCTCCTTTCTCAGTGACAGTGGCTGATAGAACTGCCTTGGCTGCTATTCTGGCTCCCAGCACATCTCCTGGGTTTTGGACTTGCTCTCGATGGTTCTTTTTTTGGAAAACAAACTATAGGTTTGTTTTTGTGCTTTCTTAATTCATATTTATGTCCAGATGGGGAGGGGCTGTGAGTGCAATTTCTAAGTTATTTCAAGTATAAAATGGGAAATAATTGAGAAGTTGAAATATATTTTCATTCTTTCTAGTGAAAAGATCCATTTCATTAGAGCTGATTTTAATTTTTAATAAAAATTATATTGACAGAAAATATACATACTCGGAAGAAAAAAAGCCAGTACATTTTGTCAAAAATCTGTGTTTCACCATAAATGAAACAGTAGTGTACCGTGTCCAGGACAAAAGTTTCTTTTCATGTTTTATGAGCAAGCTGAGTAAAACTTACTATGTAATAATACAGCAAGAAATAGTCCAGTAAGTAAAAATATCTGTGATAGGGTGAAACTCGCACTTGTTGTGGAGGGAAGGTGAAAGATTAAAACACTAGTAGAGGTGGATGAGTAAAGCAAATAAAATATCGGTCCGAACCAACATCATTACTCTTTGCTTTCCACAAGGGAAAAAATCCAGGAAGCATCATAGACCCTTCTGGCCAAGGGCACAACATTAGCAATTTAAATAAAGGTGAAAAAATGAGAAAGACTCGCACTAGTCTCCCTGGAACACTTGTAATTTATCACTTGAGGTTGTGTTTATTACTTAACATAAAACAAACATAATAAGGTGCTCTTGAAGTAAATGAAATAAATTAAAGTGCATCTGCATTTAGATAGTGATTTATGAAATTCTGTCAGTTTTTCAATATCTGCTGTACAAAATATGCTGTATATTTTTGGACAGTAGTAAAATAGATATGATTGGACTCTGCAGGCTTTTAATAAAGATCTCAAATGAAACACCTGGAATGATCAGGGCGAAGTCCTGTCTGTGACTTTGGGTGTAGAGGCACAGGAATATCCTGGCCTGTTGGGCTGACATCGCTGGGGTCAGTAAACACTTAAGAGCTAATACAGGTCATGTTTCTTCACTGCCAGGAAAGGAAAATCCTGGTGCTCTGTTTCAGTGTAAAATGTATGTAAATTAGGGAAATGCCATAGACTATCTGCAGAGCTTATTGATAACCTGCTTAGAGTTTACCCCTTGTTTGTGCTGACATGCAATTCAGCACTTTTTTCCTAGGTTTGGGGGCATCAGGTGCATTTGGACACAAAAAGGGAATTCTAATATGAGTACAGAGTGTGCGGGAATGAACTGAGGAAATAGGAGAGGGGTCAGGTTAATGTCTTTAATGCATCATGCTTATCTCTTTGATACAATAACATGTAAATTGGATTCCGTAGCTGTTTGCATTTCCTTCCAAAGAACACAGGTGGATTCTGACTCTTGCCCTCACATTTTATCCTCGTGTATGAGGGACAAGTCCAGGGATACAGAGTGGCTAGCTCGGCATTATTTGCCAATTCTTGTCCCACGCTGTATCAGAGTTACAAGTAGAACCTCTGCTCATGAAGTGGTTACTCCAGCCCTTGTTCTTTGTCCCTACCCACCTTTTGTAGGGATCAGAAGAGCCTCCTTTTCTTGCTGCTGTGAAAATTGTCTATTTTTACTGGCACGTGTGCCTCACAGTTGTGAAGGAAGTGTGCTGTGGCAGCCAGCAGCGAGTTCTAAGAACTGCTCCTTGGCTTCTGGGGCTTCCTGCAGAGCCACTCAGCCTTCAGTGCCTCAGCAGCTGCCCTGCAGAGCCTCAGCCCCTCTGTGCTCCAGCAGGTGGCAACAGGGGCCAGCCAGGGTTTAATAGCAGGGTCAGTCTTGGAACTCCTGACCCTCTTCCTAGGAGAGCCTGAAAAACACTGCCGGTGATTTTATAACAGTGCTCTTGTAATGCTGGTTAGAGGTTAAATATAGGGAGAGATGTTGTTCATGAGAACAAAGGGATGATCTGAAAAACCTGTCAGGAAAAAGTAATAGTTTTGGAGGTTTATATTTTTGCTCAAGGAAGAAGCCAGCTTCTATGTAAACCTTTTGAAATAGAACTAAGAAACCTCACAGGGCATGTAAATTCTGTTAACTTGGATAACCTTTTGTTCTTCTTATTTTTCTTCTATAAACTTACAAATGCCAGTCATTAATTTTGAGATCTTAACATGAAGAAGAAATGTTTCTACGTTTGATTACACAAATGCTGTCCCCCTTTCAGCCCACACAAATACTGTAGGCAACATTGGATTTCATGGAAAAAGTCCACCCCAAGCATGTGGAGACCATATAACAACAGGCAAAATTTTGATGTCAAAAAGAATGCTGATTAATAATGTGGTAACTTTACAGATAAAACTAAAGATAATTTTTTGGCTTACACTTGCTGGTCTGAAGTGTTAAAAATTATTACTGGCTGGAAGCATGAGGGTTTTCTTTTTTTAGACTCATCTGTTTGTTTGCTATGTCTGTGTAGGCACATTAGAGTTCACTTCAGTTTTCCTTTCTAGCCTTTTGGAATGGAAATTTCCCTTCAGTGTCTGTGCTAATTCAATATTGATCATAGGTATATGAGGATCAAAAATCTTACGAGAAAAATTTGAGGTGTATACAATTGTTTAGTTACTGCTAATGCTGAAGTGAGTGAAGGTAAAAAATTTAGCCTAAACCAGAAGAGAAAATCTTGTGTGTGTATGGTTCTTTAGAGAAGTACGTGCTATTTTTGTAGTTATACATCATGCTGTGAAAAACTCTGTATTGTGACTTGCAAACAAGGTATTGTTCTTCAAGCAATTAAATATTGTTATCTGAACTGTGATTTAGTGGTTTTTCTATGTAGTATTGTGTTACAGTTACTAAAGGGTTTTTAACTTGGCAGAGTGAGAAAATACGCTTGTGAAAATTCAGTGTAAATTAACTTTTTTTGCAGTGTTCCTCTGATGTATGAATGCTGCACAGAAAACACAAATAGAAGATTCCAGACATGGCCTTATTTTTGTTTGTCTAACCCTGGATGGGAACCCTTTACTGCATGTGCTGAGGCACCAGCAGTGGGATCCAGCCCATTATGATGGTGCCTTGTTATTTTAAGTGTGCCAAGAACTATGTTATTGTAGGTTCCTATTTATTCATGAGGTCAGTCTTTAAAGGATATGCTTGTGGAAATGATCCTATCCTCTGCTGAAAGTTATAGTATCTTCACAACATTTACATGTTCAAACAATCATCTTTGGTATTCCTTTAGATTATTTAGTGTGTTGTTGAATGCTGATTTGAGTAAACTTTTTCATAACAAGCTATTTATGTGTCGTAATAACCACTTGCTGTTTCTTTCATATGTGGCAGGAATGTTTTCAGTGTAGTATAATGACATTTCACAGTCCAAAAGAATTGCTTTGAAAGACAGCTTTCTCAAGAGTCTTAATCAAATGAAAAGATTGAGCAGAAGCAAAGAAATCTATTAAGCTCCTTATTGTGATCCATCCTAAATAATTTGAATATATATAGATTTGCATGTGAAAGCTGCTGTATTATCACTGCAGTAGAATTGTTGATATAAATAATGCCAGTCACTGTCTCATTTCTATTTTATTTTTAGCTGGAGAAACACCAATTCCTATTTAATTGCCTTAGAGTTTTACAGATGGAGATCATGTGTTGCTGTGAAGTGATAGGATTGCTGAACTGCTGTGTAGTCTAAATTTGCCATCTTAGGAAACAAAAAGTTTGCTGTTTTCAGAATAGTGGCTGTGTCTATAAAGAGGCTCCTTGTCTGCATTGAAAACCTTTATTGGTTGGGGACTGGTGCCACTTCCATACTCGTGTATTTCCATGTGAGGTTATGCCCCGTGGCACAGGTGTTGCCCCTGTGGTCGTGGGCAGGCTGGTCCTGTTGTCAGCTGTCTGAGGAGGGGTGGGACAGCCTTGCACAGAGATAAGAGCTGGGGGTTTGCCCTGCTGGGCAAGGAGGGTGCCCAGCTGTTCCCAAGGAAATGCAGTGAAAGCTCACTTTGGACACAAGGGTGGGAAGCTGCCAATGGCTGGTGGTTCATCAGTTCCTCCCAGAGGTGCTGCAGCTGAGTGAGGCTTTAGAGATGGGTCTGAAGGGAGGGACATAGAGCAGCAACTGGATGGAATGAGAAATGATTTTCAAAGAACAATTTAAAGAGGGGGAGATTTGGAAACTTGAGAGTGTTACAGTACCTTTTGCCAAATATGGGAATTGCAAGAATCCCATATAACTTTCAGATCTTGCTTTAAATCAATGTTTACAGTGTGCAGACCAGAAAACAAAACTCTCCTGCATAATAGTTATGTAACTGCCCCTGTCTGATATTCAGAAGTACTGTTTAAACTTGCCAAAAATCATTGATGAAGAACTAGTTTTAGTAGCTCATTTATATAATTAATTTCAATTTCTTGATTTGCTCATGAGAGCAAAGATCTATCTCACCAACCCATGGTTAGATGGAACTCTGGATTTAGGGGCTTTCCTGTTTTTTCAGGAAGGTGTGAGGGAGAGGACAAGGATTTGCAGCTGATGGCACAATAGAACTAGGCCTTCAGTCAGCATCCCTCCTTCAGACACTGGTGCCTTCTGAGACCTCTATGCTGATGCCATTAAGGACCTCACAGAGGAGGAAATCAATCAGCCTCTGAGTCTGGAGGACCTCTTAGATGGAAATCTTACCCTTGATGACCAGGTTGCTCCTTCAAAAGCTGGCAGCTCCACAGGAGAGCAATCCATGAAAGGCATAACAGTGAGGGGCAGCTGTACAAGTGCTCTACTGAGGACTCTACATCTGACCTAATTTGTTAAAGAGAGAATGACAAGTCAAGAGGAGGAAGGGAACTCTTTAAGATCATTGTCCCAGAGCAGCTCTCCAAATAATCTTCCTCCACCTTCTTGGAAGATTTTTTTATGTCAGCTTTGTGCTGAACTAAATGAGAGTCTTTGGGTAAAGTTACTTATCTCTTCCTTTTTTTGAGTTTGCATGCAGAAGTCCTAGAATAGAGAGTCAAAAATAGCTCTAAGAAGCTTCTGCACTCAAACTGAAGCCTAGAATGTAGTAAGTGACCAAAAAAAAAGGCATTAAATGAGATGTAAAATGGAAAGATACCCCATTTTAATTATATTAAATGATTGTAGGGAAAACTGATGATAAAAAGGATCATCTTTGGTCAGGAAGTAATTAAGGGAGCATTTTAATGCCTCATTAGCCTGTGCTTTTGACTGTTGGGAGCTTGAATTGATGAACAACAGAGAAGCTTGGTTTGCTGACTTCTGCAGCTGACCAAAACTGAAACCATTATTTGATTATTGTGCCATGTCCTGCTTATGGGCATTGCCACGTTAAAGGTTCCCTGTGCCAATGTGAGACCTTCAGGTCGTGTGCTAGCAGAGTCTGCAGTGCAAGGTGTGCCTTTGGAGAGAGCTCACGTTTGGGGAGGTTTGGCTGTGATGGGTTTTGATATCCTGGACCCTGTGAATGTGGCAGTCAGTGGGGTGCCTGCGAAGAGGCCAGCCAGCTCCACAGAGGCTTCTGCCAAGGCTTTGCTGCCGTCAGCTCCCCCTCAGGGAATGGAACCGCTTGGCAGCTCTGCAGCTGCTGCTCTGGGGTGCTAATATTTATACCATGTTGTCTTTATAAACAGTGTACATTCTTTTCATACTTGATTCAGTGTCTTGAAATTTGTCTGCTTCACCTAAAATCCATAAGTTTCAATGCTGGGGAAGTAATAATGAAAAAACCTGACCAAAAAACCCTCAAACAAAACCAGTCCTTAACTGCAGATCAGTTGTTACAACAATTCCCTGTGGAATATTATTGTGAATTCTGTTCTTCATTCTATCTTTTAGGCTGTCTTGTATTCATCAAGAGAAAAGAAATTGAACTGATCACACCCAGGGTGTCTTTTATTTGTGTGGGTGTTTATTTGTTTCTTTTTTAACCTTGGAAATATTCTTTTTCCTGGGCGCTGTGTGTCTTTCTAGATTGAATGTTATGTACTGATCTGCAGAGAGCCTCAATAGTGTGCTTTCTGTCTGATTTTCCATCATAAAAATTCATTTTGATTTCCAGTTGCTGGTACTTCCTACAGTGGGAATAAATACCAGTGCCCACTGCTAAGTTGTGCGTATTGGATTTTCCTTTTTGATGGAGTTAGTGTTGCATTTCTGAGAGCAGTCATTCTAGATGGAGCTAAACAGCATGGGATTTGAAATGTATCTTAGATATTCATTCTTTAATTAAGCATATAATTTCTACAAATTATATTTTGTATTTCCAACCTATGCATGTCCATCAGTCCTTTGGTGACAATTGAATTGTTTTAGTAATTACTTCCTTTTTTATTGAGTAGCTGAGCAATTAGTAGAATAATCATTCAAGTAATTACTTCTTTGTTGACTTAGAGCAGTCTTGATTGTGAAAATCGTTATATGTTAGCAGATCAAAATGTGAGAGCTTTTCTGGTACAGAACTGGTTCACCAGACTAAATGCATTATATGATGAGGATTGAATCAACAGGTGGGTAATTTCTGTATCCCCAAATACATTTTGAAAATTTATTTTAAATTGTGTGTTGTGTTATTTATTTGTATTGAGACTAGAGGTGAGAAATGAAGCATATGTTTATTCTTTTTGAAGTAGACACATCAATGAGAACTGCAGTAATTGAACTGTTCTCCTCATTTGGTAGCATCTCATCTTGCCTACATTTCTTAAAAAAGAAGCATTTGTGAAATTTAAAATGGATAAAAGCACAACAATATTTTCATTTTTTATATGGATTTCTCTGTGTATATAATAGATACCTGGATATATGTGTATGAAGTGTTAAATGCTAAAGAAGGCCTAGTTCATGAGTGCAACAGGCTGCAGGCCAATATTGAGGCTGTGCACGTAGCCCCTGCAGTTTGTAGAGCTGTGCCAGCCCTACTTGTGCATTGTGCACCAAAAAGATGCACTCTGCCATCTGCTTTCCCTGGTCTCCTGTGACAGAAGCTGTGCCACTGCTTTTTTTGTGTCTCAGAATGTTTTTGACCCAGGTCAGTTATAAAGAGAAGGCAAACTCCTCGAGCTGGGCAGGCTCATCATTTTCCCTAATTAGAAACTCTCCCACCACGAGAATTGGGTTATTCTGTAGAGCGAGACCACGCGAGTGCTGAGCTTGTGAGGCTCCTGCAGAACCTCATGCAGATGTAGCCCAGTGGGTGTCTGTGGGAGAACTGCTCAGAAATTGGTAGATGAGAATTGCTGGCACTCAGACCTGCACACCTGGTTCAGCAGAGCTCTTCAGTACCAACTGAAGTGATTCAGAGCATGGGGACTTGAGTTCAGAAGGGCAGGGAGGCTTTCTCAGCTGCACAGTGGTGCCTTTCTGTCCGTGGGCTTGCACTGTGCTTAGAGGAAGATCAAAGCATTATTTCTGGCTTTTAAGTATACTTGAAAGCCAGGAAAAAAAAAAGCTACTGATATTTGTCACCCCCTCCCCCAAGTGCATTATGTGATTGAGGGTATGGACCCTTTGTTGATACCACAGGCTTAGCTTTGCAAAGCTTCACTGGTCATGTAGTTTATATGCTGTCTCCTGGTTTCCTCATAGCTTCTTTGGAGAAAACTTGAGTTTATTCTGTGATTTTAAGAATCATCCAGTTTGTCTCCTTAGGCATTTTTAGGCATCATGTATTTGACAGCTTGCTCATGGGTGGGCTTTGAAAATGCTGTAGCTAATGTAACACAGACATGGCTTTTATCACAGAGAGTATCACAGGAGCGCGGTCATGGTATGAGAATTTCACAGCACCTAATTCTTGGAAAGAGATTTTGTCTCATGACTGTGCTTTTGTGACTTACTGTGACATTGTGACTTGACAGTTCTTTACTTGGACTATCTGCCCTAGCATTTTATCAGCTATAATGTCTTCCCTGTTTACATTTTCTCTTGAAACCTTTAACAAATGTAAAATCCTAAATAGCATTCCATTCATGAGCAGAGGTACTCCGGGATTGTCACATGTATTCTGAGGGACTGCAAGCTCTGCAATGCCAATTTACATGGCAAACTTAGGTGTTTTACCTGAGTAATTGACAGCCTGCTGCAAGGGATGCAGAATGGCTCCTGGATCAGGGCTGCAGTTCTTTGCAGGTGGCAGGGATTTGTGTCAAGTATTTGCATTTACAGTAAGGCTGACTAATACAATACTGCATGTGGGTTATCTGTGTGTTGCTGATTTGGTCTTTCTATAAAGACGTTTGAAAATATTTTAGTGCTACAGACAGCATCCAAAAAAACATGTTTGGAAAAAAACAGGTGGCTAAATGTAGGCTTTTGATTGGTGTAAATAGTACTTGGCCTTTTCAATTCTTTCAGATTTCCTGAAACAATTCTTTGTCTCTGGTATCTTGCAGTATTTTCCCTGAGTACTGCGCCACTCGTACTTCACTTTTACAGTTAATTGAGGTGGCTGGAGGTCAGCCAGTCTGACCAGGCCCTTTTAGAATCCTGAGGTACTTAGCACTGGAGATTCTCTGCAGAGATTATAGCACTGAGTTGGAATTGCCCTCCATATATCCAAAGTATATTAAACGTTTGTGCTTGAGTGACTGGGAGGGCAGGAAGTGTTTTATCTGTGTTGAATTAAGATTGTTCTAATTGCCCCCATGGGTTATTGAGGAAAGGATCATGAAGCTAAAGGGATTTGAGAGCTAGGCAAAGGAAGTAGAAATTCAGCAGGAGTGTTGCTTTCAAGAGTTCTCGCCCTGCAGCCAGCCTTGCCTTTGAACTAGGAAGGGGAATGTCTCACAGATTTGGGCTGCAGGGAGAAAAGAGCACCACACTTATCAGAGTTGTAGCTGGCTGTGTAGTTTCACAGCACTGTGGAATATTTGAATAAAAGGATGACAATTACACTTTAGCATTCAATTCATAATTAACATTAGTCCTTTGCTTGTAGCCCTTCTAGAAGGTGAAGCTAGTAAATACAACTATTATTTTTGACTTAATTTTTAGAAAATTGTAGAAAAGAAATTAAAAGATTAAAGAAAACCATCCTAAAGGAATCAAAGCATAACCCCACCATTTCTGGGTACAATGTTTTTTCAATTATTTTGAGTTTCAAAATACTCTAGAATTCTGATTCATATTTATTCTGGTGTGTTTTCTCTAGCTTGTTTTTACCAGACTCTCAGCTTATTAATGAAACTTTCAGATGAATGTTTAAAAATAGTAGCAACTCACAACTGACTTTAAAGATAGGTGTCAGTACATCATCTAAATAGGGTGATTCATTGAAATCTATAATCAGTTCACTTAATGATTTTCATGAGTTTGTGAACAACAGTGATATGCAACTGCAACAACAAAGATCTTTTAAAATTATAAAATAGTTTTCTATATAAATTTAACATTCCAAGGCCTTTATGTGTTACTGTGACAAAAAGGCCTCACCCAAAAAACCAATTTTCCTGCATAAATAAGTATAATAGTTTTGTCTGAAACCTTGTGTTTTCCCAACAGAGAACTATAAAATACCTAGTAATGTGAGCTGGGTTGCCTTCTCACCAGTGGCAATAAAAGGTATTCTAGAAAACCTAATAACTTTGATGATAATGGGAACATAGACAATAAAAATCCCAGTAAAATTTTCCTTTGTTTAAATACGACTTTCAGGGGGCAGGGAAATTGGCTAGAGAGGGGGAGTTTATGAACATGCAGCAGTGTCTTTTCAAGAAACTGTTCTCATCTGGGGAAAGACGTCAATGATTTTTTCTAGCCCATCAGGCTATTTTTGCTGCCATTAAGGTGCTGCTTCTCAGATGCTTCCAGCTGGACATTTTTGGAATAAAGCCCGTACCAGGCCTCTGGAAAACAAACTAAATAATGAAATGGGACTACTTGGGGTGACTGCATTCTTAGGTCACTTCTTAGGCTCTCTGGGGTCTCAGGTCACTGCATCTGTTCAGCACAGAGCTGATGTTTGGGACCTGGACAGCCTCTCTGCTCTGGGTACGGCTGGTGCTTGTCTTTGGCAAGTCAAGAACTTGGCTAAATTCCTTGGTCTGTCGAGGGAGGCCATTCTCAGGTGTCTGAGCCCCTTCCTGGTTTCCCAGTGCAGGTGGTAGGGCTGGGAGCTGTTTGTAATTATGCCTCAGCTGTTTGAGGAGATAACCCACTTTTAAACCATTCAGCCAGGAAAATAAGGATAAGTATGTATTGGAATCTCCAAGTAGTGTAAAGGTACAGTTCTTGTCATATCTGTATTTCAAATCTGTGTTTCCTGTCTAAGTTTACTTAAATTTAAAATATTTGTTATCTTTTGGTTTACTTGCAAAATATAAGGTCAGTATTCTATAGATAAATTCCTTTTTGTTTAATGGACTCTGCCAAATCTGTGAGATCTGTGACAGCTAGGATGGCACTGAGTGATGATAACTTTTTGGTTTTGTGTATGTTCAATCTCAACATAATGTTTGAAGTTGTCCATTAAACTTGAGATCACAATTGTATTGTGTGGTTTGCTTGAAGATGTGCAGGCTTTAATTTATTCTTTTCATGGCCTTGTTAGAAGCATGACAGTGAGCTGGAATAATACCTGGATTGTATCTTCAGCAGTTCACAGAAGTTTCAGGATTGATAGCTTGTGGTTTTCAAGGCACCTGTGTTGGCTAGAGAATTTCTGAAACTTCTCTATCCTTGTCACCTTTGTTAAAAGGAGCAAAACGAGTCTTGGGTGGGTGTGTTTGAATTTCGCAGATCTACATTTTTCCCCCTCTCCCCTTCATGTGTCAGGATTTGATTTTGCAGTTTCTAGTTGGAACCCGATACATTTTTCTTGAATAGTACTGGAAAATTAACAGCATTCTTTAGCATTATTAATCTACTGGAAAGTTTTATAGTCATCTTTTTTACTAAAGATCATTCATTTGGGCAATTCAGTCTTCAAATTCAGTGAAGCGTAAGGCAGCAGGCCTCCTAAAGTAAATAATGAGCTTTACATTCCACTTTTGTCAAGGTATTTGAAAAAGGAGTCATTTATGCTTTGGTAAGTCGGCAGTGAAACTCTTCTCTGTGAAACATTTTTGTAGGTTAAACAACTGTCAAAATCAAGTTTTTCTTGGGGGTTTTATTTTGGTTTTCTGTACTTCTAATATTTATTACCTAATAAACTGCCTCTATAATATGTCTCTTTACACTTTTTAGTGCCAGTTCTAAATATAGCCTTTTGTCAGAAGTACAGGGAGCTTTCCTGCTCTAAAATCATAGTTAACTATGAAGGAAGACATCAGCCCTTAGAATAACAGTACTGCAGGACATGCTGAAACTCAGTTGGAGTGGGATGGATGGAACGAGTCCTGCGTGTAAAACACTCACCTGCCGTGCTGGAGATTGTCTTTGATTGTATGGTCAGAGGGAACAAAGGCAGGGGGGTGGGCAGGACAACAAAGACAAAATCACAAAACAGAACAGGCTGTGTGTTTATCATTTTATTTGCCAGTGAGCATTTCTGCACCCTTAGCACAGTACTGTGTTGTGTGTGCAGAAGGCTTGTGACACCTTCATGGTGTTTAGGAGTGACAGAAAAGTTACACTGTGAACAGAGCAGATTGTAGAGTTGTGAAATTGCTTTACTGTTTGTAGGCTGTGCTGCAGAAAAGCAGGGAACTTTCCTTGTCAGGATTCAGCTGGGACAGCACCAAAGTCTCAGTGTGCTCTCTGTGGTGAGGTACTCTGCACTCTGGGCAGTGCACTCAATGTGTAGTTGTCCATGAGCAGTTTGGACTGTGCAGATCCCCTTCTGTGGCTGAGGCAATTCAGTGCTGCATTTGGGGGGGTGGGTCCCAGTGACTCCCGTGCAGCAGAGCAACAGTGACCCTGCTCTCTGCTTGACTTGCAGGGGAAAGCATTTAACTCACTTGTGCATGGGTTTGCAGCCTGCTCCAAGAAGTCTGACAGAAATAAACACGCTTTCACCAGAGCTAGGCAGTGTCATTAGCACACTCCAGGAACTGCAGACATAAAGAATGGAACTATCTTAGTTTAACATGTTTGCCATATTAGCTGTACACCAGGTGAATTTGTTAGGTGTAGTTTGGCATTGGTTTCATGTCATAAAATGCATTTGTGCAGAGAGAGCTGTGCCTGCCCCAGGAGTAGGTCACCTTCTCCTTTGGCTTTTGGGGGTGTTCTGTGGTGGCAGTGGAAGGTATGCAGATTTTGATGAACTGCAACAACCCAAAATAGTGTACAGGGTTTCAAATACATGAGCCATGCAAGGGCTTACTGCCAGAGTGCTCCCAGCTCAGGCATGCCATGTGTATTGTGCTCTGCAGAACTCCTTGTCACTTTTGTAGCTTCTGGGTTGTGCTGTACAGGCTGTGCCTGTCCATGGCGCCATAAGGGAGCTCTGGAAGCACATGGGACCAGACAGCTGAGAGCAAGCAGTGCCTCTGCCCTCTGAAGAGTCAGGAGTGCTCAGGGCAGAAAGCAGCAAGTGAAACAGCACTTGAGTGTCCCCTCTGGAGCAGGCAGTGGTCTGAGGCCACACCGTGTCTCACCCTGCAGCCTTTGGGTGTGCAGTGCTGCTCCCCTTTGCTGACCTCAGGGAACCTTTCTGGGACTGGCTGCTGGCTGTGTTCCCCCACAGCACTCAGCCATCACAGATGGTTATCCCACTGGCTGTCTCCAAAGACATTGTGACATTTATCCCAAGGTACTGACTTTTGTCATATGCATAGTCAATTGTGTCATTTGCTTTCACCTGTTGGAGTTAATCTCCATATGTAGATAGGTCTTCCCCTTTTAATGACATTCTAACAGTGTCAGGATTAAGTCAGGGCCAGTTGTAAATTTAACTAACTCCTGTGATGACTTTTGAAAAGATGGCTGTATCGTTAAAGGTTGCCACTTCACCCAAACTTAAATTGGTGGGAAAGAAGTGGGATGTAAAAATCTGTTAGGAGTGTAAATCTCATTGAGGAATGGTCCCAAATGACATGCCAATTTAGAAAAATCTGTGAGAATAGTCTTACAGTGGCATGCCAGATATGTATGAATTCTTCTGAAAAATAGTTAGTTGCTTTGTCATTCTGACTCTGTCACTTGTCACCAGGTAGGTTCACAAATCCTTATTCTGGCTTGGAAAACTCACAGTAATTGCAGCTGTCTACTGCTTCATACAATTTTTAGGAAAATACAGAGATCTAAATCTAGAGATTTCATAATTTTGGTATCACATGAAGAAATGGGTTAGTACTTAAAAAGCAGTGAACTAAAATAAAGAAACCAACAAAGAACAGAATAAGTTGTTACCTTAATTGAAATAATAAGGAAAAAAATCTTCAGACGTATTTCAACTGTTTCTTCAGTTTATTTGCTCCTTACACTGTTCTTTCCTGGCCTTCCTGGCAGGGTTCCGGCTGATCTGGAAGAGAGAAAAAAATCCCAGCTTCTTCAAATTCAGATTAAAATGACAAAACCTTTTAACCTCTTAACCTTTTAATTCTCTTTGCATAGTGGTGCAGAGTCATTTGAATATTTGATGTTATATCCTGTAATTAGGCTTTTGATTTTAGGCAGTTTTAATATTTGATAAGAAGCTTTAAAATCTTGCTATGAACTTTTCCCTGTCTGCAGCCCATGTTCAAGGCTGTAGATTGTGCTCCCGGTGGAGCTTTATGCAAGGGGTCAATCTCCTGACCTTTTACAGCACTGTGTGGAGGGGCAGCTGTGTTTATTATTATTTAATGTATTTTATTTATATATTGTATAACTGTGTGCAAAGAATTAAGGAACATTTGAGCAATCAGTGCTGAATTGTGCTAAAGTTTGTGTGGTATCAGACTTTGAATGCTGGTGAATTGACCGTGAAGGCACACTGAAAATTTCATGTCAGAGGCTGTTTTTTTGTGATTTAGGATGCTGCTGAGAATAAGTAGTTTGAGACTTCTTGTTCATTTGGACATTTCACTGAAAGCTAATGGAGATGTTTGATAAAGATGAAATACTTTCTTAGCACCTCTTCGTACAACAACCTTCTGTATTTGGAAGGGAAGAACTTCAATTCACTGATGTATTTTCAGTTAGCTGGAAACTTCTCTGCTTTTGACAGAACAGCCTGCAGGAGAGGGAGGTTTGGCTGGGGCTTCTACTGTGAGGCTGCAGTGCAGCAATGCCAGGCTTGATGTGTCAGCCAGAACAAATGTTATTTTGTAAATCACTGTCCTGTTGCTGTGTTCAGGTCTGTCTCCTTTACCAGCCGTTCTTCGAGTGGACAAAGCTGAATGTGCTGTCCATTGCCTTGTTTTTCACAGAGTCATGGGGGCCAGAAGAGACCTCTGGAGATTTATGTCCCACCACCCTGTCCAGCCACTTAGATTCTGATTATCTCTAAGGACAGGCCCGCACAACCATCTCTGGGCAACCTGTTCTACTGTTGAACCACTCTTAAAGCAGATTTTTTGTATGTTTTAAATGGAAATTTCAGTGGAAATTCCCTCTCATCCTAGTCCCTGAGAAGGATCTATGTCCATCTTCTTTCTCCCTGCTCAGGTGTTGATAAGGTCTCTCTGAAGCTTTTTCTCCTCAAGACTGAACAATCCCAGCTCTCTTTGCCTCTTTTTATATGATCACTGTTCCAGATTCTTACTAATATTTGTGATGCTTTGGTGGACTCTTTCTGCTGTGCCCCTATTTCTGCACAGCTGCTTTCCAGCCATTCAGAACCTCCTGGCCTGTGCTGGCTTGGGTTTATTCTTCCTCAGGTACAGGGAACTTTGTTGAACTTCACCGTGGGGCCATTTCTCCATCCCCTCAAGGTCCATCTGGCCCATGGACCTTTCTCCCCTGTAGCACCTGCAGGCTCACAGAAGTGCTTTCCCATCATCCACTGTACTGGTCCCAGTACTCTGCTAGTGGCTGGTGCCCAGCTGGATTTTCTGCCAGTGGTCCCAGCCCTCTGAGCCTGACACTTGAGCGAATCCAGCACATCGCTTACCTCCTCTGAAGTTGGTGACTTTGCCCACGAGGCTGTTAAGGGACGCTGCTGAAAGGCTCGTCCATGTCTCACAATATCTGGTGGCTCCCCGTTGTCCACCAGCCAGTCTTCTTGTCACAGCAGGTCACCGCTCTGTTTAAATGTAATTTGCCCTCTGTAAGTCTGTGCTAACTACTGCGAACACCTTCTTGTCCTTTTCTCTTTGGAAGTGGTTTTCAGGATTATTTGCTGCACCACCCTCCCTGTGAGTGAGGCAAGGCAGGTCAGCCTGTAGCTCCTGGCTCTTCCTTCTTGCTCTGGAAGAAACAAGTGATGCTTATCCTTCTTCCAGTCCTCTCCCAGTGACCATCGTCTTTCTCAAAGGTGATGCAGACTGGCCTTGCAGTGATCTCAGCCAGTTCTCTCAGCACTATAGAAGGAATAAGGAAAATGGAGGAAATAGTGGTAAAGTGAATGAGCTGGGTTTTTTGACATGGGGATAGCAAATGAATATTCTGTGATTGTAGTTAGTTCTTTCTGCACAGCAAACAGCATTTTATGCATTAAGGTGTTCATAGTGATACCAGGTGTATGACTGTCCAGCTAAGAATTCCTCCTGTCTTCAAACTGTGTAGGAGAAGGTGTGTTTCATTTCATTATACAGAGAGAAGGGCTGAATATATGCAAACCCATTGAGACAGATTATTCTCAGGGTTGATTGAGAGATAACAGTTTGCACTTGCTTTCTCTCTCACAATTTTCTGCTCTACTACTAGTAGTAAATGGTCAAATACACTTTTATTCGAGGCAGTTTCTCTAAGGTAGTCATCCCAAAAAAGACATATTTAAGGGGCTTGGTTCAAGGCTGGCCTAGTTAATCAAACTGTTATTTATAGGCTAGTTAATCAAACAGGTTATTTATAGGCTCACAGAAACCTAAGTGGGAGGGACCCTCAGCATGGCTCTCCAGAGTCCTGGTGCCTCAGTTGGCCTTGGTATGTGAGCACTTCTGGTGTAGCTTTCTCCATCTGCGCACCCAGAGATTTTTGTTTGGAAGGGCTCTGGAATTTAGGGCTGTAAGGTTTAGTTTGTGATCTGAACTGTAGATTGCTTTTATCTCTGACATCATGGTTCAGCCTGAGGGAAGGAGCTTTCCCTGAGACTCATTCTTGAACCGCTCGCTCTGCACGCAGGAGCTCCTTTTCTGTATTTACTTTGTGCTATTTGCAGGTTATCTAATTTCAGGAATAAGAGCTTGAACTTGATGAACCAAACATTTTTCTCAGTAAAAGCCTGTATTTCCACTTGAAATCAATGGGCCTTTCATGGCCACAGCAACTTCAAACTCAGCTTCCAATGCCCATTGTTGCATATTTGGATAGAAACACTGGAGATCATTAGAGAACAGTCATTAAGCACCTTCTGAAAGAAGTGCACAAGAGAAGATATTTAAGAGTATTTAATCAAATGCAAACACGTACCAAAAAATAGTATTATAGGATCTTTACATATTTCTCTGGACCAAACTAGGCATTTTAGATGTGGAAATGTGTATGAATTCTGGATTGTTGTTATTCAGCCCGTTCTACCAGTGAAGCAGAATGGTGGAAAAACACGTGGTAGCCTGGGGAGACTCTGCTAGCAAATGAATGCTGAATTGATCAATTAGGCAGGAAATCAAAATTGAGGATTCAGTGTAAGGCAACACATGGCACATGATCCAGAGCAGGTCTAGAAACAACTGGAGAAACTGGCAGAGCTTTTTCAGCACCTGGTAGTGTTGTCTGCAGCCAGAATCCTGCACTGAAGACTTTTGAATGGCATGAATGAACATTTATCTTGTCTCTTATGAAGTATTTTGAGAGTATGATCAAAGTAATTTTTTAAAACAGAAAAATACATAAGGACACGGTTGGCTCTGTGGACTGTAGCTCAGATAGTTCCTGGGCAGGGTGCAGGGCAGAGCCTGGTAAATGTATGTGGGGCCTTCTGTGTCTTAGTGTGAAGAACAGGATCTTGGCCTCAAGTTGCAGTGCTCCTGGAGATTTCTAGTGCTGTGTGTAGCCTGAGAGAGGTGGTTTAAAGCTGGCAGTTTAGTAAAAAAAAAATGTGACTTCTTGTACAGTATCATCAGCACCACAGAAAAATGAAACTTTTGGAAATCCATAGTGCTTTTTTATAGCCTTTCATATCTGTTTTTGTGTGCTTCTCCTTTCTGGTGCTTCATTGCTAAGAATAGTGAACCCCTTCACTTCAGAACTCAGTCACAGGCTCCTTTAGCTGTGAGATCAGGATGGGCTATGAGAGTCATGTGTTTTCACACTCTTGGGAGTGATATATGATAAAATGAAAATGAAAAACTGTTTTCATTAAAAATGAATGGCTAGGCTTTGCATGGTATCTCCTACCAGAATTTTTGAGTGTGGGATGCTAAATCATGGTGACCTGGCAAAAATTCTCACTTGGTAATCAGTCACAGATGTGCTGTCTGGTGAACTGCCATGTGCTAATAAAGGCCCTGTTCTGCTGCAGTAGAAAGTGATAACTAATGCACATGGCTGGAACGTGGGGAGGGCCTGTGCCACAGTGAGCCATTTTACATTCAGCAGAAGGAGAGATTCTTTTCACCTGCATGTTAACCAGAAAGTCTGGGAGAGGATTACAAACCACTGCGAGTTTGTAACAGGTAAGAAACCCAAATGCAGGTCAGAGCAGTATTCAGTGATTGCTGCCAGCCAATGCTCTCTGAGTCTCCCTGTTGGTGAATGGAACTTTTCCATGGCATCAAAGTCAGTAACTGTACAAAGGCAGGGGCTGCATCTCAACATGTGTTGAAAACGTGCTTTGCTAATAGGGCACTTCAAGGGTAGGTTAATTGGCATTAGCTCACTTTGCTCACACATATAAGGTAACTTTTCATGAAAACAGTCAAGTCCTAATTATTCAGATCAGCAAGAGTAATTAGGAAATATTACTTGCCTTAATAGAACGTGAGAAAGATCTTACCTACAGCAAGATTGATTCAGGTTGTCTAAATGGGGAGAGTTCCTCATGCATTTTCAGATTGGCCAGCGTCCCTAATTTTTAAGGGAACTGTTCTCAGCAACCCAAAATATTGCTAAATTTCTTAAAGAATGCTCTACACTTCAACTTCCAGCAATGGCTGCAGAAGGGACCAAACCCTTCACAATAATAGTCTGGTATGGTTCCTTCATGCAGCCCCTAAGAAAGGTTCCATGTTTTGGTGTTTCCTAAATGTGACTGAGAAGCCATTTCTGTGGTCCTCCCATGTCCTTTTGGTAGTGCTTCCCCTTTAGGTTGTTTGCTCACCACCAGGCATGTACTGCCTTGTGGAGTCTGTGCTGTGGCAAAGCAATAAAGCTTTTGCAGGTCTCTGCTCTGAGTCCCTTCTGCACAGATGGCATAGCTCAGTGTAGTTTTGGAGATGCTTTGATACAGGATTGACTTTGAATTCTGTTTTTTTTCCCTTGGTGACAAATTTCATTTCCTCAAGATACAGTGTGTGATACAGTAGTAATGTCACTCTCCTAAATCAAGGCAGAGCAACCAAAAGCAGATGGAACTGCATTATTGATGGGAGCTGAGCATATTCCGAATAAGGGAGTGGAGGCTGATAGTGACTGCATCTACCTGATTATTGCTAAGGCAGGAGCTGTAGACACTTTCTTACAGGAAAAGATTTTCAGATAAAAATCTCTTTGATAGGTTTGGGCTCATTAAAAGGATCAAAACCCAAGCCAAACTGTTTGCCCACAAGTGGTAGCTTCAAGCTGGAAGTTGAAAATCCTACGTTTTGGTTCAATTATGTAATTTTTGACACCTTTGAGGCTTACTTCCACAGGAAGTAGAGAAAAGTAGAGTGAAATTTTCTTAGCTTTTTTTTTTTTTCCCCTATTTGTGTCAGACTTTTTTATTATATTCTAGGCCCAATTATTCTACTAATATTAAGGGTATTCACTGGACAACTCTTGACCTTCTCAGTGACATGGGCTTGGCTTTGCTCTCTAACCAAAGGAACCTAAAGAACATTCAGGCGAAAATGAACTTTAAATGTCTGCTCATCTCAGTTAAGGAATAATAAGGGTTCACCTGCTCCCAGCAGATGGTAGGCTTTTTAAGGTGTCAGTACAGATTTATTTCAGTGAAAGAGGAGAAATGCCTACAAGGTATTTGTGCAAAATCCTCAACTTGGTACCTAGATAGAAATTGACTTGAATGGCATTTTTTCACTGAATAATAGTTACCTGCAATCACAGAAAAGAGTGGTTTCAAAGGTACAGCTGGCTAAGCCTTGTTTAGATTTTCCAGTAAAACTGTCCTGTCCTTCATCCTTGTCTTACTTTTGAACACAAAATATATATATATAGTTAGCATGATTTAGAGTGCAATGTAAAGTAAAGCATTGCCTAGTTCATCCAAACACAGTTGTTTCAAGTGCTGATGGAAGCCCATGAAGGTTAATAAGAGTCTTTCCTGTGAGATTAGTGGAATTAGGTCAGTTTTTTATTGCAGTATATCTGGCCTGCAGGTAGCAGTATCAGCTGTAGACTCAGTTTGTTTGCACACTCCTCATTTATAGTTAGAGGATGAAAATGTAATTGGAAATAGAATGGATCAAAAATCTTTATGTATTCAGTAATTACAGTTCCTTCTATCCAGCCAGCCTGGAAGTTGTACTACCTGGGTAGCTTTGAGGTAGATAAAGAAATTAATTAAAAGTAAGCTAGAGATCAAAATCTTACAAACCACTCAATGTGCAAACACTGATAAGATGTATTTTGGTCTTGCTCTTCAAACAATAGGTGTAATTCTTTCAGGAATTTTGTGTTTACCACCCAGAACAAGCAGTAAATTTTTTCTTCCCCAAAAAAGCAGATCAATGCCAAGAAAGCTGGTGCAGCCAAATTCCTTCCCTCTGAGCGAATGGCCAAGCCAAAGGCAGTTCAGTGACACGTGGCTGAATGAGGGTGGCATCAGTTTCAGAATTTGTTTGTTTTGGTGCATGTGCCCAATGACAGCGTGCAAAGGCAGTGCTGCTCCATCGTGCTCCTGGCCCTGCTGAGTATCAGTATCCAGCCCACTGCTGATTACACAACATTCTGCTCCTTCAGAAAACCCACACTGACAGAAGTTCTAAAAGTGCTGCTCACATTGAAGAAAATAACATGGGAGGGGAATCAAGGTCGGTTTTTATGTCCCAAGTTGCCTCAGTAGGTCACAGAAAACGAGTTGGTCTTTCTGCTTAAAACTGGTTCAGAGAATTATTTCACCTTTCTAGAGGAAACCAAAGAAAATGCAAGTGTCCAACTCCAAATTACATCTTAGCTTCTAACAACAGTGTGAGGCCATTTATAACTACAGAGGCTGTTCCTGAGCAGATGACAGTAAAGGACAATTCAGTGATTAAGAGGCAGAGTCTGCCCAAAGAGCTTTGCATACTCGGCAAGGAGTGGGCCTTAAGAAGAAAGGTTGGCACAGAAAGATCAGGTATTCTGAGAAAGAATTAGTGAAGTTAACTTTAAAATGTCAGTGTTTGCTTTGATTGGCTTGTAATTTGCTTCGGTATAAATCCCATAGTGTTGTGAAGATCATAATCTTTCTCCTACATTTGTGTGAGGGAAAATTTGAGGGCTCTTCGTAGCCTGTTTGAAATACTCATGTATTAGCAACTGAGGTGGTACAGATGAATACAGATAGTACTGTGGAGGGGGGGAACTAGAGGAAAATATACTGGGTGCATTGAGGAAGGTCTTGTTTTGGATCCCATGTGATTTTGACAGACAGTTTAGAGCAGTCAGACTGCCATGGATGACAGTAACCAATACACTTGTGACCTGTAAAACACAGCAAGAATCAAGAAACAGATGGTAGAAAGGTTAGTGGGAAAGACTTAAAAGTTCAGTTTTCCGTAACTTGAATAATCTCCTGTATACTTAAAGCAAAAGAGCACAAGCAATGCTGCTTCTGTCTCAAAGTTCTGTTTTGTCTTTCCCGGTCTCTTCAGTTTTGTTTGCATCGAAGGAGATTTGCTGTAGCTTCAGTTTGGGTTGTTTTTGCCAGAGCCTGAAGGGGCTGTGCACAAAGATGGTGGTGTTTCTTGGAAGATGTGCTTAAAACTTAGGAGAAAAGAAGTGACAACAGCTGAGTGATTCGTGCTGTTTCTGCAGAGGAAGCTGCAGCTTAAGATGGTAAAAACCAGCAAAAGAGATGTACAGATCATTGCTAATTCTCCCACTGCTTTCTCTTGTAGTAGTTTTCTAGTCTGCATCAATCCCCAGAACTGCTCCACGAGCCCTGAGAGTCAGCCAAGGGCTTAGTCTCAGCAGTCAGCAACAGCGAGACACATTCATTTGGTGTTGTAACTAGGGAACAGAAACACAAAATTTATCTGCAGCTCTGCTAGGGTGCACTGGCTTCCAGTGCCTCCTGTTGAGCTCTGCTGCTCTTCCCAGGAAGCAAATGCTTGTCTGTTCTTGCTGGGTTTTGACAGTCATATTTTGGAAATTAAGGATTCCAAGAAACAAAGAGGGCAGTGCATACAGCTTGTCACAGAAATGTGAGCAGACTGTGCTGTTTTCTGGTGGCTCGTTGGGTCGGTGTTAGCAGTGAGAACATAACCACCCCTGGTTGGTTCCTCTGCTGATCCACAGAGGGAGCCCAGCCAGGAGGAGGAGCTGGGCTCTTCCCCTCCATGCCAGCAGAAGCACCTGTGAAATTGCTGTTCTGATAAAGTTGTTTCTCTTATTTACCTTTTCCTTCAGATAATGAAGGTAACTAGAAACAGATCCAGGCGTGAAAATATGTAGTTAAATTCCTGTTCTTCTAAAGAGCTGTACTCTTTGGCCTTTACTTTTCCAAGGATGAGGAGTAACTGTGTAGAAACCTTTTTCTTCCCAGTACCATCACATCGGCACAACTGGGATGCAGCAGTTCCTTTCAGAGTCCCTCTCTAATAAAACCTTCATCATCTTAGTGCCTGGTTGCCTTCTCAAGATGTCAGATTTTTCTGAGGGTATGGATTATAAAAATATTATCTTTAAACCAGAATATCCCCAGAGTATCAACTACTTGTCAAAGCCATGGGATCCTTTGTCCAGGGTATGCCCACCATCAGACCTGTACAGGACCATTTTCGGTCTTCTCTTAAAGAAACATTTTCTTATCTGACAGTACTTTTGAGCAGGTGCTGCCGTGTAATCACCACTGAATTGCTTGAGCTAAGAATCAGAAACAGAGCTTTTCTCAAAAAGCAAGACTGAAAGACCTCACAGAAACTATTTTAGAATGTGTGGTTAAAGCAGTTCTTGCCAATTCCCTTTCAGCCAAAAGAACAGTGAAACAAAGCAACAGATTTTAGGGATGAATGAGCATTGGAAAAAAGGCTGTGCCTTGATATGATTCGATGTGGGATGAAAAGGACTGGATCAAACAACCCACAGGCTGTCTGCCTATCAGTAAAGACCAAGAGTTCCAGTGAACTGTTTTTCCCTTAGCATTTTACTTTTTATTAAATATAGCATATTCGTTGTAGTGGTGAAACAAGTAATTTGATTATAAGTTACTTTATATTTTAACAGCTCCTTTTCTTTCATTTTGCAGAAGCATTGCCATGTTAGGTAAAAGTATAGAGATGTGTATTTATGTAAGACCTTTGCTAGATTTCATTTGCTGTTGCAGGCTTATTTCTCATGAACTGAACTTCTAAGAAACTTGAAAGAGAACATGATTCATTTGTTCTGAATGGGACTGGAAAATAGTTTTCTTGCCTTAGTTTTGCAGGTGTAGAGTTAAGACTTCGCCTGCAGTAGATTTATGAATGTTGCTGCAGGCAAAAATTAGCTTAGCAGTTTTTGCTAACAACTCCATCCTTTTTCTTCTGAACTCCACTTCCATCTAACGGAACTGCAAATTGTGTCCCAGTAGATTGGGTGAACTGAAGGTTGTAGAAAAGTGTAATGTGCTGAGTCACGTGGCTTCACTCTCATGAAGGTAGAAGAACAGACCATAAACAAGCTGAAAATTGTGGGGGTCAAAAAACCCTTTAGAAAAAGTAAATAACTTTTTCCCTGTACCATTTCTATAGTTGGGTATACAGTGGTGTTTCTTTCATTTTTCTTTCTTTTTAAAATTTTTGGAAAATTAAGAAGCAGAAGTAGCATACTTAGTGAGCCTTGCTGCATTCAAATAGCTGCTCATGAAGGTTACAAGCACAGCCACCTAGCACAGGTTTTACCTGTGGTGCATAATACTTGTGGAAAACCCCTGTACCACTTCTTTGCCTCTGAAAGTGCTCTAAGGTCAGGTGCAAGAGCATTATAATTTCTGTTGTGATGCACAAAGCTCTTTTTCTTTAGCTCTGTGTTGAGGCTTAATGGAAGAAAAAAATCATCAAGGCTTGGAATCATTTAGGTTGGAAAAGACCTTTAAGGTTGAGTGCAACCATAAATCTAACAATGCCAGGTGCACCACTAACCCATGTCCCTAAGAGCCACATCTTCACATCTTATAAAGACCCCCAGGGATGGTGATACAGCATTTCCCTGGGCAGCCCTTTTCACCTAGGACCTTTTTCTTTTCTGACATTAAACTAAACCTCCCTGGTGCAACTTAAAGCTGTTTCCTCTTGACCTACTGCTGGTTACTAGGAGGAAGAAACCAACCTTCCACCTTACTGCAGCCTCCTTTTGGGAGGCATCCTGGGAACTGCACCATGACTGGCGTTGTGTTTCTGCTTCTGCAGCTCACAGACTGCCTGAGAAGGTTGGGGACTGTACAGCACAACCTGGCCCAGTGCTGGCAAGCAGGAACTGTGTCTTAACTCCTCACAAATAGGCCTACAGAATTTGAGTACTTCTGCTCTAGAGGCAGAGTTTGTTTTTCAGTGCAGTGGGATGACTAAAGACTTGGTGTCAGATTAATGTCTCCATTATTGCCATTTGCTCCATCAGTGGCCAGGAGCAGGACAGTCAGTATTTCTCTTGTTTGAAACAGACTAGTTTTGTATTCAGAGCAATTTTTAAAGTTTATTCTTTTTAAGTCTGCCCTTTCCCATGTGGCATTAAACAAAACTGATCTCTGCTTTCCTTTCTTGTTTCTAGGATTGACCTGTCATATTTTATCCAATATAGATGTAATCCCTACTGCTTAACTGCTCATCATGACATCTTCTGTTTTCCCACTTACCAGTGTTTTGAAATACCTTTGTATTTCTTCCAGTCTAGGTAATGCCAGTGTGACCAGGTGGAGTTCCAGAAAGCCTCTCCCTGGTGTGTGTGACAATGCTCCTCTCTCCCATTACACCGAGGCAAAGCTTGAGGGAAGTTATTTGCTGGTGTAATGAGTTTAATGGCTTCCACTGTGATCCATAATTTACTCCCTCATCTTTCTCTTTTCAGTAATAGGGCAAAGATGAGTACTTATATTTTCTGCTTTTATAGCAGTCTCAGAGTCTAGGTAGCCTCTTTGTGTGGATGCTGAATGCCTTGGACAGCTGGCAGCAGTGATAGACTTGTGAGGTTTTTTCAGGTGTTCTGTGCTTTTTTTCTTTACAACAAGAGACTCTTTAATTTTGTCTCCAGTGCAGACATTTGTGTGTTTCTGTTGTCAATAGCCCACTGTTAACGTGCTGTTTCTACTCTGTTTTTACAGTAGGAACAACAGAGATGCAGATCTAGGACTCTAAATACGCTGCAAAAAACCCCAAGCAAATAATAGCAGGCATAGGAGCTCTTAACACAACATCCTTGCTGATGGGGTAATGTCTGTTTGCAGGATAGGGCTGCTTGCTGTTCTGGGTGTGCAGAGCTCTGCCTCCTGCCACAGGTGGCAGTGGGGCAGAGCCTGTGGCAGGGCACGCTGGGCATCACCAGCTTGGATGCCACCAAGCCCAGTGGCACTGGGGCTGTGCAGTGCTTCTGGATGAGTCACAGGTTGGCACTGCTGTGTCATCACCCTGGAGTTAAAGGGACTCCAAGATTCCAGGTAGGTTTGTATCCCAGGCTGGAGCACTATTGATCACAGCCCTATCACTTTGAGAGGAAAACCAGAAACTAGGTTGATTTGCAGGGCCCTGAATGAAACCATAACTTGAGCATGAAAAGTCTGGGTGACTGATGGAAGCCCTCTCTGTGTTCCCTTACTGAAGGGAGGGGATTTGTTTGAATGTGTGGAATGAGACTGCCAATATCAGCACTGCTTTTTGACCAGATCCTTTCATTCTGTGCCTCGATGTGTTTGATTTAGTTGAAAATGGAGTTTTTAGTTATTATGTCTTTATCTCAGTTGTGCTGCTCTGTTGCATGCTGCTAATGCTGAGTGAAGTACCAGGTTGACTGATTTGACCTCTTTTGTCAGGGGGAATCTTCCAGTTGATATTAGTGGACTTTGAAAAGGCCGCATTTTGCACAACTTAAATCTTAGTGCTGGCTGCCTGTGAAACAGTTGATTTATTTAGATATCTTTGTGTTTTAAGGGCCTTAATTCTGTTCTCTCTTTATTACTTAAATCCAGTGTTTTCAGCCTTGTTTGACTGTATCTGAATTCAAATACCCAGTTCTGTCAAAAGCCTGTCAAAACCAGAGAAGTTTTTCTCTGTTAAATGCTGTTAAAATGCCTTCTGTATGTTCCAAATCACTGTATTTTGAAAAGGCTACTTGCAATATATGATGTATATCAAGTTCATTCCTATAAACTAGAGCAGTTTTATCATCTTCATTGAAAACAAAACAGTTCCCAGGTTTTGTGTCATTCTGTAATACCTGACAATAGTGATGGAAAAACTTGCTATTTCTTGCTCATTGTTTTCTCAACTCGGTTTATATTTTAAGTAAGACTATGATTTTCTGTGATGTTCTGTATTAATTCTTCTTTTTATGTTCTGTTTATTCCTCTTAAAATTTGTGTTTATTAATGGAGTTCTTACTGAAATTAGAGAAAGTTCATTATTTTACATTTTCTTACAGATATTTTATTTAATTACCTGAAACCATGACAGCAAAGCTCAGCCTCATGCATTCTATAGGTTTCAACCAGAGAAAATTCGTTCTTGTGCATTAAATTCAAGAAAGTTCAAATTACTGTATGAGTCATCAACTTAAAATAGAACAAAAGGTAAAGTGTTTAAATGTAAATTATTAATATTCAAAGAAAAAAGTTCTTACCCACTTTTGTGTCAGTAATCCCTGAATACATTCAAAGCGGAGTCATTTAAATGTCCAGTCACTCTCTTTCAAAGCAATGCATTGGAGTCTCTCCTGGGCCTGCATTGGAGTAGAGAGGTCTGTCCACCAGTCACTCCCTCTGGGTGCTGCTTCTCCTGGAGATGTTAGAGGAGCTTTAGAGATCACAGGGGACCTTTAGTTCCAGCTGCACATAATGATTCTCAATTAGGTCAGGTAATGGTGGGTATCAGCATTCTGCAGTAAATGGAGCTTGAAATGTTTTGGACATGGAAGGTGTGTTGAATTTCTCCATGAGATGCTTTTGAAGTTCAAGGAGGAGTAGAGAGACATTACTTTAGACTTGGTTATGTAATCATCCCCACACAGGATTTTTGGTGGGGGTGAGGAAGCAGGGGAATGCCCTTTGTTTTGCATTAGAGAAATCCAAACAGGCCACACCCCGTGACCTCCCTTAATGCTTTGATTGATTTGTGTTTTACTTGTGTGTCATGTGCAGCTATGTTAATGTAATTTAAAGTATTAGACTGTGTATTTTACTAAGCATTTTGCTGCCTTCTCATAATTTGTTGTTTTCCAAAGAGTTAGTAGTTTCTGTGCTATTTATGCCCAGTTTAAGGATTATCACAAATATTCTATGAGTAGTTCTGTTTTCTGTTCATATACCAAATGGATTAAGAAGCTTAGTTATGAAAAATAGCTGTTAGAGTCAAATTATCACATGGTTGTTAATGTTTTCAAATAATAGGATGCTTTCATGGTAAAGGAAGATGCCCTCCATCTGTAGGAGCTGCATTATTTGTCAGATTTCTTAAGTGGTGGCTTGCAAGTTTGCTCGTAGAAAAGACTCAATTCTCATAATAGATTGCGTTGAGGTGGTACATTACATCTGAAAGCCTCATTGCTTTGATAGCCATCATTATTACTGTTTATCCATATTAAATAGCATTGAGAATCCCCTGCTGAGATCCCTTTGGTGTTAAGTGCAGTCCAAAATACCAAATGAAACAAATTCTCCCCACATGTGCTCCTGTCTGGGAAGACTTCCTGCATGAGTGCCCTGTGCCCAGGAATGGCACTGAGCATGGAACTCCCCTCTCTCTGCTGATGGAATTCACTGGGCTGTAGAGTCCTGTCGCAGAGATGTTCCTCCAGGGAGCCACAACAGGAGAAGGCTTCCATTAACACTTGGTAGTATCCAGTTACTCAGTGTGTGGAATAGGGAATACAACAGAGAGGGAACAGGACAGTGTGTAACTGCAGCACCACAAACTGACTGCCAGCATTGCTCTCGCTCTCTGTGGAGCTCCTTTGGCTATTAGCAGGGATAAGTGAGAAGATACTGGTTTTCTTCATTTTTCTGTCAGATGCTTAGGTACTGTCTTATTTCTTGGTAAAACTTAAAATCTCTTAAAAGCCATTATGTCCTCATTTTCTTACTTGGCGTGGATGCCCTTATGATGATTATGGCCAGTTAATCACAGGGCAGATCTTGAGAGAAGAGGTTTACAAAGGAAATTACTTCCATATTTCAGGGTCTTTCTCCTTGGGGACTTAATTTTTCCTCACTTTGGTATTTAGCAGTGTAAACACTGTTACACAGTACCTGAGGTTTTCCTGGTATTGTATTCTCAGTTTCTTAAACTCCAGCCTATAAGAAAAAAAAGCTGGCTTGATTTTAGAGAGTTTTCCCTCTCTGTGTTGCTGAGGGTGTATGTGTCTGTCTGAGACAATTACAGAGCTGGTTAAAATAATGAATCTCAGTTGTGTTGATCAGAGTAGGAGCAACTCATGTCTGTTAAAAAGTATCCATGACTGTCGCTCATTGTAGACAGATCTGAAGTTGAAAAGTTTGGTTTAAAATGATTGCCAGACTATGGGTTATAGATAGGACTATTTTCTTGATTTTCCACTGAGACTCGTAATCAAACAATAATTTTTGATGGGGTGTTTTTCACTTACACTCTATTAACCAATAAATGTTAACATGGGAGGGGAAGCAACAAGTGGACCCCATGAGAAGCAATCTGAAGTAGGCCTTTAGGGGAATGAAGGGCTCATGTTTGAGGCCTTCACTTACCCAGGCTTTATGTGATGGCAGTGATTTGGAACTTGCATGCATGTTGTGAAGTCCTGTACCCCTGTCTAGAGAATGTCACAGCAGTGATTTCTCAAACAGCCAGTGTTTGGGATATCATAGCTGAGATTGGCCCATGCACTCTGGAGTAGACTACTACCAAGAAATGTGGCTTAAGAGATGTTCTTAATCTTGCCACATCTTGTGGCTGCTCAGGGAAGTGGTTGAAGCCTGGCAAAGATGGGGTCTGTGAGTCAGTTTTCGGTGTTCTAACTGGGCTGTGACCCCTCCTCCTGCCTGCTCTGTGTGTGCTCTAACCTGGCTCTCAGGGACAGGGGGATCTTGCTTCTTGTTCTACACACACCCAGTAGAAAACATTGTGAGCACTTTGGTCAGGTGGTTCATAGGGATGCTCTTGGCACAATAATACTGTGATAAATAATAATAAAATCCTGTCTCATCTCCTGAATCCACTTCTCAGATGTGCTTCTAGAAAATGAAAGCCTTAAAAATCATTCACCTATGAGAACACAGTGTTAATCACATCAAAACAATCTGAAATCCAGAATTGCTTTCATTATCCTAAAGTCAGCAATATGCTCTCCTCATTGTTCCATTCTGTAGTGGAATTTATTGAGGCTATTCATCCTTCACACACACTGCAGAAGTGCACTTTGTAAAGCTGAGAAAGCTGTAGAGTTAATAGTGTAATAATTCAGCAAGAAAAACTGATTTGCAAGTGACCCATGTATCAGGCTGTCAATGGTGCTTAAAGCTAGTTCATAAATTCCTGCCAAAGAAAGACGTGGGCTTAGGGGACCACCCTTTTTTATAACTAAAATGGCCTTGTAAGAGTCGGTCACAGGAGCTTAATGCAGACTGTTAGTTGTGCACGTAATTTACATACCACCAGAGGAGAGGAGGCAAGGAAAACAACATTTTGTGATCAAGAGCTGACACAAAAACATTGTATCTTGAAGGATCAAGCAGTTTTACTTGACCCTAGACTATGTCAGAGGTGCTGCAATATTCCTTCTACTCCCTGCCAGTTCCTGGGGATCTTGAGCAATCAGTTTTTCAGGGTCATTGTTCTTTAGGTCATACTCAGGCATGTGATCGCCACCTGGGTGTAACATGAGGCTCTGATTTTTCTGTTTGTGAGGACCTTATTAGGTCAATAATACTAAGAAAAAGCTCTCTTCTCTACCTGTTACTAGTGCCACATTCAAATTAAAAATCATCTGGAAACTAGAATTTGCCAGAATGGAAGTCACCTATAAATTCCTGGGCTACTCTGAAGGCTCCAGGTGCTTAATGTAAAGCAAGTTACTGTGGGAGGGAAATATAGGAAGACTTTATTCTTATCAGCCAGCATATGAATGGGGAAAGGGTTGTTTTGCTTTATCTTTTGCTTTTGGGAGGGCTCTGGCAGTTCTCAGGGTGGTCTGCAGTGCCCTGGCCAGTGACCACGTCACAGTGTGCTGGTTGCAGGACACACAGAAATGGACCTCGCTAAAAACCTGGTTCCTCTGCAGGGATCAGCAGCAGGGGGTTCCCCCAGCTTTGTGTGCTCAGCCAGGTGGGTCATGTTAGAAGCAGTTCCTGCTGTTGCTGTACCAATTCAGGGTAGCAGTGGGTTTCCAGTATTTGAGGATTGTGCAGCAAAAGTGTGTTTCCATGAATTTATAGCCCTCCTGTGTACAGAGTGGATCCAGCAGCTCAGTAATTGCTGAAGTTATTGATTGCTGTAATAGCCCATTACTCTTGAATGTCCCATCAAGTCAATCATTACCTCATGTGATTTCAGACAAATATGCCACATGGTAGGTTAATACACATTTTAGCAGGCCTGGGATGAATAGATGGAAGCCTTTTTAGTAATTGAAAAGCTGATTTCTATATAATGAAAACATAAATCAGAGGTTTGCACTCAAGCAGTATATTCAGATTGCCCACCTTAATTTGTGCATGGGACACTGGATGATTGCAAATACATTTCATAATGCTTCCTGCTAGGCTTTTTTCTAGAAACAGGTGCTAATGATCGAGGTACTAAGGTATGAATTATACCTTGAAGGCACCTCCAGAAAAAATTTATTGAAGGACCTAGTGGAAGAAATTGCGCCATGTGACAAACAGAAAGTCAAATCACATCCGGTGTCAGCTGCGCCCGTATAGCAGTCCAAGCAATTGATTTTCTTTAAAAGGGTTTTTATAATTGCCCTTTAGAAAATGAGGATAATGCCAGTGTACGTAATATATCTCTATTTAAAACAAACAGAAGGCATAGAAGAAGGGCTTTGTTTTCTAATTCTTTTTATCATCTCTTTCTCTCCCCCAGCACTGGGAAGGTTCGAAAATGATTCTACTAGATGGTCTTTAATTGACAGTACAGCACCAGCTACAAGAACCTCCTTATGAGTGCTTCCAAGGAAACCAATTAAATAGCCTGCCTTATTTAAAATTTGCCATTTAGGTGCTGTGACAAACAGCTGCTGCACTCAGTAGCATAACTGGAAGTGGCTGGACATGACTGATATGTTTGAGAAGAACCTGAAATTTGTACTAGCCCCACTAGAAATGCTTAAATTCTGTTTTACCTTTGTTCTTTGCTGACCATACTATTTTTCCTAGGAAGAAAGGCCTGTGTTCTCAATGTTGACTTCCCAAACATACTGAAAGAATTCTTGTGGGGCCAGGGAATATTGAAGTTTATGGTATTAAAAGAAAGTCAGAACTGTAGGTCTTACTGAAGCAAATTGTTGTAAAGCATGGAATTTCTTCTGCCTTCTGCAAAAGCTGAGTAAAAATGGAGTATAGATCAATGACAAGTTACAGAGCAAAGTAGTCATCAGTGGATTTACATTTGCACTCTGAGGTGAGTGTTATTCTTCAGCTGTGCTCATTCCGTTCATACCTTCAGTCACTCTAGGAGTGATTTCTTAAGAGAAAAATTTATTTAGTGGGGGAAAAACACCATTATCATTCTTGACCTTTAGAGAAGTCAAATTGCAGCACTTCAAATTGTTGCTCATGAAAATGGGCCTGTAAGGGACAAAAAAAATGTGGCTTCCTGAATTTTGTAAAGGGTATTTTCTGCAGGATGTATGGCCAGCACAGGGGTGGCCTTGTATTCCTCCTGGAGATGCTCTCCCCTTTGTGGCAGAGTTGTTCTGCTGTCCATGTGAACATGAGCACAGCAAACAGCTCAGAGTTCTTCCATTTCATATTCCATCTCTTCAGGTCCTTGCTCATTTGGTATTTTCTGGAGCAGCTGCATAATAGAGAGGGCAGTTATTATCATGAGACCAGATTTAGTGATTTAACTTCACATTTAGGTCAGTACTTTCCAAACTTTTTTTGATTGCACACCCCCTCAATACGTTGGTGTATTTATTAATACTACCATAGTCATGATTATGTGTAATATAAAGTATAAATACTGCAAAAAAACCCAAATCATATTTGCAAAAATAGAAGGTGAAAAATAATAAAATAACACTAAATTACAGATAATTTAAAATATTTTATCCTATTTTATCTCCTCATTTTGGAGACACTGGATCAGACCCTGTAGAAAAAAATCCTTTTCCCAGCTTCCACTGTCTTTAAAAGCCACCACTTCTTCACTTCTGAATAAACTCCTCATCTTCCATGTTCATCTAATAACAGTTGGAGGATATATACCAGAATATGTTTGAGAATCTATTACTAGAGGTACAGGGAATTTCTTAAAAATGTTTGATTATTACACTAAATACATAATTGGGATCATCAAAATATATTTTTACTATTTACTTTGTGGGAGAGTTTCTCAAAGAAGTCTTTTTCAATTTTAGAGTGTTCATTTTAAATATTATGAAAATCTATTCAAAACTGTTTAAAAGGCTTAGTAATTTTTAAATAAGGTGAAACAACTTGTGTCAGGCCAAATTATCTATTTTAAATGGAATTCTCAATCCTTGTGGTCTGTTGAGAAAATGACAAAGAAATATTTTCCCAGTGAAGATGAACTACTATTTTGCTGGTGGAGCAGTGTGAGTTTGGAAAACCAGTCATTAAGACAGCCCCACAAAGGCAGAATGCTTTACACAGTAACCTTCAAGAAATCCTCTGTTTTACAGAGAGAAAAGCAAGGGAGTGAGAATTTCCTGGCTGAGAGAGCCTGGGAGCTCTGGGCTCAGCCTGGCCCTGCCTCTGGCCCTGCTTCACAGCAGGGCCACAGCTCCAGGAGCCAGGAGGCTGCAAGAACAGCACAGCTGGAGTTTTCCTGGCTTTTTGGCATGAGCTTCTAAGGTTCTAAGACTTATGCTCATATAGGAAATAATTTTTTCCATTTGCATTGATGTTTTCAGTGGGTTTTGGTGCTTGCCATGAGACTAAAAAGAGCAAAATAAGTAAAAACCCCTAAAGCCTGTAGCTTTGATGGAACAGCTTCTATCATACTGGCACAGGGCTCCCTCTCATATTTATGGGTGGGAGAAGGTGCTTGTCCCTGCTTTTGAAGGAGGGGAGTGTGTCTTTACCATAATCTTTTTGCAAGCACTTCTAAACAAAAATTCAGTGTGTACGTGTGTGCCTGTATGCACATACATTTACAGTTCATTTATAGCCTTGTTCAGCCTGGTAACCTCCTGGCAGTGGGGCCCTCCCACCACGGTCAGTCTCTGTGTGGATGGCCTGCCTTCTCCTTCTCTCCTTGTCTTGAGGGCACCGAGGTGGCTCTCTTGGCTCTTTGGTGGTTTCTTACTCACCTGAAGGGTCTGGCTTCTGTTTGTGGCAATCCCTGTGCAAAGGGACTCGGGTCTGTGCTGGGGGGGTGGCTGTCCCAGGGCTCAGACTGGTCCTGCTGTGTGCTGGAGAGGGGCACAGCCAGGGACAGCCTTCTGTCTTCCCTGGCATACCAACCCAGTGCCAGATCTCAAGTTTAAGATTGGACTAATCAGACTTACTTGTTAATATGATGTAAATTCTATAATAATACTGCTTTTATAAACTTGCTTTTCTCTGAGCGAAACAAGTTAGCACTTCCAAAAGAAATACTTGGGTTTTGAATAATCAAAATCTGTTCAGTATTTCATATTTCTCTCCACCTTTCAGGGGGAACTGGAATATCCACCTGAATCAGTGAACAGTGTAGGATTTGAGGGGTTCTTTTGAAACTAATTTCATTCAGATCTGATCTTTATGCCTATACCTGCCTCATTGTATTACTTAAGATGCTCAGAGCTCCATGTGGAGGCTCAGTAAGGACTCCCTAACCTTGCTGAGGAGGATGTTGTGTATGTTGGTACCATTTCACAGTCAGGTGAAAGGCTTCCTTTATGGTATGAGGGAGAGCAGGAACAAAGGACATAACTAATACTGGGAAATATTTGCATGAACTGGGTCACAGCAGGGAAATGAAAAGTTTTGTTTGCAGCCATTATTTAAACACCAACTCAAACCATTGAAAGGTGAACATCATTGCTTGTATCAGGGGCAACTTTATTATCTTGTTGCTTCTAGAACTGCTAAGGATTTTTCCTTTGATTCCACTGGGAGCTGTTCTAAAATGCTTGTAATGCTGAGTTTCCAAAAGAAAGTGGATGGATTCTTTATAATACTCTTAATATACAGAGAGGTGTATCACAAAGCCATTTAATAGAAGTTGTGAAATAAACATAGGATGGTGTTCTTTCCTTCAAAAAAAAAAAAGAAGCTTTCAAAAGGGGAGGGTTGAGATGGTTTAAGTCCTTGTTGCCACCGAGGCAGTTACCATGACACTGAGGATTTTATACTTCATTAGGACATTGCCACAGCCTCCTCATGGGTGTGATACAAACTGACTTAAAAGGCTGCAGCTTCTCATAAAAACTAAACATCAATATCCTGAACTGCTAGAAGTTTTTCTTGTCCTAGTTTCAAGGATTTATGTCTCTGTCTACTGGGGACACCATTGCTTGAAACACAGACGAAATGCTAAACCTACTGGAAAATACAGCTGTCCTCCAAGAAGAGAGTTACTTTTTCAATAATTGACTTTAGAATTGATTATATATCCAAAAGCAATTACTTACTTATGAAATTAAGTTAAAGCAGATTGCAGGGTAGTTTGGATTTAAATAGGTGGCAATATGTATCCATTATTCTGTTGAATATGCTAATGGGAAACGAGGTCAGAATAATAAAGCATCCAATGAACAAAAAACCTTGAGAAATAGTATCTGATCTATGTTGAGCTTTCTTAATTACAGGATAGCAGGAGTGAAACGCAGCCTTTTGTCAGACAATATTCATTGAGCAGAAAACTGAGAACTAGGACACCTACAGTGCTGGAAACTTAGCCAGGGTTCTTTAAAAGTAAAAAGGCTGTACAGAACACATTGCATAGGAGACTAAGTGGCAGGAATTGTCCACACTTGTGGTAGTCTTTTGCCGAAAAAATCAGGATTTGGGTCCCCTTAGATGGCCCTGCAGGCTTGCAAGGTTGACTTGCCAAATACACACAGTAATGAAGAGTAATGGTGCTGCCCAAAGGCAATATCCTGTCCACAAAGGAGAGATCAGAGCTTTCAGAGGCCTGTAGTGTTCCACCAAGGAAATCCCAGGAGTGACTGCAGGGGGTTGAGACAGATGATCTCCTTTATGTGAGGCTGTCAGAATCTGCTCACACCATGGATGTCACGTCTTGTATGGCTCTGCTGTATGGGTGGTGGTGGGCACAGCAAAGGTATGTCAACTGTCAGAAAAACCCCCAGGAAAACCCGGGAAAGTCAGCCTTCCCAAGTGACAGGGTAGGTGAGAAGGTTGGAAATTAATACCAATGATTGTCGTGGGGAAAAGAGATAGAAACCATAATAAGAAATAGAATGAATGGATGCAGAAATTAAATCGATATTTTGGAGAAAGTCAGTGTAGTTAAGAAGACAAGTCAAGCCCCACAAATCTGTGGCATTTCCCTGAAGGAGTAGCTAAGCAGGTGGATAAGATAAAGCCTGATGATATAAAATCAATTTAGACTTTAAAAAAGGCATTTGAGAAGGTCCCTGTCCAGTAATTTTAAAGAAACTTAGCCATGCTGTATTTGTTGAAGGACCAAATAGTCAGTGAGGGATGCAAAGAAATGGTCAGGAGATAAACCAGTGTGATGACTAAATTTGAGTGTGAGATAAAGTTACTCAGGAAGACAATGAAGTGGACCTGAATGTGAATATGAGATTAAATCTCTCACGATACTGAGGGACTGGGTGAAAAAATGTCAAATAAAATTGAATATAAATAAAATACAAAATATAATATGTGTGAGAAAGAATAATTCCTTGGAAGTGTTTGGTTCTGATCTGAGCACAAGCACTAACAAGGAAGTTTATAATTGGCAGTTCAGAAAAATTCTTGAGTTTTGCTCAGTAATGATCTCAATCAATAGGAGCATTAAAGGTTATTATGGTGGGAATAGAAAACAGAAAATATGTTAGTGTGTCCTTATATTTACTTAGGATACTGACATGCACAGTTCTGATGAAACTTAGATGTAGTGAAATGTGACAGTACAGTGGAGGTAGCAAGTGTGAACAAAGATGGAGTGTAATTGTACAGAAAATTACTAAATTGACTCCTCAGCCTGGAGAAGAGTTTTTATTTTGTAGCTGATGAGTGGTTTGAGATGTAGTAGGGAAAACCTGTCCTCAGATGATTACTGAACTTGTTGAAGATGGTGTACCTACAAATGTGGACTGAGGGAGGGGGGATAGTGTGAAACTTGCCCACCCTGTTCAGTGTTAAGAGTCAGAGCTTTGCAAAGTGCTGTTACAGGCTGAGGGGAGGCAGAGAAGTGTCAGTAGTGGTCTAAGAGTGACTGAAAAGTGAAAAAAGTCTCCAGACTTTCATGGCCAACTTCTTTAGTTGTTTGAAATGATCAGCAGGAGGATACATCTGTATATCTGGAGCACTTGCAAAATGTGCTCATTTTTAGAAATGAGCAAAAGAGGAAATCAATCTGCTGTGGGTTCTTGGGATTAGTCCTTCATCTTGTACTACCCCAGGCAAGTGCTGTGGGGTGTGAGGTGGCAGTGTGGGTGTAAGGAAGTGGCAGCCGTGCTGGTTCTTTTTGAAAGAAATAGAATTTTAGGAGTTGTTGGCACTGAAGATAATATTAAATTTGATTTGCACAAGCAAAGGCTCATCTGCTTACCCAGGAGTACCCCTGTTACATGCAGCCTTGTTTAGCAATCCCCACAGTGGGGACAGAGGCGGGGTTCCTCTCAGAGCATGAGTGTTGGTGTGTCTCTGATTCTGCTGCTTTTCTGTGTGGAGGAAAGAAAGGTTCGGTCCAGAAACATCAGAGCTGAATAAAATGGTTTTGTGCTCTACTTTCCTGTTCCCCCACTAAAGTTGAAAATGAAGTTTAGAGAAAAAACGTATGAATTTTCCTTTTTTAGTATGAAGTTTTTTCTTTTGGTAACAGAGAAGCAAGCCTGACTTCCTTGTCCTTTAAAGCAAGCAATGACCTTTTGTCCTTTGGGGTGCACGAGTTCCTCCTGTATTGCTTGATTTCTCCTTGAAGGGGAATAGTGAAGAACATGGCTGCAGCTGAGAGACACTCAACTGGCAAGTTCATGTTGCCACCATGGGAAGGAAACAAAGCTGTCACCGTTTGCCATTCTTTTTGTGTCCTTGAACCAAAGCACAGTGCTGGCGTGCAGAAATCCTGGCTGTGCAGTGCATGTAGACAGTTTTCACGCCTGAATTCTTCCTACTGTTAGGAAAAGAATTTTTTAGACTTTCTCTCTAGGGTTTTAACAAATTTGGATATGTCTGTCTGGTCCCCGTTTAGGTTACTTGTGCTTAGCTCATTTTTTCTGTCTGCATTGGACAAACCACTTGTCTCGGTGGTTTTATTCTGTCAGGTTGATACATTTTGCCTCATTAAATGATACCATTCTTTCCCATGCAAAATGATGGTCCCTAAGTGGGTTAAAACCTTTCCTGCCAGGCCCCCACCTACATGTTGTACTTTAAAAATGCACCTTTGTTCATTCTGCCCTGCTACTCCTTACTCTCAGGAGGAGCTGCTCTTCATGCTTTTCTACTTGATCAAAGCCATTAAAACCTGACGATGCTGAGGCTGCTGAAGCTCTGGGGGTGCTGCTTCAGCACTGAGCATCAGTGTCACACCTGGTTGGTCTGTTCCTGTCAGCTGCCCCACACCTCACAGTGCAAAGCTTGGCTACTAATGGGAGGTTTAGTCTTTGCATAGCACCTGCTGGGCAGGGTGCTCTTCCCTGTAAGGAACTTAAAAAAATGGTTTGAGCCAAACCAACCTGCCAGCCAGCAAGTTTCTGGCAGTCTGACATTCACTGAGCACAGACACGGAAATGAGTGAAAAACCTGTAATTGTAAATAGAGAAACCACATGCAACTGAAACATACTTGCACTAGGAGTTTTCTTTTGGAAACTGTTGTCTTCTGCCATGTACTACCTTTTTATGAAACAGGCAGCTGCCACTGGGCCAAACGTACTTGGGGTTTTTTTTGGCTCCTGCAAACATATAAAAATCTATGAATCCCATCTGGGAAGCATGAAATTAGATGTCTTTGCCAAGTTATTATTAGAGTAACTGTAGTAAACCAGTATCAGTATTGGGTTTTGCCTTTACCTTCTATTTATGTTGTACTGGCCTTATTACTCCCATAAATCTTGCTATACTTGGAGGAGTACAGAAAATGCCAGGAGGATTGGGCATGATCTGTGCTATTTACTAAGATGTTTATCTTTAAAATCTGGCACAACTTTCTGATCCAGGGTATATTCTGACAGACTCAAGCCCATGTCAGTCTGGTTGTATAGCAGCATTTGGAGAAGGGGCAGACAGTAGGAAGCAGAGCAAGTATAGATGTGATCCTGCTTGCTCTTCTGCAGCATCAGATGGATTCCTATGGCAGAAACATTTCCAGAGAAGCTGGAAGCTTTATTTGTGCCACTGCTAGAGAATTCAGAGTTGTTTCAGTGTGCACAGTTGACAGCAATCAGTTATCAGCAAAGGCTCGTGATTATACTGGATCCCATGGATAAGCTAACAAATAGAATGTTGAATTGGATAATATGATAAAATTAATTCTATCTGGATTTTAATAGTTTTGGAGTAGAGAAAGTGGAGTGTGTGTGTGAAGGTTGTTAGTGCCAACCAGCACATGGCTGAGTCTCATTTGAGACACCCCGTGCTGTGTCACTGTGGGCTGCAACCCAGTGAAAAAGGTTGAGCCTGGGAAAAAGGGAATAGCTTTTCCTCTTTGTTGTCCAGAGGATAGCCATGTGTAAAGGGCAGTGCTTTTAGGTTTTAAAATCTGATTTGGATTTTTCCTGACTCGTATGGACTGACTTGCTTGCGAACTCTATTTACTATCCCAAGAAGCTCATGACTTACCTAATAATGTAATCGCTGAAAAAGAATAGAGCATTATTATGCTGTAACCCTTATGGATGTGCAGCTAACATTGGGAACTGTACTGCTTGAGATGGACTTCTGAATTTCCTTCTAGACAAGTAGATGTGCTGAGTATTGAGACTAACTGTAGTTTTTATTGGTTTGCTATGACCAATGGTAGAAATTTAAAGATAGTGCTTGAAAGTATATGACGTTGACTCGTAGGTGGAGTATTATGCAGCACGTTCCAAGTATTCTGAAGTTTATAGGAATCATACAGGATAGTGTAGAATAAAGCAAGGCAAAGAGTTGCTAGTTAGTCATTTTAATGTTCATCCACGAGTAGGAAACGTATGTCTAAGAGTTTCAAAGTGTCTTTCCCCTTTTCTGAGATGAGCACAGATACTAAGGAGTAAATGCTGATACACTCTGTAGCTTCATACTCTGTGCTCAGCAAGGGAGTTACAATCTCAGCTGAGGCAAAGAGTAAGTGCAGTGTTAAGTACTCTGCTGTTCGACCTCAGGCATGCTGCTGGATGCCGCAGTCAGCTGGGTGTCTGCAAAGCCGGCCTAAGCCTGGAGTGGGCAAACAGCAGAGCACCCCCAGCCACCTGGGGACATGGGGCTCTCAGAGAGGAGCACAGTCCTGCTAAATCCAGGCACTGGAGGAGCCCTGCTTGTATCCCTGGGCCCTGCAGATACACCCGAGTGTTGCTGCCTTGGGAGAGGTGGGTATGGGGCCTGGTGAGGGGCCGTGGCCGAGCCTGGTGAGGGGCCCCAGCTGGGCGTGGTGAGGGGCCATGGCCGGGCGTGGTGAGGGGCCCCAGCCGGGCGTGGTGAGGGGCCCCGGCCGGGCGTGGTGAGGGGCCGTGGCTGGGCGTGGTGAGGGCCTGGCCTGGCACAGGCAGCTCTGAGCCAGTGGTTACTGCTTCACATGGATTCTAGAGTTGGGTCCATGTCCTGGGTTTACAAGCAAGCTTAACAATCTGTAACCTGCTTTGCATAGGTAGCTCTTACGTTAATGAGCGTTATTCTTATTGTTATTGGGAATTGTCGTCTCAGAGATATTTAGAATAGGTTAAATTTTCCAGTTTGTGTATTTCCAATGATTGAATGCTTTTGGCACAGAAATCTGAATTTATGAGATGAGATCTTAATGTTCTCAGTATTCTCGCAAACCTGTAACTCAAAAATCAAATTGTGAATTATATTCTAAATAAATAAGGTTTCTCTGTTGAATATTTCAACACTAAGTACTGGGCTTTTTTCCATTTGACCGGGTGTTTATGGAGATGTGAATAATATCATCTTTTACAATAGGTGATTAGGTGGAGTGTCTTCTTTCTTTTGATGTTGCCATCCTGCTTTCAGGGAGGTAGATGTGTTGCTTTAGCTTTTCTAAATTTTTAGAGTTGGAACTCTAGCCTGAAGATTCAACATAAAGTTTTTTGGGGTTTTTTTTTGGTCTAGAAAGGGCTCTGAGTTAGAGCAGTTCTCCCAGATAACTGAAATAAGTCACTTGTAAGAAGTAAATAGTCGTGTCTGAATCAATGAGGGAAGACAAATGCATTCATTAGCTACTAATATTTTGATGAATCCTGAAATCTAGAAGTACTACTGAGCAAGTAGGGAATTTCATAGTCTTAAACAGTTCAATGGTTCCTTAGGCCTGGGCATTCCTTTTGGTGTGTTACTTTTGCAGTGAGCTACACAGAGGAGATGTTCCAGTCCCAGATGTAATCAGTATCTTTAGAGACCTTTTTATTGCACAATCCAGTCTTTGGCTGCTGGTGATGACTTCAGTAATTGCATGATTCACTTGTCTCTGCCCATTTTCTGTCTGTCAGATCAGCTGCATTCAGCTTCAGTGAGGTTTCATTTTTCCTTGATGTAATTCTTGTTCTTTATTGAAATTGGTTCAGTAATATAAATGGGAGTTTTACATGGCAAAAAGGGAGAAGGATTAATTTCTTCTGTTATAAAATAATAAGAGTTGTACAGGGCAAGAGGAATATAATTTTCTTGTTCTCCTTTTAAACAGTACATAGGCAGGTTTTTTTGGAAAGGAATAAAGATGATACACAGAGTTCATAAAAATCTGTCACTCATGGTTCAAGAAAATTTATGGTGAATTGGAATTATAATATTTAGAGCACATTCCATTTCAGATCATACATAAATTATGGACAAATGTTTGTAATATAATTAGAAATTTTAAAATACCTACTTTTAATTTTCTTTATTCAAATATTTATGCCTAAATAAAGGAATGTAAGATACAATACGGCTCAAAAGTGAGCTGTTCATAAGAAAGCCATATTTCAGTATAAATCTTGGTGTCTTTCATGTATCCCTCCTGGAACTAAATTGTTCTAGTTCTTCCAATCTCTCTTCATTTACCCTTTTCTAGACAGCCAAATCTCCCCATGGTCTTCAGTTTATTCACTTTTATGCAGTCATTCTAGTAAGGGAATTCCCAGTGAAAGAGAGCAAATACTTCACCTCTATAATAGCATTGACTGCCCCCTCTCTGTACTCCCCAGCTGAGTTTTCTTTATGAAAGAAGTACAGCCTTGCTTCTTTAGCACACTCTTCCAAACCTGCTGAACACCTGCACAAACTACACAAGCAGTGGATCTGTTGTTAGTTGTCCTTTTGACTCATTTGCTGCTTGCTGTTTTGTAGAGGAATATCTGAGGTGCTAATGCTGCAGGTTTCTAATACTAAGCTCAGTAGCTGGGGATGCTGCTGAAAGGTGTCAGTTCAAAACTGACATGAAACTTTTCAGGACAACCTTTCTACTTTTCTTTTAAACTTGAGGACTAGATTCAGCAGTAAATTAAATAAACAGGGGTTTGAACTCAAACATGTTCTAAAGTGCTTTGCTGGTTTGTGAAGGAAATAGATCTCAGATGTTGAATTCCTGCGTTGTTAGTGTAAGTTCAAGCAAATCAACAAATCAGTAAAAGCTTGCACTTCAGATGGATAACCAGTACCTGAAGATTCTAATTACAAAGTCTTTCCCGTATTTTAAGGACTTGATAAAATAGTGCTGAGGCATTGTTAAACATGAGGCATAGAAAATTTCTGTCCTTCTGTTCAGCCTCTGCCGAGGCAGGGCTGAGTGTAGTACACAAAGAACAAGTGACTGTAATCAGGAGTTGTTCACTGACTTTCACTAAGAGAAGAAAAATTCAAGTTAGGCCTGGCCTCTGGGAAACAAACACACACAGCTCTTGTTGTAAGAGACTCTTCTGCTGTCCTTGGTACTGTGAGAGCAGGAGTCCCTCAAGCCATAGTCACCCTTGAGCAATAAACTGCATTCCTCACCCAACAGGTGGCAACAAAGAAGGACAGTACAGGAGTGGACTCCAGTCACGGGCAGGTGTTTTAGAGGAGGTTGTAGTGAGGTGAGTTTCAGTCTCTTTTGCCCTGTAACAAGTGACAGGATGAGCCAAAATGACCTCAAGCTGCACCAGGGGAGGTCTAGATTAGATATCAGGAAAAAATTCTTGGAAAAGGTTGTCAGGCATTGGAACAGACTGTGCAGGGAGGCTGGACAGCCACCATCTCTGGAAGTACTAAAAAATGTGTCGCTGTGGCACCTGAGGACATGGTTTAGTGGTGGTGATGAGTTGATGGTTGGACTTGATCATCTTAGAGGGCTCTTCCAACCTTGATGACTGATTTTGAATACTCAAGTAGCTTGGAAGTAAACACACAGTTCAGAGCACTGCTTTGTTTCTTCTGAAAAGGGGGCAGAAGTTTGGAATTATTGGTTGTCTGCAGTTTGTGTGAAGTTTTAATGTGGTCCTTATTTTCTCCATTTTAAAATTGCTTAATTTTAATACTCTTTTCAAGTGTAAAGGAGAATGATTTTAGATCGTTTAAAAGTTGTCTAATGACATGCAGATAGTTTCAGTTGTTTAATTTATTATGGGTATTTCTATCACAGCCCATTCATTTGCAGTAGCTTTTCAGCATTTTTCTGACTTTATTCAAACTATTATTTAAATTCCAAAACAACCCAACAAAACCCCAAAATTAACATTGACTATTCATTTTTCTTTGCTGGCCTGTTTTCAGTAAAAATACTTCTTTTCCTTTTTGTAAAATTTCTCCCGGTCATAAATGCTAGAAAATAGATTTAATTACTATAAAAATTCTGGTAGTTTATATCACATTTTCATAATTTACCAGAAAATTATTGAAGTATTTCAGTTATTTTAAGTTTATTGCCTTATGCCTAAATTTTCAGTGACACTTGTTAGATGTGACTGTAAATTTACAGTCTCCTTCCCCACAAGGATGTGGTATGAGCTCCTTTTACTTGTCCAATGAAAAGGAATGAGCCTCTTCTTTGCAGCATCAGAAAAAAAAAAAAAAAAGGTTTTTTTTACTCATCACATATAAGGTATTTGGTTTTTTCTTATCAGTCTTATGTAATTCTGATCAATCTGAGGAGACTTGGACCAAACTTTCAAATAACATTTTGCTACACGGGAAATGTCAGAGACACATTCGTAACTTCAGTCATGTGAAGGCTGTGTGACAGTAAGCTCTTGGCTCATCATACTGTTAAAAAGAATAGGAAAGAGACTTCAGTAGGAATAAGTTTCTTCTATGTACAACAAAAGGTTTGAGGAAGGGGAGTGAAATAGGAGATAAAGCGTGGTGAGAGACAGCTATTAGAGTAGAGGAAGATTAGGCAAAAGAGAATATTACCATGGAATAAGAGGAGAAAAAAGCATATGCTTTTTGTATGCTGATTTATGCTGTGCAACTTACATCCACTGTAAGGAGCCTATTAAATTTAAGTCACAAAATAGTAACTGGCAGACAAAGGACATCTCTATGGGGGAGAAAAAGGTATTTAGCTCATATGGAGTTTGAAAAGATGACAGCTTCCAGTTTCATATAGCTCTCATTTAATTAGGGGCTTGTTCAGGCTTTCTTTTCCCTCCAGACTAAAGCTCTGGTACAGTATGAAGAGGATGTTGGCCTATACACTCAAGTGCAGGGAAATCCAGTGTTACTGCATCTGGAATTGTTGTCAATATTGTTGCTTGTTGATGGCATGTGGTTTTGATTTGGGATTTTATTGGTTTTTTTTTCTAAAGCAGGACTTCAGAGACTCCAGAGAACAGTTTTCTGAGTGCAGCCAAATTGGTGGATGTTGGCAAAAGAGAAGTGCCTGGTGCAGTTGACTGACAAAGCCAAACCATTTTTCAGGAGTACAGGAAGGTAGAAGTGGCTCAGACACCTTTAATTTTGAGATGTAGAACCATTATGAGAAATTCAGCCAGACCAACTCTGCTTGTTTAAAATCTTGTCTAAAGGTTTCTCTCCAGTCTGTGAAAGCAGCTTCACCATTTCAGGTTGCAAGAGGTTGCAGACAGGGATGGGATCCCAGCATGTTTGAGCTTGGAAGGGGCCTCAGAAGGGCTGGAGTCCAACCCCCTGCTTTAGGCAGCTGGCTCTGGGGTCAGACCAGGCTGCTTGAGGCTTTGTTCAGCCACAGCTTGGAAACTGCAAGGAGGAGGCACAAGAACCTCTCTGGGGAACCTGGTGCACTGTTGGGCTTTGTCATGGAGGGAAAGGTCTTTGTCTGCCTGTTCCTCAAGCCTATACAGATTCTTCCTGATGGCAGCCCTGACCTCAAGTGTATTGACAGCTGCCCTCATTTTGGTGTTTGGCAGATTGGAGAAGTGTGTGTTCTGTCACCTCTTCCATGGCATCGATAGAGATGTTAAGGAGGATGGATCTCAGGATTGATCCGTGCAGTGCTTCACTTGTCACAGGCATCAGGATAGACTGCAGCCTCATTACCATCACCCTCTGATCTTTTCAATCCGTCTTTCCAGTCTAATCACCTAACAAGAATCACATGGGAGATGGTGTTGGAAGCCTTGTCAAAAGAAGCGATATTTGATGCTCTTTCCTCATCCACAGATGTGGTTGTTTTATTGTAGAAGATCATCAGATTGCTTAGGTTTGATTTATCCTCAGTAGGTCTATGCTGAGTGTTCCGAGTCACCCTATCCACTGTATGCCCAAAAATGTGTTCCAAAAGGGCTCATGCCGTGATTTTCTGAATGACTTGGGCTGTCTGGCCTGTAGTTCCCCACAAAAGCCTTCTGGCATTTTTGAAGGCACTTTCTCCAGTTGCTGTTTGTTTCTTCTGGTCTCCATGAATTTTTAACAGTGACAGAGAATGGCCTTTAAGGGACACACCCAGTTTTCTCAGCACACTAATGTGAGTTGTCAGATTGCAATGATTTGTCAGGATTAATCTCGAATAGTTTCTTATATGTTATGGATAGTTCAGCTTCACTGTGAACCTCTTGACATCAAGTACAGAAGCATTTTTGGACAAGGCCAAGGCGAAAGGGGTGTTTAATAGCTGAGCTGTATTTGTCTGCTCTTTGTCACCTGTCTCATCGACCAGCAGGCCTGCATGAACCTCATTCAGCCTTTTGCTGCTGATGGAGCAGCAGGACTTGTGGCTCAGCCCAGCCTATCACATTCTGAGTTCTTTTCTACTGGTGCATGGCCTCGAAGGCTGGGAGAGCCTGTGCAGGTCTTTTGCAGAATATGAGTCCTGGAATGGTTTGGGTTGGAAGGGATTTTAAAGATTTTCTATTTCCAGTCCCCTGCTTCATAAACTGGGACCCATTCCATTAGACCTGATTGCTCAGAGCCCCATCCAGCCCTTGCCTTGGACACTCCCAGGGATGAGGAGTCTGTAACCTCTCTGGGCAAGGGATCTGCTCTGCTGAGGTTCTGCAGGTGTGGCCTCCTGCCAATGTGCAGACATTTGGGTGTGATTCTGGCTCTCACACAAAGACCTGGGAGGGCAGGAGCCCTCTTTGGGGTGAGAGCTGTGCAGTTGAGGGCTGGACATGGCAAACTTGGCACTTGTTTTTCCTCTGCTTCTGTTAGCAGCAAATACCTGCGTGTGGAGTCGGAATTCTAAGTTTGGGTCTTTTGCCTTCCTCTATAGACCGAAGGGGGTTCAGTGCCTGCTGAGAAACTCCTTTATCACTTGGTTTGTGCCTCTGCTGTTGACGTTGTGAATATGAAGTGGGAGGAGCCCGGGCAGTGTGTGGGCTGCTTTCTGGCTGCTTCCCAGGGGGTGCCACTCACTTCTGTATGAATACTGGGCTCACAGCGAGTTCTGATGTCTTCAGTCTGTGTACCAAATGGAGGCAAGTCCTCCTACCCTATTAGATATGGACTCTGCAGAATTAACTCTTCCAGTTGGTGGAATTCAGATTTGTTAGTTGTAGCAAGTCAGCTTGGAACAGTTTCCTGACTTAAGAAAAGAAGTTCTATTTTATTTTACATATATTAAAATTGTAGCCATCAATGTAAAGACTGAAACATGAGGGCTTTACAAGTATGAAGAATAATGTGGCTGTAAGGGTGTAATATTTGAAAATAATGAATTATAATTGTGTTAGTGAATTATGAACGGTAACAAGTTTGTTTCTCTGAGCTATGGGACAGTTTGTGTGTAATAAATCTTCTGTTACTCAAAATGTTTTGGAAGGCTTAGAAAGAAACAAATAGTTTTTATTTTTCTCAGTAAAATAGATAAAAAAAGCATTGACTTTATTTTTAGTTTCTTTTTAGTTTCATCAGAAACCTAAACCATCTGTAATGTGCATGGCTATGTGATTTTCAGAGTTAGTTTGATGTTTGGTTTTCAATTTCACTGCTTCCTGACACTGAATTATTTAGTTCAATAAAGTCAATGTTTTTTTTGGTGTAGTTTCAGAGATTTAATATATTTATGCCAAGCACTGTGAAAGAATAATTACATTCTTAATGCTAGGTAAAATTTTAATAAGGTTACTTACATGTTTTAAAATTAATTCCATATGTAATGAAAATAGTGGTTCCAGTTTCTTTCTCATCTTGTATTACTTTTTTGTAATTCTGTGCCATTATTTCCTAACATGCTTTAGATAATTACAGGTATTACCTGTATGAAAAACTAGTATTGGCAGATGTAATTTCATGGCATTAAAAAAAAGAAAAGGAAGGTAAAACAGAAGCACAGCCTTTTGTGCTTGAGAGGGATCTAAGGCTTGCCACAATAGCTGGGGAAAATTTCTTACCCTTGCATTCTAAAATGTCCACAAAATGTGTAGTAGAAGCAATGGCAGTGATACACGTTCCCTGGATTTCCCTCAGTAAATGTGTCCCACACTGATGTGCTGAAGCACCCTGTTCTGGCATGCGAGGACGTTGGTTTTGAGCTGAGCAAGAGGCAAGAAGGAATTTTTATGTGTAAAATTTTGAAGCAAATGATGAGCTGTGTGATTGAAAAAGTTAAGGCTTAAATTATTAAACAGCTCTTCAAAGATAAGCCACTTAGCCAGGCAGTTGCTTGCTGTATATGGGAACCCGTGTAAAGTCCATCTCATGTATTATGAACTTATCTGAGGGAAGAATCCTACAGTGAGATGAGGCTCTCCAGCTGTCTCAATGCACACTGTGAAGCAGCATTGCTTTGTGAAAGGGGACATTTTGCTGTTTGGAATTAATTGTTCCTTTTTTTTTTTTTGTGATTCTCCTTTGAAATTGGCTTTAATAAGAGTGAAAAATCTGTCCTTACTGCTTTTAGGGTATACCATGGGTAAAGGTTGGCTTTGGATAACTGGAATTTTAAGAGTGTGTGTAAGAAAGTCACACTTACTGACTGAAAGTTACTTTCTTGTGCAGTCATTGTTACAATATGCAATTTTTAATAAAGTGCAGTATTGAGTGCAGTTGAGGATAAGTAGAAATTGAATTCTGCATGACATGAATTCAGGATAAGTGAAGAAACAAGAAATGATATATGTCCTGCTAAATTCTAAGCATGCCAACAACATAAAATATAGATTCTGCTCTGCAGTGTCATTCCATTATAGCTTATTTTTTCAGCCTCTGGAAACATCAAAGATAGAAATACCAATAATTACAGTGAGTTAGATTTTAGTGAGTCAGTCACAGATTATTGAGGTTTGCCTTTGGAAGGGAAGAAATCCATGAGGAGACAATTACGAGAATTTCGTGTTGCTGAAATAGACACTGCCATATTGGTGAGAATCCTGCCAAACTCAGGGCATCCTTTTCCTGAACCAAGATGTAAGTCAGACCAAACTCTGGTTGTTCTCTTTTTTCATGATGATCAAATATCCTTTAATACAGCAGTTTTCACTTGGAAAGCATTTTATACAAATGTTCATGATCATTTTTGCCTCCTAGAATGACATGAAGCATCCTGGTTATTTTTGTAAACTTTCCGTGATGAAGGAGCCTTTCTGTCAATATCTGAGATTCACAGAGCACATGAAAATGCCAAAACAATATGATAAAATCAATGTCAGAGACATTAGGTACCTCTCAGGATTTGTGGTCAAATGCTTGGTTTTCCTCGGTTTTTCATTTAACTTTGCAGAACTGAATTTTTTGGAAAGCAGTGTCAGAGTGAGTACAGAGGCTTCTAATAGGGCTGCTGTTCCACTGTGGTGCCAGGGTAAGCCCTGGGTGTTGAGGAGGACTTTGATATCCCTGCATGTACGTATGGTAGCGTGGGAGAGTTCAGAAAGGGAGGGGAAAACACCAATACAGCTTGGCAAAAAAATTCTATTACTGTAAAAAAGCTGAAGAAAAATTAAGTGGCATTCTAGCAGTTCACTTTTATATTCAAGTTAGAGCCACAAATTATAAAATTAAGAAATTGAACACCAAACTTAGAATGCTGCATCTTTCCTCCACACTGAACCAATGATCCATTCCTTTCTTTCCCTTTTGAAATCAAATTGAGCCAGTTCCCAGTCTGTGAAGTATGGGATTGTAAATGTATTTCTTAAGCATCTTTAGGTTAATAAAACCCACTTGAGCTGTTTAGAGCAGTGTGTGTGCTTTCTTGCCTTTGAGACAAACCTAAGCATTTTGAAATGGATCATGCTATTACATTTGGGTTAAATATGCATTTTGATTTGAATCCCTTTGGTTTTCCTAGCTATCCTTGTGAATCAAATCCTTACAAAATACACAACATAAAAGTTAGTAAATTCTCAACAAAGGGTAACCACTTCAGTTAGTGTTTGTTTAGTTCCAGTACTGTTAGATGGCATTTTAGTGGTACTTCTACAGCTTGATTTATTTCTATGGTAACAAATATGTGTGATAACTAGTATAATTAATTGGCTTAATTGTTACCAATTTACTGGGATAGACCTTTTTTAAGAGGAGGCCTTAGTGGTATCATTGTCCCTGTATAGGCTATGGATACAGCAGCTTTTGCATGTGTTTTCAGACATGGTTTTTTGTACTGAGTGAGAAAGGTACTACACCCAGGGCCTTTCCCTGTACTTTCAGAAAAATGGAATTTCTCCATCATCTTCATGTGTAATTTTTCTTTTCCTTGAAAAATATCTATATCAGACTTCCTGCCCTCCTGCACATTTGTGTAAAGCATTTTTTTCCTGGTGCTTGATGTAATTGATAGTATATATAAAATTTATGGCATTGAATTCTGAAAAATGCCTTCCAGTAGGTAAAGGGAAGGTTCCACAACATTTACCTGCTGACCTTCAGAGTGAGGGTTATGAAGAATAAATATGAACTTTCATCTTGGTCCTTTCTTTGAAAACACAGGAGGTCTGTGAGGGATTTTGGAGATGTGTCACTACAGGGTATGGCAGGTCAGAGTCACTTGGGCTGTCAGGCTGTTCCCGCTGGCTTTCCTTTTTTCCTGTAGAGGGCCTTCCATACAGGAAACAGCTCATCGGGCCACCTGGGCTGGGCCAGTCCTCACCACTCCTCAGTTTGGTGAAAGGCCCAAAATGCAGGAGCTCCTTAGCCTGCCCCAGCAGGGTTTTATTGGGGGTTCCTTTGCCTGTGTGCTCTGTGGCTCTTCAGAGTCACCTGAGAGCACTGACAAGGATGGCAACAGCTGGGATCCAGCAAGGCAGAGGGGTAGGGGTTTTATTAGGAAAAGGTCTGTTTAGCATGAAATTCCTCTTCAGTAACCTCTGCTTTTCAGTGGGCCTGGGAAAACTGATGATTGTAGTCCTGCCTTTGCCTTCCAGTCTCTTTTCCCACCTGACTCCTCTGAGTCATATTTTGTTCCTTAACTAATCCCTTTCTTCTTCCTGAAGTGTCTTCACTTCAAACCACAATGTTTTCAAGAGTACTTATGTCATTTTTATGAGTCATGAATTACAAAAGTATGTTTTAATTAGCTGTTGAAACATTTGTTCAGTTTCTCCATAGTTCTGATAGATGAAAAATTATTAATACAGACAGGAGACTTAATATTTATATTGCTTCTGCAAGCCACCTTCTTTTGAATCTAGCTTCAAATATTTCAAATGCTTGTGCTGTCCTACAAGATGCTCTCTAGAAGGCTTGAGTGTATCTTGAGGTTTGAAACACATTTCCTTTGTATGGTTTGTGTTCCACGTGCCAAATAACTCAGCAGGTATGTCAATAGAACTGCAGTTCAGTTGAAATCAGTGGAATTTCAGGTCTCTTTAGTTGTACTTTTGGTCCAAAACACAGAGTAAATGCATGTTCCTGTGGTTCAAAAATATTAAAGCCATTACTGCAAAAGAACTCCAGGGATTAAATGGATTTTTAGTACCAAAATTGGATTTTTCTCCAGTAATAGGAAAAGTTTGGAAGCCTCATTTACTACTGTCAGTGTAAATATGAAAATTTTAAATAAATATGCTAAGTACTTACAGCAACTCTTACTTCTTTTTGAGATACACACATAGCTACAGTCCTAGACTAAGATCCTCTTTGCAAGGTATTTTGCAAGCCTGTTGGAAAGACAGGCTTGGCCTGATGGAGCTTCCAAAATGAGGGCTACACTATAGCTCACTTGAAGATTAATGTTATCTGGGGCATAGTTTTAATTGCAGATCTTACATGTTTTGAAGCACGAGAGTCCTGTTTGCCTTTCTGCTGTCCCCAAACATCTCTTGCCACTTGTTCCTCCAGGCTGTGTATGAAAAGCTGGCTTAGGCAGGGCTTTGTGATCCAGGACTGTGTTAGAGCAATAGACATCAGCTGCCCTGGGCCAGGTAGCTTTCTCTGAGCTCTTCTCACAGATTGTGTTGAGATGGAACGGAGTTGGCAAATTTGTCACTGGCACCTAACCTTCTGTGCTCATCTGGAAATGGCAGTTGTCTGAAATGCAGGGGTTTTTTAATGTCTCTATTTTCCCGTGTGCTAAACAAGTAAACAAGAAGGAAAGGAAGGAAGTAAACAGTAGCATTCATGAAAAGCATGAGTGGTAACCTTGGAGACTGAGAAGGAAGGGTGCAGAGCTGTTAATTTGTTTTCAAGCTGAAGTGCTCTAACTGTCTATTCGTATTTCCTGTATAATGCAGATGTCCACATTTCAGGAACACTGCAAACAGTAAGTGTACATCTTACCCTTGCAGCTTGGAATGTGCCTCTAGGACAGGAGAGACACGTGAAGGGGCAAAATGAGCCAGGTTTCTGTGCTCATTGCCCCCATCAAGCTGGGATGGAGGCTCTTGGCTTTCCCTTTATATGTGGATTTATGTAGGGGTGCAGAGCGGTGCTCCATAGTTCACTGCACGTTTTCAGTTTTGAACATAAAAGAGGCTGTGTTGCTGTGAGGAAGAGAGGTATGTTATCTGACTGCTTTCTAAACCCAAGCAACTACTGCCAGTCAGTTTTGCATGGCACAACAGATGTAGTTCTGTCTGTTGGGATCAGGAACAGAACAGTTGTGCTGTTTATTTCATAAGGAAATGCTAATAGCTTTTAGTTGCTGCTTACAGGGCCTGGGATATTTGGAGCTGGAAGTAGTATCTCTGATATTTCTATAATAAAAAAGGAGGTTTGGCCTCTGTACTCCTCTGCTAACTATAGCCAGTTTTCAGTTACTAATGGCAGGAGTGTCACAGCTTCTCTGTAATAAGAGGAATTAAAAGTTCTTGAAATGAACAACAGAATAAATACTGTGCAGCTCTAGAGTGTCAATAAAATGACTTGTCACTGATTCTGCTCTCTTGGTTGTGATATGGAAATGTCTGTGGGGCTTCAGGCCCAGGTTCTTTTCTTGCACATTTAATACATTTACATTTGCTCCCACACTTTCAGCATGGGAGCAGATCTTGATAAGAGCAGTGGCAAAGAGTGAGATTTGACAGCTAGATGGGCAGCTAGGAGATTGTATCTTAGTGGTGCCTGCATTCCTCCTGTCAGGGCTGCTGAGGGTGTGGGGAAGTGCAAAGAACTGTGCCCAAACCCACAGTCATTATTTAGTCTCACCAGGCCTAAGCTATTACGGGAGCTAATGGGAGTTTCACCCATTATGCAGCCTGAGATGCAGGTAGGACTGAAAACGCCCCTCAGATGTCTCATACATCGTATCTGAATGCCCTGAGCCTCATCTGCTGACAGCCAGGAAACTCCATGAGTTGCTGTGCTTTTATTTGATTCAAAATAAGAATCTGAGCCAGAGTTTCTATGAACCTTTCTAGCTCTTGAGAGCTGTACACGTTTCACCATTTCCTAATGCTGTGTAAGATCACTGTGGTTAGAAACACGTGGAGCACTAAGGCTGGACGTCAGGGTATTTGCTTGGAGCTGCTCTCTCACCTGGTGGCATCTGTACAGTGCTGCACCTCTGACTTGGCTCTGAGCCTACAGAAAACACAAGGTTTTGCAGAGGAAAGAGGAGCTCTCTTCACTTCTTGCTTTCTTAACTTCTTGTTATGATTTTCCATTTAATCCTTCTTTTCAGGAAATCTAGCTTCCTTGCCCACTCGAATCAGATGTTCTCTTTGTCCTTGTACAGTGTTCAATATATTATTAAAAAAAATTACATGCAAAAAAAGATTTCTTCATCTCCCACTCAAAAATTAAAAGAACATGAAAAAAACCCAACAAATCTACCGTTTTTCTAATTCTTTTTCTGCGATTTTTACACAGAACTTTCTGGACTTGACTGTTCCTTCTCTATCCCACTTCACATTTCCTTTTAGTATTTTTCCTTTGTTGTTCAGCTTCATTTTATATAAACTAAAAATTAGTGAGTTCTCTTTGATTCATTTAATTCTAGTGCCATCTGGAATTGTATCAATTTTACTGTTTCTCCATCCTCGTAGACAGCAGCATATATTGCTTTTCAGATTTTCAGGCTATGATCCGATTTACAAACACTTCAGCAATTTTCTCTTTACGTACATGTTTGAGAATTACAAGGAAGACTGGAGTTAGCTTTTGAAGGGACTTTTTACCACAGAGGGAAATTCAGCCTGGCAGTAATTTTAATTGATGGTCAAATGGACTGGAAAGTAAACTACCCAAAAGCCTAATGGAGGCAATGCTTCCTTTTCTAACACAGCAATGAAGTTGGCTCATTGTAAAGAACTAGGCTACCTCAGTAACAAATCCTTTTAAAATGCAGAGAGATGTGTAGTTAAGTAATACTATCACACAAAATTCTCAGATGTTTTAAGTTAATTCACATTGGGTTTGCATTGGTTGTTTTTGTTGGTTTTTCTTTTATTTACTTCTATCTGCTTTTTCTGCATCCTCATTTTCACCATGATGTGTCAGGCATATGGTAAAAATATTATGGCCACTGGGATAAATCTTGCTGCAGAAGGGATGGCCCTAATACAAAGATCATAAGGTTATTTTGTGGCTTTGATTCGTAGAAAACAGGTGGTTTATCCCAGAAATTAACACTACATGGCAATTCTTCCAGAAATTAAAGAGTAAATAATCATCTCAAAAGAGATGATGCAGTGGGGAGGATAAATAATGTAATATCTCTGGGAACTTTGCACTGGTCTGTAACCTTCAGGAAAAGACACAGGAAAATACTGTAGAAAGATTCAGACAAAACAGGGACCAGGATCTGAGCATGATGGAATGTGAGATAGGGAAACAGAGAGGGAGAGAGAGTGAAATTCAGTTCAGCTGTGTTTAGTCATAAATATTCAAAGCTCATCCGAAATGGCCATTGTGGCTCCTTGGCAAGACGTGGTCACTGCTGTGGTGGAGCCTTGCTGTTCCTCATCCCACAGCAAACCAGGCTGTGTCCTGCTGTGCAGTGGGAGTGTTCATGGGCTGCTCTGCTGGAGATGCTTGTGAGACACCCAAACGAAAAACAAAAAAGGCAGTTTGTTTTACTGTATTTCCAGCATTCCATTACATTTTCTCTGTGGTTTTGAAAATTTGTTTTGAGGGACATGGGCAAAAATATCTCAGCCAAAGAGAAAGCCAGTACCCATTTCCAGCTGTGATTGAGCTAACTTAACTAGCCAGTGTTTTCCAGTTTTTGTACCTGAAAATGTTCACTGAGGTGGCAGCAGAAGGCTTTAAACTGTAAAGCTGTAAATGTGGTTGAAAATGGGAATTAAGGAGACTTCTATGCATGTTTTGAAAACATACAGACTAGAGACAGTAATTATAACCATGGTCATGGGCTATGATCAGCTTTTATACTGGAGGAAAAACACTCTGGGGTGATACCTGTGCTGTAAGCACTCATGAGCACACATCTTTCTCCCTGGAGCTTCAGATCTTGCTGACTAAAGTCAACAGCAATATTGTAGTTAATTGTAGAAGTGCAACATTATATTTATACCATATTTAACTGCATGTTTAAGTGTTGTAAGACTTTTAAACGATAACATAAAGGGATAGTTAGAAATCATAAAATATAACCACTCATCACCATATGTACCTTCCAAGTAATGGCAAATAGAGAGCTGTTGATAAATATGCCGGATAAACTGAAATGTCTTGCCAGCATGACAAATGCAGAGTTTCAGTATCAGTAGCACTGCTTTTCTTCCTGTGTTGTTGTGCTAGTGAGTTACTAAAACCAAGAAGTTGCAGTATGTATAAAGGTACGTGTTAGAAGAACCAGTTATTTCTGCCTGAGAAGGGCATATATTATATGTAAATATTCCCCACATAAAAACATAAAAATTCAGAGGTAGAACAAAGTATAATCTGTATGATTTGTGAAATGCACAAGTTTTATAGTACTGTAAATTCTTTTCAGAGATAATGGAAATGTTTAAGACATACATATATAAGCACTAATCATCAAATAACTATTGATATGAGTTTGGTCCTCAAACAAAGCTTCATGACATAAAAAGAGATAATAAAGTAACAGACACAGATCATAAAAGATATAAAACACTTGAACCAGTGATGAAGCTGAAAAATGGTGTAATGTTTGAATTTGCAGCATTCTGGAGAGGTAGGGTGAAAAATCCAAGAGAGGGAGCAGGATGTCTGAAGGGGACCTCTAAAGAGTGTAGAGCTGGTCAGGCATAAGTTATTATTACAAGCAGTTTAATTCTAAATCCTTGAAAAATAAAATAGCAAAACCTCCCAAATGAATAAAGCACCCAAAACAACAAACACACCAAAAGCCCACCCTAACCTCCCCATATTTGAAGGAGGGATGTTTGGCCAGAGAGAGGCTCAGAATGAAAAACCCCGGAATTCTAAAATAATGAATATGCTATTAAAGAGCATCTAAAACTTCAGGGAAATAGTGCTTTTTAAAGAGCCTCTGTTTCTTGTGTAAGAACATTCTGTGGAATGTGTTCATAAGCTCAAGTTACATTTTCACAGACAAATGAAAAACCTGCAGCTCTGTCCAGCTTAACAAGTCATATTCAGACTCCTGTGAAGCCATGATTTTTGAAGACTGCTTGGATAGTGCTTGGAGGGGATAAAAAGGAAATTATGAAAGCCCTTAGATTTCTATAGTAAAGAGGTATTCTAAATTTTTGGATAAACTATGCCTGTCAATTATAAGGCTGTCAGATTGACCTGGGTATCTCTAGTATTCCAGATAAACTGTGCAGAACTTGGACATGAGCATATGTTAATTCTTGATACCCAGTTTAGAAGAGAGGTTTACTGATCCAAATATATGTATTTCTGAATAGCAGAAATGATATAAAAAGAATATCTTTCAAGTGAACTCTCCTTGCCTTTATTTGGCATTACAGACTGAAAAGCATCTGGTTTAGTTTAAAATGCCTTTTGATAGAAACTCCTTTAATCACCCACTTTTTTTTCCATTTTGAGTTGTGGAGGTACCCCTCTGTGGATTTGCAAAGAGCTGTCAGTGTACTTGTGATTCCTTAGGTAACAATAATACCCTGAGCTCTTGTTGCAGCTGCCTGGAGAGTTGTTTCAGAGGGATTGAGATTCCGAGCTGGTTGTGGGGGGTAAATTGGGCAGAATGGAACTGCTGGGGGGTGTCTGCTCTGAGATGCAGCCTGGGCCATGGGGGCACTCCTCCTCCTGCCAGCAGGGAATGGCTCCTCTGGGTACAAATGGTTCCCTTCAGCTCCATGGAGACTTTATTGGGGACTGAGAGCCTGGTGTATAAACACTGTGGGGTCTGCTATTTCACTTCATCCTGCTGTTCCTCAAGAGCAGGAATCCTGAGGTGCTCCCTGGAAAGCCCAGGAAAAGGCTTCCAGCTGAGGCTTTGTTACGAAATTCTGTCGCTCACAATAAGCACAAACAATGTTTACCTGGATTTCCAGCTAGATCCATGTGTAGAGTGTATTTTTCAAAGTGTGGGCAAGGGAAGTTTGAGGAACAAAAATTCAAGAAAATCAAGACAAACTCAAGTCTCGTTTTCATGGTGAGCATTAGAAAATCCTCATGTAATTAGCTCTGACCCTGCTTTTGGTTTTTGCAATGGCTTTTGTTTGAGCAAAGCTGTATGAAAAGAAATACTGTTAACACTGCTCAAGATCTCGCTTCCTACTTGTAGTTGGCTGTCCAGATAGGGTAATGATAGACAAACAAAAAATCAAGATACTTAAAATGTCAAGATCACTTATTCCCTCAGAAGAAATGTGAAGTAGTCCTTATTCCCCCAGATAAACTACAGCCAGAAAGGAAAAGCAACAAGAAGCCAAGGGAACATGCTTGAAAGCTGTGTCAGGAGAGTTGAATCTGGATGTCAGGAGAAGGTTCTTCTCCCAGAGGGTGGTTGGGCACTGAACAGACTCCCCAGGGCAGTGCTCACGACCCCAGTCGTGACAGAGCTCAAGGAGCATCTGGACAGTGTTCTCAGGCACAGTGTCCTGTGCAGGGCTGGGGGTTCAGCTCAAGGATTTTGATAGGTCCCTTCCAATTCAGTGTATTCCATGATTCTGTGGAATGTATATCGTATCTCCATCTTTAGTAAATTGCCTTGAAATTTGCTTTACTAATTCAGCAATACTGTGATTTTATCTCTTTTTTATTAAGTATTTTCCCCCTCAAAGTATTTTGATATGTTTGTTATGATATAGAGTATATCACTGCCTCAGATCTCTTTGTGGGGGTTCTAGGAAATTTAAACCCCTAGAGACTCTGATCAAATAAGGTCATAGCAGTTACAGAGCTGATCAGATGCACTTTTTACATCCTCATCCACATCTCAAGTGTTGTATCAGAAGCTGCTTCAAAAGAGCAGGAAGATGAAACTTCTTTTAGAAACTTTGACACTGCATATCTACCAGACAGAGTCTTTCTAAAGCAACATCAGAAATAAAAACTGCTAGTCTTTGCTATAACTTTTTCATTATTGTCTCCAGTGAAAAATTTCAAGAGATGCTTTCACTGGCCTCCTTTAACATCTTATTTCTGCCAAAGAAGCTGATGTATAAGAAACAAATTTGACTTCTGGATGACTGCAATTCTGAAGTCAGCACATTGTGTTCAGTTTCCCTGAGTGAGAAGGACCTTAAATAAGCTCTCATTCCTTTGCCCTTTTTGATCATGGTGTTAGGATGGGCCTGAAATCCAGCCAGCTTTCTTTTCTTTTGAGATACAAGTGAAAATTAAGACCCACTGTAGAAACTCACATTGTAGACAATGGTCACATCTTTGCTCTCAGTGAATGGAGACTGATACTATTTGTATATCACTGTTTAGCAGCTGTTCAGGCTGCTGTTGTAGATACCATTCAGGTTCAGAACAAAAATTTAGTTTCAACCCCATAGGCTGTGAAAGTTGTGTGCAAGTTCCAGAATGTACCTTGAAACAGAATGAAGTTCAGGATGTCCAGTGGACTAAGCAAATTCCAAGCCAAACTTCTTCCAGGTAATCCCTGCAGTTTCTTGCTATGTATCCTACAGACGGAGGCACTAACTGGCTGTGTGGAACAGGTACTGCACAGAGCATGATTTATTCTGGTTCCACCCTTGTTCTCCAGCAGTAGGACAAGAGTTACGAGAGGATGGAAGACTCACAGAAAGCTGAAACTGTTTTAGATCAATAAAGCAGCATTATTTTCCTTCTTCACAAGTGCCATGCTAGATGCATCACCTCCACTTTAATGTTCTGGAGTTGGATTTGTAGCTTCCAGGGACCCCAGTGGACCATCCTGTATACTCTTGCTTACACTGAGGAATGGCAAAGCTTCTGTAGGAGCCTTGAATCCAGAAATGTTTGACCACTGCCATCAGCATCCCAGGCCCTTTGCTTTTTCTAAGAGTAGGAAATAGTGCTACTTGGTCTCTTCAGCAGAGTCATAAAAAATAAAGGAATAACATTTATGGGACTTCTTGAATTGCTGAACATATTGCCAGGAAGTAGCTTGTCTCTAAACCAGTGGGAATTACCCAGCACAAACAGATGGCCAATCTTCATTCAGCTCCATGCTGTATAGCCCACCACAGTTCTCTCTCTTTTCTCTTTACAGCATTCTCATTGCAGTCAGATTAGTGACAAGGCTGTGCACAGCAGCCTCTGAGTGCCTGGGCCCTGCATGGCCATCTTTGCAGAACTACCTGGCCTGTTGCTTTAGATGCAGAGATTATTTCTTCCCCTCCTTTGCCAGACCACACAAGACAGATTTGTCTCCTGCTGGTGTTGTTATGCTGGGATTCAGCTTGTGAGGACTCTGAGGAATAAAGGAAGGAGAACAGACTGTTAGCATAGAGAGATTTCCACTTTTATTCCTGAGGACAGACTCAGCCTTCTTGATTGCCTTGCAAGAGAGTAGACGTGTTTGATCAGGTACCTTGCACTGATGTGCAGGGCTCAATCCTAGCTGCCTGTTCAGGAGGGGGTGTTGGATGCAGCAGTTTGTTGTGAATGCAGACCTGTGTGTACTGCTGAGATTTACACACACACACACCCCTTTCACCGAAGAGTGCTGAAAACGTTTGCTCTTTACTTCTTCCCCTTCTGGGACCAGCACAGTGGCATAATTACGTTCAGGTTTTAGAAGTTGGCTCAGCTGTACCATGCAGTATTGATGTAGTAGAGTGGACAAAGTCCATGTGTATGCAACTGAAAGCCCACAGCAGCTGGTTCACCCTACAGAGGCTACAGGATTCTTGTTGGAAAAAGAGAGGCACAGCTGAGGTTCTGCCAGGCTGTTCTCTCAGATGTGGTCTCAGTGCCTCACCAGGACACCGTACCAGCTGCTTCTATCAGGTGTGTCCTTTTTTTAAAAACAGTTTTCAAATGTTTCCATTCCAAAAAACCCAAATCCCAACCTTCTTGAAAAATGTTTGCCAAGTTTACCAAAGAAGGAAGATGATTTCAGCCACATGTTCCTTTATTTGTTGTGAAGAAATGAGACGTTGGCTACATGAACATCTTCTGTCCCTTCTGTTATTCTCAGCCTACACTGACAGTTAACCTCTTAAAAACTTCCAAGTAAACCTCATCTGCAGAAGTCTTTCCTTTCACCAGGCTCTGAAAATGTCCAGGTTTTTTTGTTTGGTGGTTTTGTTGGTGGGCTTTTTTTGCATAATGTATTCTGTACCTCCCTGTGGTCTTTAAATTACTGAGTCATCAAGGAGGCATTTGCATACCTGTTAAAATAAGTGTCTTCAGAGATGCCAAAAGAAAAAGATGCATAACGATATAGTTTATGTATGCAGGTTGCAATCTAATAAAAACTCAGTCTCTTCGTGTTCCAGGGTTTGAGAGTATTTATCATCATAAGCAAGTAGCAGAGAGAGGCAGGGCTGAGGAAATCATTGTCACCAATAGAAAACAAATCTCCTATGAGAAAGCAGGTTCTTGTGAAATCCCAGGTAAAAACTGTTGACAGTTTCCTCTGTGTTTCTTAAGTGGCCCTGACCTAAACCAGCTCCATAAATTAAGGTGCTCAAGGACAGTGTGTAAGAGAACAGACATTCTGCCAGCTCCTTGTGAGTGCCCAGTAAGCGTCCCCTCATTTGCTCTGAAAGAGCTGGGTGAGCTAATTGTGAGGCTAAGGAAGCATCAGCAGGTTGCAAGAAATCATTAGTCACCTCTGCAATATACCTGCTAAATTATGAGTACATTTAAGCAAAGCTGTTGCTCTCAGTCCTGTGGTGCAGAAAACAAGCAAGTTCAAAGCTCTGTATGTAATCAGCAGATGTGTGTCAGTAATTAAAAAGCAGCCATCTCTTTCAGTACCAAACCAACACAGAAGAGCAGCTGGAAGCTGGCTGTGCTGCCATGATTTACCTTGGCACACCAAGCTGATCTGGCATGCAGCACAGGATCCAGTTCTTTGAAACCACCCATTATGTGCTAGAGCAAGTCTAAGGGGATTTAAGTTTTCACATCAAATGTAGAACAGCAACTGATGCTGGATCAAGCATAATGGCAAAGTTGGACAAGGCACTGAGAGAAACTGGTACAAAGCTAACTCTTCAGGAAAAAAAAAATAAATAGATTATCACATTTGAATCATGTTGTGAATTTATATTGAGTCAGTATTTCGTCTTAGGAAGTGCTTTCCATGTTTTTCACCTGAAGTAGGAACTCTAAAGCTGGTTCATTTATAGTTTTCAGGCAGTGCTTGGGTAAAATAGTTTGAAAAAGTGCTGCTATTTCAAGTGGAAAATCTTCTAAATTAGTCTTGACTATTGTGTGCTAGATAAACCTTTATCATTACTCTCTTCAGCTCCATAAACAATGGGATGAGTCCCTACAGAGAGAGCAATAACAGTTCGGTCATTTGTGGTCACACTGAGCTGTGCTTGGCTCTACATGGATTTCCCTGGAACTCTACCCAAGAGTGTGAGGCAATGGCTTCTGCCAGACTGGATCCAGAGGGAAGAAAGCTGCTCATTATTAGGCAGTAAAGGAATATCTGCACTATTCTGCTGTTGATGTTCAGGCTGTGTCTCTGTGTTGATTTGGGCTGGTGTAGAGTTACTTTTGTCACACACAGTGGTTATAATGGCTGTCTCAGATTTGTGCTGGAAGCAGCATTGGTAACACAGGGATGTTTTCATTACTCTGAGCTGAGCTTACACAGAGCCAAGGCCTTTTCTGCCCTTCACCCTATCCCATCCCACCAGCAAGGACCTGGGGGGCACAGGGAGTTGGGAGGGGACACAGCCAGGACAGCTGACCCCAAGTAACCCAAGGGATGTCCCAGTCCATGTGGGGCCATGCTCAGCACACAGAGCTGGGAAAGGAGAAGGAAGTGAGGACATCTGAACACCTGCCTGTGTATGGGAAGTAGGGGAAGAATTCCTTGTTGTGCTTTCCTTGCATGTGCAGCCGTTGCTTTACCCGTTAAACTGTTCTTGTCTCAACCACTGAGTTTTCTCACTGTTACTCTTGAGATTCTGTCCCCCATCCCACCAGGGACAAATGAGTTAGTGGCACTGTGGGGCTGAGCTGCTGGCTGGGGTTAAACCATGACAGACTCTGAAGGCTAGCCTCAGGACATCTCACCAGTGTGTTTCAGGCTGAGGAAAAAAAAAGGTTGTTCAGCATCTGCAGACAATACTTATTTCCTTTGTGTGAGTTACCAAGACCTGCCTGAAGCATGAGAAGTGCTGCAATTACTTTGAGAAGAAAGAGGGGATATGAAATGTATGACAAGAAGGGATGTGTGTGGAGGATATTAGTTCTGGTTCCCCTCCCGATGGACATGGTGTGGTAGGAAAGAATTTGCTAAGATGACACACTGGGAGCAGCAGCACTCACTAGCACTCTTGAGAAAGCAGGTAGCTGTTTTCAGATTTGTGCTCTCAGACACAGCCAGTCATATCTCATTTTAGGTACATGTTTATATTGTTGGACAAGCATCCAGGAATATCTGTCCATTTTCAAAGGAAGTTTCAAGGCTTGATGCATCCTGTGGAATCTGTCTGGTCCATCAGTCAGGCTGTGGACAAGGAAATAGCATTATGGAAAGCAAGCATATTGATTCTTGTCTGCCTCAGTCCAGCTGGTGAAGCACCAACTGTGTAGGAACACTTGGTCCACATAGGGTGCATTTGGGACAATGTGCTGCTGAAATCTAGAAAATCGGGGTACAAAGTGTGTACTCTGGTCATTTGACTGATGAAAACAGTCCAGTCACTGGCAAAATACTGTACACATGCCTTCTCTTCTGAGAGCTCTTACTGTTTTCCATGCTGGAAGTCTTGAGTTGCAGTGTGCCTCTGCAAACCTCCTGTGGCAGCCCCTGCTTGTCACAGCTCAGTCACAGCTCTCAGGAACTCCAGCAGCTGGACATCCTCCCTGGAAATCTGATGGCATTCGTACTGCATTACAGCACTGCTGCCAAATTTGGAAGGTACAGGCTGAAACCAGCCTTGAAACTGGTGGTGGAATTTTGGAATTGGAATTTTCAAAGCCAAGAGGTTCCCTCAGTGCTGAAATGTTGTCTGCTTCTATTATGAAGTGTAAATACTAGAAATGTAGTATTCAAGTCATTTTTTTTTTCAATGCTTTAATTAGAGTGTTACCAATGTTTCTAGTTTATTATACATAACAGAAATACTGGCTGTATCCTGCACTCAACTCTTAGAATGCAAGTATCATGAAAGAGGTTTTAAAGTATTACATGTTTTGGTAGCATTTGTGGAAATCAAACTAAATTTCTTCAATATAAAAATAATATTATTCTAATAATTAAGTTTTATGTAGTGGAATAATATTATTCAACTTCTACTCTAATTATCCAGTATTTCCTCTGCACTCATGCAGCTATGGTGTCACAGCCAGTGAAATAGAGTGAATGTTAAAGATTATATACACACGCACACTTCAGGTTAGCAAATGAAAAGTACCTGTTGGATATGATGCTGCAGAAAATACTGTTTAATTTTAGTCCCTTAAGTGCTCTCTTAGGCTGAAACTGGCCTCCCATGTGTCTGTGGCACTTTGCTGCTGCCTGTGCCTCTGATGGGTGCAGGGCCCAGGCTCTTGTAGGATGCCAGGTTTTGCCTCAGCTGTATGAGTTACATGGAGGCACACTCAAGGTGTAGGGCTGCCTGGGGATGGTGTCATGCTGTGGGGAATGGCTTTTGAGAGCAGTCAGCCATGGCAGAGCTCAGGGCTGAACCCTGAGCCTGAAACCCAGGTCCTGCATATAATGGAACTTCCTTTATTGTTACTTCATCAGCCTTGCAGTACAAAAAGGGGCCTACAAGAGAGCTGGAGAGTTGTATTGCCAGGACAGGTAGTGATATGACAAGGAGTAATGACTTTAGCTGAAACAGGGTAAGTTTAGTTTCGATAATAAATTCTTCCCTATGAGGGTGGGGAGGCCCTGGCACAGGTTGCCCAGAGAAGCTGTGGCTGCCCCATCCCTGAAGTTTTCAAGGGCCTGGTTGAATGGGGCTTGGAGCAACCTGGGAATAATGTAAGGTGTTCCTGCCCATGGCTGGGGGATTGAAACTAAATGAGCTTCCAGGTCCTTTCCAAGCCAAACCGTTCTAGTCTTTTGTGATTTTGGGGCCCTCAGTAGAAGGAGAAGCCCAGCCTCCTGAAATACCCAGTTCTGTGTCCAGCATGACCTGAAGCAGCATCTGGTTTCTTTTGCTGCCTGCAACATCCTGAGTACAACAGCAAATTGCAATTTGCTCTCTTCTGCTTCTGCCACATCCTTCATTGCGAAGCCCAGGCCCTCCCTGCAGTAGCATCTGTGTGAGTCTCCAGTACAGAAACAGAATTAAGGTTTTTTCTTCCTTTGTAGAGCAAGGCAGTTCTTTATAGAAGGCTCAGCATGATTAGCTCACTGATTTACATGCACTTGTTTGCTTGTATGAAGGGGTTTTCTGTCAATGGGAGGAATGTTTAGCATCTGATTTTCTGAACTGAAAAGATTTCCCGTCTGTATAATTAGCCTTATTTATACAATTAGAGTTAACCACTAATTGCTAGGGTTTTTTTTTAGTTTGCTTCCTTCTATGTACAATATTTATCAGACAGCTCATATTGGAAAGTCAGAGATTGAACAAGATTGTTGTTTTTCTGCCTTTCATGTTCCTACAAGGAACATGTTTGTCACTGAAGCAATGAAATTTGAGTGTTACCTAAACACCAATTAATGTCAGCATTTTTTTCCTGAGTGACATGATGATGAATTCCAGAGGAAAAAAATGTCTTAGTGAAATTTCATCACATAAATAATCCAGTTGTGCCAAGATATTCGATAATGACCTCAAGACTTAGCAGCTTCCAAATACACTGCTTAGCATTAGCCACTCTTGAGATACCAGAGTAATACACAATGAATGCTGCCAAATCTGATTTCTCTAACATGTATCTTTTTTAAACCTAATCCATTGTCTGCAAACACCATTTGCTTTTATAATAGTAGCATGTGTTCATGCTCTGCATTGTCCTCCTCTGTCTCTCTGGCATGGCTGGGGCTGTTATGCATCCTGTACTTAGAACTTACTCAGTTATCCAGTACAAATAAAATAGTCTGGGCATGCTGGTGAGTGAGACCAGTCACACTCAGCTACAGAAAAAGTCCAAACTTGAATGTCATCTAATAACAACAGTAATTTACTAGGCTCAAAATACAAAACATTTAGTCATAAACTGCATCATCTTTATATAAGTTTGAAAGGTTTTAGAGATTGTATAAGAACAGCAGTGGAGTTATGATTATAAGAAATAGCAGAGTTAGGATAATTTCTTCTTTATCCCTAATTAATCTTGGCAAACAGAAACAAGGTGAGCACAATGGAATCAATTTAGCTGGTGGTTGTTTGCTTTCTTCTCTCAGAGAAACCAGCTCTGCAGGGCTTCACTCTCTGCTGGTCTTCATCCCTTGTGGTGCTTTGTTACACACCTTCCAAGGCCTGGAGGGGACTGAACAGTTCTGGGAGAAGCCGGCAAACCGCAAAGGCTGTGGGAGGCAGAGCCCAGCAGTGTGGGGGCTGGGGCTGATTGCTGTGCTCTGGGCTGTGCTCATTGGCCAGACATGACCTGCCAGTGTAGCAGAAGGGAACAATCAGCTACCCATTCTCAGGGAATGGCTCCTTCCTTTGAGTCTGCCTCAGCTGCATCTTGACCCTTTGCTCACGTGGGCAGTGTCTGAAAGGCTTTTAGGAGGCTGAATTCAAAGTAGCTGATTCCTGGCTCATTAAATAGGAATAAACAAAACTTTTCTGTTCCTCCTGTCTGTAAAATGGAAATGACAGTGTTGAGAACTTCGGATAAAAAGGTTCTGCTGAGGGATGTTATTTGTGATGTTGTAACACAGCAGTGAAGGCAGGATTAATGGTCAGGGAATTTAAAGACTTGCAGAATTTTCCTAACTGAGAGTGATAGAAGTAGTTTAGCTGCAGTAACTAAAAATCAGCCATTGGTACAGCTGTTATTACTGTTGCTACAGTATATATATAAATCGTGCTACTTGTGTGTTGCACTTGGGTTTGCATAGCTATACACTGTCTCCCTTAGTCCTCAGATGAAAGCACACCTACCTGTGCATGTGGCTCTCTTTTTGTGTGACAGCTTATCTGTTAATATCCTGACTTGTTTTCTGCTTAGGTGGGTACTGTCACTACCAGTACCAGTTTGTAAACACTTCTAGATTTGCATTTTCCATTACTTTTTATAGCCACATGAGGCAAAAAGTATTTCTTCATATTCATTGTTTTTATTTGGAAAATCCCAGTGCTATCCCAGTTGATGTTATTTCTCACTAATTCTGTAGAGCAATTCTTAAGTTTCAGTAAATTCATCCAGTCGGCTGGCAGCAGACAAAAATTCTGGTATTTCAGGTGATCTTGTAAAAACTGTCAGAACTGTCATTAACTTATAACTCCCTCGGGAGTGTCTCTATGTCTTTTAGGGCCTCTGAGATCAGCCTTTCTGTTTTTCTAGGCTGAATCTTCTCTTTCACAGCATACAGCTCCCAAATGGCATATTTAGCTGTAGCTGTGCACTCTCCTTTGTTCATGTCAGTGGTGTTAACAGTATTGGGCTGAATTAAGCTTTCCTGACTGCAGCAGTTAGGATCTTCAAATGCTTTTCTTCAAAGCACTTCTTCCTCATAAGAGAATTGGGAACAAACGAAAGAAGCCTAATGCCTAAGGATTCCTATGAAGAACTTGATTGCTGTCACTGAGTGAACCAGCCACACATACCACACTGCTCTGCAAAATTAAGAGCATTTTTTTCCCCTCCAAACTCTTTGAAGGCATGCATGCATGGAGGGATGCTCCAGGTTTGGACAAGTTTGAGACACATTTAAAGTCCTACATTCAGAGCTCAGATTCAAGTGACATTATGAAGAGCCTAAATTAATTACGTGCTTCAGTCAGACCGGATTGTCATATAAAATGACAGAATTTCAGTGAGAGGTGGCTGTCCTTACTCCTGTCCCTCTTGGAAGGTGGAGGGAGTGCTGTAGGTAGCGTGTTGGAAGGCTTGTTTCCCCAGAATAAAGCAGCCTTGGAGGGGAATGCAGCAGGCAGGCTCCTGAAGAGCTGATATGGAGCTAATGATGTGTTATTTCAGGTACCTGCTACAAGAAGGTATTGGAGAAAAGGCACTGAGAGGTTGTGTGGTTTTGTGCTCCAGGAGGACTTACTGTCAGTGAAAGCTGCCTGTGAATGAAACCTCTGGCCAGCTGTGGTTTGTGCTGACTTCTTCCAGGCTGTAGAAATTCCACAGCAGGGCAGACTCCACTCCAAACTCTGGTTTCCACATGGGATGTCACAGAAATAAGGATTATTTGAAAAACAAAGCAGTTCTGAAATCTGATGAGGAACCCAAAAACTGTCAAGGTAAAGCTTTTAAAATGTCTGCTGTGAGCACAGCTCCTGTGTATGGCACACACCCAGTGGCCTCAGGACTGGAACTGGGGCACCCTCTGTTTCAGGTGCCAGCTGCTGCACTCAAATAAATGAAATCCTAGTAGGACCTTTGTTTCATCTCCTTTCCAGGTGGTGTCTGCTGTCTTTACACTTCTTCATCATTTTTAGTCAAAACTAGAGAATTCTTGGTTTCTTCCTGGCAGTTGTACACTGCAGCACTTCTCCCCTCCCTGCCCCGGATAATTCCCATGACTGTTACAGGTGCACTGCTCAGGGTGGTAAAATAGCTCATTAAACACAGAAACTCTCTCTTCTGTCACCACTGTGTTCAGGATGCCTTGAACATGCTGGTTTGTGGCCAGCAGGCTGCCAGCTTCCTGGTAGCGAGGACTATTGATTTCCATACCCAGTAAATATCTTGTAGGCGATTTTCCTTTTTTAATCATTGTTCAATGAGCACAGCTGGACACAAATAAATTGACATAATAGTTAAGGCATCCTAATAGCTCCACTCCCATCTCCTGAGGCCTTTCTTAGCCTCTAGGATTTTATAAAGATTTGTTTCCCCTAAAAATAATTACATGATAATCTAATTACTTTGCTACAATTCTTCTCATAATTAACCTTGCTACGTTTCAAACGTAAAGGAAGAAATGAGAGGGAAAGTACTTACATTAATGCTAGAATGATAGAACACTATATTAATCTGAGGAACTTATACTTCTTAAAATTACTTCTGGTTTTAAAATTTTTTTTGTCTTGTTGATATGTTCACTAAATATCCTCTCAGCCACTGCCACATAAAAATATTTACCTGATTTTTACTGTACATCAGTAAAAACAAGAAGGAGCAGACACGTGGGTTTATGCTATTTTAAATGGGAATGTGCTAAATCGAATCTGCTAGTGTGAAACAAATATTGATAGGCCTGAAATATGGAGTGGGAAAAATGCATGCTGCAAATTCAGTGTCTTGTCTTAGTTTGTAGGCTTGGGTACATCCTTTCTGTTTCCTTTACTAATACAGGGATTCTTGAATTCTAGTTTTCTTTTTGTTTGTTTAGTTATGCTGTAATTTCATACAGACAGAAAACTGCATGAAAATCTCCTTGGAATAGATGTAATTTTATTCATTGTTCATTAATATCTTCTGAATAGTCTTGGTTCCTGAGCATTTCAGTTTCTTTCTGCAGCTTTGTGTATGGCGAGTGGGTTGGATCCACCGATGGACTTGCATGAGCAGAGCTTCAGGCAAGCTGATTCCATAAGGGGTGTGAAATATTGACTGGGACACATCTGCTTTTAATTCTCAGAAGGCATACTTTGTACAATGTAATAACAGTTTGAGGATCACGGAACTTGATAAAAATAAATGATCTGAATACCTAGGATACTTCTACAAATAGCAGTAGAGAGATCCCACTTCACTCAGAATGTAGGAAAATGGTTTTTGTTTTGTTCTCACAAAGAGAGTGTTTCAAGGAAAAGTCAGAGGGGAATACATCTTTTTTTATGCAGGAAAAAAATTATTTTTGCAAGAGAACTGAACTCTGTTAATTTTGCTGTCCTGTATTCAGCGTTTAAAGTCTTTTAACATTTTTCATGTTTTTGGGGTTTTCGCCTATTATTTTCATAATAGAAAATCTGTTACCTTTTGTGAGGCACTCACTGAATTGTTGTGGATAATTTTTTACGAAATTCTAGTGGAAGATAACAGAGCTCTGCCCCAGTCCTCCCGCTCTTCTCCAGGGTGGCTCCTGGGCGCAGTCAGAGCAGTTCAGTTCCTCCATGAGCTGGGGCAGTACTGGCAGTTCCTGCTTTTCCCGCAGTGGCACTGGGAACACCATTCTGCTTTCAGGGCCCACTGTATTTGATAATTTCCATGAAGACTTTTCAGAATAGGCAGCTTGAGGCTTTTCAGCTAAAGGGGTTAAAAATGGCCATTTCCAGTCGGGGAGGGGTGGGGTGTGGAAGCTCCTGTTCCTGGTGCTGTCAGCTGCCAAGGTGAGTTTTCTAGCAGGGAGGGCCCCAGGAAGGCAGCAGCCTTTCCTCTGCTGTGTGCCCCAGCCTGGGGGCAGCACAGGGGCAGCACAGGCCATCGAGAGCAGGCAGGGTGCCCGTCCTCTGCCCTCCGTGCAGCCGCTGCTCTGAGCACTGCCAGGCCACTGCACTGCCCCAGCAGCGCTCAGGCAGCTCACATCTGCACATACACAAAGCACAGCTGGGATTATGAAGGAAATGCTAACTGGGGTGCAGAAGGATGTGCAGAGTCAATGAGAGGAGTCAAAAAAAGGATGGTTTTCCCCACTTTAACTTCTCTAGAAGCTGCTGTGAAGATCAGCTGTGGAAGAAGTGAAAGGTCGTTTAGGCCTAAAATCTCAAGCATCTCTTTGTGGGTGGAGTGCCTCGCTACTTGATTTTAGTCAAAGTGAATAAGATAAAATTAAGATCACAGTTGAGGTAAAATATAAACCCACTCTTTCTATAGTATTTCAGGTTTTTCATCCAAATCTTTTAAACAGGACAAGTCTTTATGGTGCAAAAATAAATTTCCAATGTTTTTTTTGCCACGAATTACCAGGTGTTTAAATCTTTGCCTTTGTCAGGAAAACTCCTTTGATAGATTCGTTATATGCCTTTGAGTATACAAATCTAGCCGGGATTTTTGTTGTCAGTATACCTATTGATGCCTCTAGCAAATATTTGGATAGATAATGAGGCAAAACTTCCTTCACAAAATCGGTTTCTGTCAATGCCAATAAGTATATTTCTCTGTAAAGACACTCATTCTGTTCTTCAATACAGTTTACACCAATTTGCTTGGCTTTCTGGTCCATGGTTGCCCAGAACTCTTTGAGATCAAAGCAAATTTAAGCCAGAAGTTAAACACCATTTCTTTCTGCTGTAGGCAGTAATATGATGCTAGTGGCTTGTTACTCTTCATTTGCTCATCAGAGAATTTTCTTTGAGTATCTTCTGTCATTAAGTTTGATTTGAAATAGACTTTCTTGTATATTGCTGTAGAGGGAGAAGATTCCAGACTAGGAACCTTTCTAGTCTCCTCTGCCAAAAACGCATGAATTTTTTTCCCCTCATCTATGGCTTTATTGTCACTTAGCACTTCTTCTATATCTTCATCATTTTATGACTCTAAAGATTCTCAGCAGAATTCTTCCATCTGTGTTTTTTATGCCTTTTAAAAGCTGTTCCCCTAATGTTTTTTATTTTTGTATGTCATTTATATTGTATCTGCTTGAACTTGTGGTCCTTTCTGCTTTATTCATCTGGATGTTGAACCTCATACTTTGCTGTTCAGCAACACTGGGTTCTTCAGGCTTCTCTTAAGTTTCTAGGAGGCGAGATTTATTTGTGAACAAAGTTGTCTCTGAACACCCTTCCTGCTGCCTTTAAGAATTTTACTTGTTTAAAAAGCAAGACCCGGTCCAGGCACTGCTTCCAGCAGAGCGAAGAGTTGCATCGTCCTCCCTCTGGCTGTCCATGACCACTCTCCAATGGGCATAAGTGAAGCTCTGCCATCACCGTGTTATTGCATAGTTGAAACATGACTGTAATGGTGTTTTTCTTCTTCTTGCCCAGAATATCGGTTTCATGGGATCACACCTTATTAAACTGACTAGAAGGCTTGGCCAATTAGTTTTAAACTTCTCTCTAACATATGATTCTATTTACTGCTTGTTACAGCTTAATCCACCTTTGAGATATTCTTTGATTTTCATGTTCCAAGGGCTCTGATTGCTTTCCTTCTTCCAGGCATCCTGTGTGTTTATTATGCCCATATTTGATATAGTCAGTTCAAAGTGTGTGGGGTTGCAAGGCAGGCATGCAGGTTCTTCATCGTACTGCTTAGATGGCTGCAGAAAAACATATCTAAGTTATTTTTAATTTCTGTAAAGCTGTTTCTTTTACGCAGAACTGTTGCCTTTTTTTGCTGCTTTGTATTTGATTTTTTCTAGCTTCCACCCTATCTTTTATATAAATTCTTTTGACTTCCCCATTGAGCTTTTCTGCACTCATAAGCATTCTTCCACTTCTCTGTTTCAGCAGCGTTGCACAAAGCTGCCCATGTACCTGGGAGGTGAATTACGCAGCGCTGTAGGCTGCAATTTGTAGCTAAGGTTCCTGACCTGAAAGTGTAGTTACCTCTTGGGAGGAGGATTTCTTATGAACACCATTTCCAGCTCAGGTCAGGACCCTCCTTCTAGCCAAGAGGGGCTCCTGGCCTGGAAGTGTTGGCTGCTGGGCAGGCTCTTCATTGTGCTCAGAGCCTCAGCCCCCGGGGAGCAGCTGTTGCTGCATCTGGTGAGCAGTGCAGGATATTGTTGGCACTTGGGAGTTTTATTTTCCCCGTTGGATGGGCAGCCTGTCTCAGTTCATCCAATCAGCGCTGGCTGTTGGGCTGCTGCTTGTTTCCTTATCAGAGCTCAGAATGACCAAGACAGCAAACTTCTTCCCCCTATTTCTAGCAGTTGCTTTGCAGGCTGAAAGCATGTATCTGCTGGATTTGTTTTCCACAGAGCACAGCACCACTAATTGTTATGGCAGAATCTGGGCTGAAGAATCCCAGGCAGACCTCTTCACACACACTGAGGTGTTTGATATGTTCTTGACATTCATGGTGTCTCTGGTAATTTGCCTTTTACACAGAAGGGCATCTCAGTAAGTGGCTCTCCTGTGTCTTCTCTTCAGTATGCTGTGATGTTAAGCAGCTTCTTTACGAAACCCATCGGATTGCATCAGCCATGAGATTGTGGGTGTAACTACCCGATGTGACAGAACAGTGCTTGGGTGTGCTGGATAGTCTTTATTGCCTGCATTTGGTGTATTTGTATTGAGGGTCACTCTACTGGACATAAACCATGGAAGAGGGATTAATTCCAAAGTCCCAAAGTCATTGTCTATAGCAGAAGGTTTGCACTATGACACAGAAAGCACCAACTTTTTATTTTCAGAAGAAGGAACTTTGGTCATGATCAGAAATATAAAATCTTGTAGAACACAGTTCATTAAAACACAGTTCAGTCTGGGATCACTGGTGAGGTTTGCCACCTGTGTGCCCTGCTGCTTGCCTAAATGGATTGTGGGTCATACAAGTATGTCAGGAAACAGCTTACAGGGACACCTATCTTAATACCCAAGGTTGAACATCTGCCTCTCGTAATCAGTCACTGTCCCATTAAAAAATCATCTCTGACAGTCAGTCAACCAAAAATATCCTGAGAACAGCCTGGTGGTTGGTTCAGTAGGCATTTATGAGTGGATAGAAGCCAGTTGGATTCACACAAAATACCATTTGGTGCTAAAGCCTCACTTTTGTTGCTGGCTGGAACAAGTACAGACCTTCTCGTGTTCCTCACTCTAATTTGGCATTAAGGAGCTCTTACAGACAAGGCCTCTGTGCTTATTGTTATTGTATAGTTGTTTCTTTCTTGTTTCTACCAATTTGTCTTAGACCACACTGGAGTTTGTGTTTGCTTTTTTTGGTTAAGCATGAAGCCACTGGCCAGGGCACATACAGTCACATACAGCTGTATATGTGTTTCTAAATTAATCTCTGCTTGATAAACACCTGGAAGGAATCCCTCAGTTCCCTCAAGTGTTTCAAGTCTTACAGTTCAGTTGGATATACAAATCAGTCTGATTCCCTACTTCTGTTCTTTTGAATTTAAATTTTTATGCTTTTCTTTAGGCATTTCAGAAAAAAGTCTGTCTCATGGACATTATAATTTGAAACTAAATTATGAATGTAAAATTATTGAGAAATAATGAAAGGTATCAGCCATTGTGTACCGAATTGGCTGCACCGAGACCTCATAACAGGCCCTGTGAATATTTCTTGGATTTTAGCTTTGGTTTTGACTGCAGTGATTGCACATTTGGAAATGGCAATACTTCATCTGTTTTAAATGAGTGTTAAAAATAGTTGCAGTTTTCAGTATTGCAGAAATAGCTTTAAAATGTGAGTGATTGGGTTTTTCATTTTCTGATAGTCAGAAATCTTCTAACCTTTTAGAGTCAGATTTCAGGTATTATTTTTGCAAGCTAATGCTGTTGTGTATTGTATATAAGCAGACTTTGAAGATAGATAGTTACAAATAATGTTTAAAAAGCCACCAAAAAAAAAGCACTCAACAAACTTAAAATAGATTTGTTTTCTCCCTGTTTTTCTTCTGTTGTTGTTCACAACCTTACAGGCAACATTCCTCCCATCGCAGTTGGAGCACAGTGCAAATCCCATAAGAAAAAACCCCAAATGCTCAGGTCCCAGGATTGATCCAGTGCTGCTTAGTTCCATGGATTGGTTTGCTGTGGCTGGAGCAGCAGGGAGTTCCCCTGCAGTCAGCAGCGTTGTGGGGAGCTACTCCTGTTGTGGCCCAGGAGGACGGATCTGCTCCCTGGCTGCACAGCTGTGGCAGTGTCTCTGCCCCATGCTGGAGTGTGGCAGCACTGCTGCCCAAAGCCCCCAGGCACTGTGGCAGTGAGCTGGGATTGCAGTTGGAAGGATGCTGCTGGTGAGCAGACATAAATGCTGCCTAACATGTTTTAGAAGGCTTGAACCAGCTTTGTCTCTTACAGCAAAATGTTCGTAACCCACACATTTAATAATTCCCTCACACTAAAAGTCAAATCCAGCAGTACAAATAAATCCAGCAGACAGTTTAAAACAATGAAGTCCAACTAGATGAGGAGACAGGCAGGGTTTCTGCTTTATTTGCCTTAGTAGATTTGTGAAGCTGAGTGCTGTGCAGCTGTTTGAAAATTTATGGAATTCATTTCTAAAGCAAACCACTTGGATGATAGACACGGCTGTGAATTCAGTTGTGTCAGTGCCAGGAAAGCCTTCGGTTTTGTACTGCGAACACTCTTTACTAACAGGTCTTGTATTTAGCCTTTTGGCTTCTGAAAGCAAATTGCTCCCTTCTTGATGTGCAGCTGATAGTGATGCAGCCTCCTGGTTTAGCTTTCAGGTCGTCATTGTCCCTGACTGTCCATGTCTTTGCTGCCTGCACAGCAAGGCCTGGCAGTGGCACAGCACAGCTGAAGGAGGTGCTCTGAGTGCAGCACAGTGTCACCAACTGCACCTCTGCTGCCGTGCACGAGAACACTGTCAGTGTGATTGCCTCTTGTACACAGATGGCCTTTTAAAATGTGCTTAAACTCCTGATAGATTTCCAAATATTTCCAATTGAAAGCCTCCTTACAGATACCCATTTCAGGGAATGGGAGCCAACATTTCCATAATCATGTTTGGTCGTTCACACAGCCATAATGTTTGAATATAATGAGGAAAACTGGCTGTGCTAAGGCACAAGCGTTAATTGGAAGCAAATGCCAAAAAGATGTTTTCGTAATGAATGCATTGGTATTTAAGTAGTTTCCCATCGCTTTAATATCAAAAATGTGCTGGGATCTGCCAAGTCACTTGGTAATCTTGGATAATACCAAGGAAGTTGCACACAGTCAGTGGCTTTATGCAGCACTTTTACTCTGCACACTTCTCAGGATCTGGGCATTCTAGCAGCAGTTGCTTGCTGCCTTTTACAACCTTGGCAGCAAGTGTCGAAGTGGCTGCAGTTTTTGTCCAGGGACTGTGCTGTCCTGTAATTCCAAGGCACACTTGAGGACACCACTCAGGATAGCAGAATAAGGACCTGCAACATTTTACTGGGCCCTGACTGTGCCTCCACTTCGAGCCCAGCTCAGTGAAATCTGCCTGCCTGTGGGGATTGCTGGGAAGAGTGGGATGTAGCATTCACACGACTGAAGGTGAAGTTATTGCATGGGAACTGCTCTGGTTTGTCTGCAGTGCCCTGGATACACACTGTGCCATGGCACAGCAGTGTCTGAGGCACAAAGTAAAGCAAAGCAGGGCTCTGAGAGCCACTCCCATCTGCACACTACAGTTCTGAGTGGTTCAGGGTGAAACTCTGGCTAGCTACAAAGCAGAGCTACTGAGAAGCCGATGAAGATCCTGTAAGTTAATACCGATCATATCTCATGGCAAGTCGTGTGCAGTTCCTCCCATCAGTGCTTCCTTTTCCATTACACTGTTGGCGTGACAAAGTAGGGAAAAGTGTTGCCAGAGTTAATATGTCAGCTCTCTTATCTGTATCTGGAAGCTGGCTCACCCTGGCTATGGGAATGTTTTAGATAGTATTTCCATCTTGTCTTGCTATCCACTCGTGACTCCTTAGCAGACTGCCAGATCTTACATATTTTGCTCCTTCAGGTTTTTTGCTTTCTCTTGATGCTGTGCTTGTTTTGTCCCCCTTGCTTTTTAAGTGAAAAATACTTTGTTTTTCCAGAGAGTTTCAGGTTAATTCTCTCTCACATTTTTCTGTATTATTGTGTAATTTTCTGGTTTTATGAAAGAAGGTACTGCTTCAGTAGTTCCCAGAAGCTATGGCTGCCATTTGATTTCTGTGTTCTCTCCTGTTGTTGGAGGTTTTAAAGGGTATTCGTTGTAAGGGAGGAAAAAAAAAATGAAGGAAATCTGCCTGTACTTGGTGGAGAATTTTACTGTGAGCATTTAAGAAAGTAAATTATTTTCTGTTCTGGGATCCCATCAGGTCCTAATTGATACTATAGGTAAAATATATGTCACACTAAGGAAGCCTAGTCCTGCTCCTGTTTAAAAAGAAGTATGCAGTCCCTGACATTATTGAGGTGCACTACAAATTATTTTTCAATAGAAAATAGCTGTATTTTCTCTAAGGTGACCAGTTAATTAGCTTACTTATTTTTCTGTCTACCTTGTGTAGATATATCACATTACAGTGTTGTAATTGATGAAAATTAGGCTTAGTACTTCTTCCTTTCTTTAAAGTATGTTCAGTCAGTGTTTTCAACCTGTAGCTTATACATAAGTCTAATGTGCAATTATCTAAGAGAAAATGTGGTGCCTAAATGCACAAAATGTTGGAAAATGCCTTAAGGTATGGAATTGTGTTTGGATTGTCACAAAGTTTAAATGAGGTCTCTTGATGAGTGCTTTTGCAAGAACCAAAAAGTCACAGGATACAAAGAAAACATGACTTGCAGTCTGATAAAAGATGTAAAACAACAGAAAAGAAGGAATAAATAGTTAATTGTAATTGAGGTCGGAGATCACTTGCATGTCCCAGGGAGATCTCATCCCCTACTCAGAAATAGTCTCAGGTAAGTGTATCAGGAATGAGGAGGTATTTGCTTAATTAATTATTTGTGGTAATAAAAATTAAAGCGGCTGTGAAGAGGTATATTGGGATCTTGAAATAACAAATGATTGAGGGGTGAAATGATAAATTAAGTGCAGTGTTGATAATGGAAATTACTGTACATTGAAGAAGCCACTCTTGATCTGTACATGTAACACGAAGGGCACTGAAGTGATGGTTTTTCCAGGCAGTTTTGGATAATTGTGTGACTGTGTCACTCTGGTGCTCAGTGTTCACATCTCAGATACAGTTCTGCCACCTCTCCCCTCTCAGAAAGATAAATGAGGAGCCCAACAAGGCTTACTGCATTTTTGAAGCAGTTCCATACAAAGAATGACAAAGTATACAAGTCTTCATCTTGAAGGAGAGAAAACTGAAGTGGTATGAAATAGAGAGCGTATAAAATAATAAGTAGAAAATAGACAGTGAGAAGGGAAGGATTAGTAAATGTTTTTTGTAGTGGGGTTAATACTGGAAAGTGAGTTTTAAAACAGAAATAGTCCTTTTTTCCCCAGACCCATTATTAAATTGTATGACTTGCTGCTCAAAAATGTTGTGGATACCAAAAATAAAGGTGGATTAAATACAGCATTATAAAGGCAGGTTCATGAAAGGAAATCCTGTAAGAGGCTGTAAAGTATGAAGATACCACGTCTGGCTCAGGTAGCTTGAAGAGTTTGCTAGAGGAAAGATGAACTAGGCTTGCAGTGGTTTTATATTCTCCTAACCCATTGTTTTTAAGAGATCTTGTGCTGAGCTGCAGGACCTTTGGGCTGACCAAGACAGCAGAGTTTCTTGTCAGTAAAACATCAATACATGATAGCAGTGGCTGAAAAAACCCAAACTCTCCTCCTGTATACAGATTAAAATCAGAATTGTATTTGTGCTGTAGCCCTTTACATAACTGGAGAGTTTGGCTGACGAGAGCAGCAGTGCTGTTCTGAACTGCCTGACTCTTTGGGCCATATTTGTCTTTCTCATTTGGAGGTGTAAGATTATTGCACTGCCTTTCTCTAAAGCCCAGTGGCCTGTGAACCTGGTACAGTTCAGGTTCCCCTGGAGACTTGGGCTTGCAAGGCCCTCTGTACAGGGCAATGTGCTCCCTTCTGTCTCGAATGCGGTGAGCTGTGCAAAGCTGCATGACCTGCACTTGGCAGCCTGTGCCATGCGGCTAAAGAGCTCCTGCCCTCACTCCAGCTCCTGTGCCTCTGATGGGAGCTGTGCTGCTCTAGCAGAGAGAGACCTTTCTGCCAGGACTGGAAATGACAAGATTATCCTTCTCCGTGGAGCACCTTTTAGTTCTGTAGCGGTGCTGCAGTGAGCTTGCTGCCGTTGGTTGTGCTCTTTCCTTTCCCAAACACTCCAGCAGGTTGCAGTGCTCTGACTGTCAGGACAGAGCTGTTGATTTCCCTGGGAGCAGTGAGGGAGGCAAAGGGATGTGTTTCCATGGCCCCTGCTAGTGAGCAGATGGGCTGCTGCTTCTCATAGTAATTGGACTACTTCATTCAACTGTGGCTTCATTCCCAAGTATTCATCTGATGAATTTGAAGCTGGAGCTCACAAAGAGATGGTTTACAATGACCAGGTGGTGTAAGCAAGCGTGGCTATTGAGGTGTTGAGTGGATTTTTTGTTTGTACAGATCTTCCTGTTTGGACATCCAATAGCCTCAAAGAGTCCATCTGGAGTCCAGAACTCCAACTCATCCTAATCATCTTGCAGGTGTCCTACACAGATGGAGATGTCATGGAAGTGCTTTTGAAGCACCCCTTCCTGTACTAATACCATCATTTCTGTCTTCTCAGTGTTGTGCTACTGTAGCTGGACTCCTGCCAGCATAGCCAGCCAGAGGAGTCCTGGAAAAGCCAGGAGGGAGCACAGTCTAATGAGGAGAGAACAAAGACCTAAGTTTTGAGCGAATGTTTCCTGTTTGTCTGGAAGTCTGCTATCTGCCCCCTCCCACCCAAAGAGGAAACAAATATTCCAGTTTTGTAGCAGACCTTCTAAAAGACAAATTATTAATCTATTGGCCGCGTATTGCTGCTTATCAGACCAGAACAATATATTAGACACTGATCTATCTTGGAAGGCCTGTGAAGAACTCTGTTACACTATGTAAAAAAGATCTTCACTCAAAATAAGAGCTTAGTTTATAGGCAAGAGGCCTGGTTTGGGAATTTTCCCAAATCTATTGTTAGCACAAAAAGTACCATCCAACCTGTTGAAACTTGCTGTGTAGGGCCAAGTATTTCTTCAAGAGTTTGCAGTAGACAAATGTGGAGGTACCTTTCCTGAAATCCTGGGCGGGGAGGGACCCTGCAGGGTATGGGTCTGTCCCTGTCCCCATGTCACGTGTGCCCCATATCTGTTCCTGGTTGGGTGGGTTTGGGGTGCCCAGGACCCGGGAAAGGAGAGGGTCCCATGACTGGAGGCTGCCTGGGAACTCCAGCCATGCAGCTGGAGGAATAAATCATCTCTGAACATCTACAGAAATACCACTTCATCTTTCCTTCCAAGTCCATCTCTGTCTTATACTTGTTGTAAGGATTCCCCGTTACAACAGACAAAGCCTCTGACATGCAATTAATGGGTAATACCAGAGTTGGACATGGTGGTCTTTCCCTGTGCTTCTTAAGGATAGAAGAGCTAGCTGGCATGAGAACATCCTCAAAAAAAAAGCAGAAGATTGAAATCTGTCATCTCAATTAGACAGAAAGGTGTCCTTAGTCCTTGTCTCCCAGCTGCCTTGAGTACTGTATATTTACTCTTTGCTGGTGTGGCTGTTGCACAGACATGGAAATGTTCAGGGGAAAAGAAAATGGCGCAGTTGTGTGTTAATGGAGGCACAGGAGAGAGGGCAACTTCCCTGTTCGTACAGAAGTGTAGATACAGTGTAGGGCTGCACTTCCAAAGGTGTCTGATATTACTCAGGAATAGAATTTCACTATGAGGGGATCACACAACAGCAAAATGGAGACATGGAGATGCTGGGCCTTGAACTGCTGCCACCTCCACCCTGCGAACTCCTCCACCCTTCACAGTTCCGAGGGCGCTGCATTTTTATGTACACCTTCATCTTCTTGACTTCTGGAGGGAGACTTTTTGGCAACCTATTCACTCTTTATAGAACAGGTAAAAGGCTCTAGGAATTGTTCTGCTGTGCATGTTAAATTGCAGTTATACTGAATTCCAATAGAGAAATGTAATCACTGGCCTGTGTTTAAAATCCTGATTCTGCCTTGTATTGAGCATGGCTGTTACAATTTCCTTTCTTCCCGCTCTCATATACAGCAGAAGCTTTTCACAGTCCATTTCACTTCAGCATCCTGGAGAGAGCTGACCTCCTGACCTTGTTTCAACTGTGCTCTTCTGTAATACTCTACTCATTTTGCTGGTAGATGAAATGAGCAGCTAGTGACATACACAGCCCACATCCTTTAGGGAAGAATTGTGCCCTGTCCGTGCACAGTCCTGGCAGCTTCAGCTGAAGAACTGCACAATGACAAGACCATTTTAGCAATGTTTATTTTATACAGTCCCAAAAGGTACTGCAGCCATAGGAATCTGCTGAGGAATCCAAATAGGACAGCCCGTGATGTGAATGGCTTGGGAGAGCCTCCTGCCTGGTGTCAGGTGCAGAGGAAGCTGTGCAAACACAACAGTACCAGCATTGCTGGAAGAGCTGTCATAGGTCACTTGACAAGAAATGAGTTTTTGTCACTTGCCACTCATTAAATTCCTCTGCTATAAATGTGAGCTCACTTCTAATTACAAATAGATGAATGAAATGTTTCAGGGAAGTGGGCTCTTGGACTTGCAGCTTGCAGGAATACAGGAACCTTGTCCTGAAGCTTTCTTTTTTTGAGGTCAGAAGAGGAAAGGTGGATACTCCAGGGAACAGTCGGATCTTGGTTCACACATACAGACAGTGATGAACACAAACATGGATGCTACCTTGTGGTTACAACAGGATCTGATTTTGTTTGGTGCTGTGAATGTGTTTAGAAAGATTTTTTATTTTTCCCCAGTCTTGGGAAAAAGTAAATTAGTAAATTTGCTACCCCTCTTTGTTTTTTTCCTTTCCCCCTCATATCTATTTTGTAATCTTCATTGCTGTGTAATTTGGTTTCCTGCCCAGACAGAAAAATTAGAGATTCCGTCTAGACAGGAGATCTTTACTCTTTCACAAGACAGTTGTTTAAAGCAGAGCGTTAGAACAGCATTTATCAATGTTTCTTGCAGTACACACCCAGTCTAGGTAGAATCAAAACTCTGTTGTTCCTTACGTGTCACTTTGGAGCACAGTAAAATACGGTCCCTCCCTGTGAGTGCTCACAGTCTGATTTAAACATTGTTTAGAGGAATGCTGTAAAATGCAGCTGCCACTGTGCATAGACTTGTCTGCAAGGGCTCCTGATTTAAATTCTCCCTGGGATTACATGAGCTGGGAACTGCTGCCTGGATGCATGGGAAACCTCAGGGGATAGGGAATGCCATTCTGACTGAGCACTCTCTCCTGGTTAACTCCTGCAGTACTTAAAGCACAGCCATTGCAAGGTTATATTTGGGTCTGGTTTATAGGAGAGGCCTGTCCTTTTGGAACACCTGCTGTATATGGATTATTTTGTTTTGAGGAACCCAGGTGAGATGGATGGATAGAGCCAGATGAGTCTGTTGAATTTTTAGTGTTGAGTTTTTGGTTTACTTGAAAACAAATAAACTGCTCTTAGTTGTTGTTTCTTTAATGAGCAGAGTGGCTTAGATGTACAGTGTATCAAAGCAGCTGTTGAGAAGGTGCTGATGTGTAATAGCACAAGAAGGATGGCAAACAAAGCTTTTAGTTTTCAATAGCATGAAAAGTATTGGAGAGATAAGGGGAAAGGAGTTGAGAAGGATGCTGGGAAACAGCGACTTACAGTAACATTGTATGAACAAAAGCTTTATTTTCAGAGGAAAAATGCTGAGGAGCTAGAGGAACTGAACATCTGAAGGCTTTTCTCCAAAAAAAGATAAGTGCTATGAGAAGGAGAGTTGCAGAGTTTAGTTAATGGGGGAAAGCCAGTTTCACTGGCATGTAACAAAAAACTTGACAGTGACACTGTGGGTTGCTTTGCATCCTGTGTGCCTTACTGACATCACTGGGGTTTCAGTGGATGTAAATTAGACCAAGTACTATGTCCTGATGTTACTGAGACAAGTTAGTTTTGTTTGAGATTTGAAGGCTCTTACTGTCCTTGAAGAGAACAGCAATTGGAAAGGGGCTTATAGCCTTGAGCAGGACTGGAGGTGACTTGGAGGTGCAGAGGGATGTTGAGTTAATGGGACACAAATAGTACAGTACTGAAGCTCATGTGCAGAACCTGTTGCAGTGGCAGGGTGAAAGCAAACGAGGCATTCCTCAAGTCAGGAGTTACCAGAGCCAGAAACATTAGGGATGCTTGCAGTTTGCTGATGGTCGTTTGGGAGCTTCAAGTATCTACTGATAAACTAGAGAAGACTTCAGCTTTTATCCTTTTTGTGTAGGTGTATGCTGAAGGCAAGCACAAGGATTAACATGTTCACACCAAATCATCACTTGCTGAGGATGTAATTGAGATCAGCAGAATGTCACTGCTTCCAAGGAAATGGTGCACATTTACACCGATGCAGGTTTAGGACTCAGCCTTTTCTCTCTGTATTTTCATCAAATAAGTAGTATGTAGTTAGACAACAGACTGGAAAGATAAGTCAGGAAAACACACCAGAATATTAATGCCCTTGTAAGAGTAATTTGTGTTTTGCCTCTCAGAGAGATTTGGGAGAAAAATGCAGCAAATGAAAAAAGTGAAGTTATTACTGTATTATTAAAAAACCAGCAAGCTCCACAAAACCTGGAGCTGGATTCCTACTAAAAATCAGAGATGTTCTGAAGCTTGATTTGAAGCTTTGAAAACCTCTACGCAAACACAAGTGTAAATCTTAAGGCCAGTATTCGATAACAGTTTAGTCAATGACAGGTGGAAAATGAAAATGCTATGAACATTTCGGTGAAGCACAATAAGAATATACATTTGTCTAGCACTTAACATTTCCAGATTGTATGGCCATTAAATCATGCAGAAAGTTGCATTGATCTCAGATGCATGGGAAGAAAGAAAGGAAGGCTGGCCCATATTTCTAGAGCCTCTGTAGCTATGAACAAGTTGATGTTAGACTAGAGGGCTGTGACAAAGGAATTACAGGTAATTTCAAAAAAAGTAAGAGGGAATGAGTGCTTTCAATCTAGGTTTAATAAAAAAAATAACGTGTCATTAGAAGTTAAATTGAACAGCCCTTGGAAAACAAAGAAATTGATGTTTCAGACTGTAGTGGAGTTGACTGGAATGTTTTAAGACAATTAACTGGCAAACAATAGATTGTCTTTCTGAAGAAAAATTAGCTGTGCTACTGAAAGTTGTTTTAAAGACATTTAAGGACCTCCACTGGTTAAGAGCATCCAACATGCTAAGATACTCAGTGTGTTTTTGCATACCAGCCCCTTCCTGCCAGGGCTCCTCGTGCCAGCCCAGGGACAGGGCAAAATCTGGCCCCCTCCTCATCATTCCTGGAACAGCAGTGAAAGCTTCTCAGAAAGGCCACTGCATGCAGCCCTTGTTGTGCCTCATGAGCTCAAATACGGACTTGGTTGGTGGTGGGGAGAAAAGAAAAATCTGAACAAAAAGTTGATAATCTGTCTGAGTAATCAGAGATGTGGCTGATCTCCCTGGGGCTAATTCTGTGTATGAAGTTAAATATATGCGTAGAGGATATCCTGAACACAGAAAGTTCATTCACTCTCAAGTTGGAGAAGTAAATCATGGTAAAATAATAGTAATTGGTGGCTCTTGGGTCTGAGTGATTTTCTGATGTTGCTGGTTGAGTTCACTATGGGAGCAGGGCCTGAGGCCTACCCAAGTTCTCAAAAAAGGGACCATGGTCAGAGGGCTGGACTTCGAGGGAATTCATACATTTGCAGTCTCAGACAAATTTATTTTTGTAGTTGCCATATGTGAGGGCTTTTCATAGTTGCCATCTGTGGAATGAAAGGCAGTCTAGGCTAAAATGTGCGCAGTTGCATATATTGAAAATACAGCTATTATAAAAAGTTATAAGAATTTTATGCACATGTTCCATCTACAGTGGAAGGGCCAGATTCTAATATCACGCATGATGCACAGTAACAGATTTTTCCTAGGTATGCTGGGATGCCCACACTGTGCCTGAGATTAGAATTTGTCCCAAAAAATGGATTATTGGGATATAAAAGAGGCAGTGATGAGGAAAATCAGAATTTACTCAGCTTTCTTTTTTTCTTGTTCACCCTTTAGTATGCAAGAATTTGCTTTCAGCATAGTTCTTGGTCTTTGTAATTCATTAGGAAAATTGGCAATAAAATAATGACAAAATATGAAAACTAGTTTTCCTCCTTTAGAAATTCACATCATCAAATTAGGACAGAGAAGTGATCTCTTTACACCCAGTTGCTCAGAGCAACTGGAAAATTCTAGCTACACAAAGCATTACCTGAAGCAAACAACAGTGACTGCATTCCCAGAGGATTCCCCTGAGGTGCTGTCAGCAGGTACTGGTGGCAGTATAGTTCTGGTAGTGTGCAGGTTAATTTACTCTGCAAATCCTGTTATCAGCATATCTTCATTTATTTAAATCCCGAGTTTGCTATCCTTTTATTTTCCTCCCATATCCAGATACTGTCTTTTGTTCTTGTCTCTTTGGGGAAGTGGTAGATGAGATTTGGATAGAAGCCATAATTATTCTGGAAAATCGCCCTGCGGCATTGATTTATATGCAAAATCTTGCCCTGCAGCAGCTTGAGAGCTACACGAGGCTAGGAAGGCAAAGCCAGCCTTCTTCCAGGGTTTCTCTCCTTATGTGGTATCTTGATGGTCTTTGTCTCGTCTTCAATTCTCAGTGGCCCAGGTTTAGGAGGAGAAGTTGGTATTGCTGTTCTGTTCTCATCTCCAGAGAAGCCCAGCACTGGCCAGGTAAGAAAGCTCCCCTTGGACAGGGAATATTAGATTTGCTAAGATGAGGGGTGCAGCAAATCCAGCTCCTGGCCAGAGCTGAAGCAGCCCTGGCAACACTCCAGAGTTAGAAAGCTCCTTGTGACTTCAGCCTTCTTCAGTACTGAGCAGCTGCTGCTGCAGCTTTCCATGGGTTTGGATTCAGGGAGCTTTCTTGGAATGCTGTTCAGAGTGCAGAGGGGTGTCTGATGCTTTGAAGTGCAGTGTTCCTCATGACTCCCATGGAAATCACCCTATCAGTTGGGTCTGAAAATGAGGTCGCTGGCCTGAACAGCTGGGTGTGAAGGGGGGGACCAAACCCTCCGAGGTGTTTTGTGGGGTCATTGTTATGCAGCAGTTTTGCTGTCTCCAAGCTGAACAATTTTTCTTTCAATACACAGGATTCTTTGTTGCAAAGCAAGGGCTGCCTGTGCAAACCAATTGTAATAGCAGATCTGGGGGTTCTAGCAAAGGCGAAAACCGCAACTGGTTCCTGCAAAGGTTTTTCTCATCTAAAAATAAATCTAAAAGTGTCCCTGAGAGCAACACCCATTGTACTAGTGATGCTTCTCAGAGCAACTGAGATAGTTGGTCTGAGATTTCAGACTCAGACCTATCTACAGATCTTTATAAAAAGTGAAGCTATCAAATTTCAATGACAAAATGTTTCTGTGTTTGGGAAAATGTCATAAAAATGACACTGTGAAGGGGCTGAGAAGTTTTGCAAGAAATATTCTTTAAGACTGACCATGAATATTCAGTATATACCTAAGAGCCCACATAGTTATTATATTTTTAATAAATATTTGTTTTTCAGATGTTGTTTTAACTAGTCTTCTCTCTTCAGATATTCTCAAAATATCATTCATCATGCATCTTTCTAAATGCTATCCAGATGCTGTTGAATAAGCTTTTTTTTTAGGTGTGTATGTTAAACTGTTCCTTTTCACAGAAAGTTTTGAGTAGAAAAATTATATAAATGCTCATCTTTACGTAACAGCATAAATTTCAAAAATTTCATTTTTGAAATGTACCAGTACAAAACTGTACTGGTTTGTATCAGAAATATCATGGAAGTTATCTGAAAAAATATCTACAGCTGTAAAATATTAAGGTGCAGCATAAAAAACAAATTATACAGGGTACATCATGAGATGAAACTTTGATACTCTGCATCACCAGAAGGTGTTTCACATCTCACCACTTCCTTCCCAGTTGTGTTCTAGTTCCACACAGAGACACTAAGATTCAGAAATCTTCACATGCAGATGTTTAATGTGCTGCCTTGTAACAAATATTGAGGACCCCAAGGTCAGTCTGTACTGCTCATTCTTTGCAGTTTCAAATCACTTGAAAGGTTGCTGCTGTCAGGTCTCTAGTTCAAAATCTTGCATGGTCTAAGGCTGGAAAACTGCATGATCTTGTTACTGATGCAGGATTGGAATGAGGGATGTTGTTCGTATGATATTTTGAACAATGACTGGACTTTGTATATGAGGTTCCCCATGTATTTTTAGCTTTTTTCATGACTTCTCTCATCCTTATGTTCTCTGGCATATCATAAATGAAAATAAGAACAGGGGATTGGAAAATACTGTGTGGTTAATTATGATCCCCTGCTTCATTAAGTCAACATCATGCAGATGCTTTTATGGAACTTACTCTACACAACTGTAAATGAAAGTAAATTTCATGTTCCATCATCTCTTTTGAAAACCTACCCCAGGAATGTAGTGATGGAATAGGTAAAACATCTCTCCTGGTGTAGCTGTAAAGTCTGCATGGTCAGTTCACGCACGTCTGTCCATGGAGTTGTTCTCTGGTCCTGAGGCAGCAGTGCTTCTCCCTCCCTCATGCTCACTGTAGTCTCCTTAGGGGCAGAAATACTTTCCTCTCTTTAGTCTAAGTGTTGCAAAACTAGTGATAGAAAGTAGCTAGACTGAGATGGGCTCAGTGGTTTAGAGCATGGTGCTAAAAATGCCCCAGTTGTAGGTTCAATCCGTGTATGGGCCATTCACTCAGGAGATGGATGTGATGGTCATTGTGGGGGCCTTGCAGCTCAGAGTGTTCCGTGATTGCTGTGATAGAATGCCCCAATGTCAGTGCCTTCATGGAATGGTTTGGGTTGAAAGGGACCTTAAAGACATTGAGATCTGTGTCATGTCCATTGGTGACTGAATTTGTTTCTGTGGGCAAGTCATGTGACTGTCTCTGGATCAAACTCTCCTTTGTTGTAAATCCATGAAGCTTCATGTGTTCATTGTATGTATGTCAGCTGGGGAGTTTATCCAGATTCTTCCTCTGCAATGTGATGAGCTGGTGAATGGATTCAGAATTACCTCTCTAATGTTACAAGTTCTCAAGATATTTTGGACTTGAGAAATTAAAACCAGGCTGATAAAAAGGATTCTTTGACTCCCATACTACTACTTTTAAAAATAATGCCAATTTTGTATTGAGTATGTATGTATTAATCTGACCCTAAAATGAAAAAAAAGTGTTGTTACCAGGAAGCACAAAGGTGTGTTCAACCACTGTTTAACAGAAACACAAGATTGGCTAGATTTATGACTTGTTCCCTTTCACAGCTCTGTCTTTCCATGTGTGGATGTTCAGTTTTGGGGTTTTGTTCTCTTTCTCTAGGCATGCAATGATTATAGCCTACTTCCTTTAAAAAGAAGAATTTATTCCAAATGAAATACTCCTTTAGATCCAGTCACATCTATTCTAGTAAAAAAATTTGTGCTTAATAGCTCTTTTCATTATCAGTTTTTTCAGCACAATGAGAACCTTTTTTTACTTTCTTTACTACTTTTGTTGATTGAGAATTACATTATTCAAAATTATTGTTCTGCCAGCTGGGGGAAGGGTTGTCAGTAAAAGAGAGGTGTTGTACTGGTGTTGGACATGCAAGGTCAGCTTTGCTGGGGCTCTCAGTGACACTGAACAACTCTGAGTGTTCATGAACTGATGCTGCTGTGGTTGGTAACAAGGGTAGGTACAAGGCTCTTCTGTGGTGAGGGAAATCTATTTCATTGCTTTTTCAACACTTACTGCCTTTGGAAGTGGAGCTTGGGGTATGGTGGAGCAAGAAGCTTGCTTTTTTCTTTGTTGGTAGTATAAAGTTTTTTAAAAAGTCACATCCAAGTGTATATTGCTTCAGTTCTTGGCCAGTGTAACTGGTAGTGGGAGCACTCTGCTCAAACTCCTTTGAAACGTCCCCCGTGGCAGGAACATAAATCCCATGGCATGGGAAAGTAAAAAACTGCAGAAAGTGTCAGACTGCATTTATTTTAATTCTTTTTTCCATGCAGTTCATATGTGCTAGTGGAAGGAGCATCCCCCTCCAGCTGTGGATTTCTGACTCCCAGGGGCCTCCCTGGAACGTGAAGAAGCAATGGAGCAGGAGTTGCTAAAAGCACTAGTTAGAGCTGTAATTAATGGATAAGGATATGTGAGGAATCCTCTCCTCATAGGGGATTCAGATACAGTATTTCAGTTACAGTTCCTGTCAGTGTTAGGTCCTGCATTACCCCCTTGGATATTGCCTAGAAGTAGAACTGTAGCATTTTTTAGCAGTAAAAGCATTTTTAATGCAGCTGCATGGACCTGTAAGGGAATTGGCTGTTCACACTCACCTCTGTCTGCCACAGCTGCTTCTGCTGATGGAGGAAATGAGGGCTCAGGGGTCACCTGGCTGGGGCATGAGATGGAGAAGGGCTTTTGAAAGCAGCCAGGTTTGCTTTTCAGGGAGAGTAAGATTTGTAACAGGAGCAGAGCCTAAGTAGAAGTTCAGGGATAGAAATTCTGAGTAGTTTGACATTATTTAGGGGAGGTAGCTGGCTTCTCAACAGCTCCCAGCCCCTTGAACAGTGTTTTAAGGGAAGGAAGGCACTTCAGGATCTCGTAGCAGGAGGGCTGCACACTTTGAGATGTGAGTAACACCTTGCAAGAGGTGCACCTCCTAGAAAAATGCAATACCTGGATTTGAGTATAATTCTTGGAGGAGGAAAATTTAACTTTTAAAAGGATAGTTTACAAATTCAGGTAGGAAGAAATAACAGTCTGCAGTAGTAAACAATAAATGAGAATGTTTTCTGCATAAGTCTTGGCTAAAGGGAGTCCCCTGTAGGAAGAGAACACTTGGAGTGGCACTTAATGTTACTAAACTGTGTCATTAATACTTTCATGTCTTGTTTCACTGAACACACTTGTGGTGCTGAGAGCAAGGCATAGCCTGAGAGGGTTGGAGGAGGGAACTCGAGAGGGCAGAGGTTTCTGTGTGCTGCCGTGGCAGAGCCGCCCCCGGGTGTCCCGCTGGCCCTGCGGTGCCTTGGGGAGGCTGGGCAAGGCGGGGCAGCTCCTGCGCTGCGGGAGCAGCGGCCCGGCTGGGAGCCTGTAGCCGGCTCAGGGGAGCCGTGAGCTGAGACAAGCGATCTAACACTGAGTGCCTCAGTTAGGGAAGCCAACCGATCCTGTTAATGTCTGTGGCAGAAGTGCTGCCTTCCTCATTTCCTCATTTCAGCGGGGAGATAACTCTGGCTTTGTAATCACTCCTGGCCGTAGCTCAGATAGGCAGTAAATGCAGCAATGGGTTCAGCCTCGGTTGTTCCAGTTCACAACTGCAGCCCTTCTGGATCGGGAGGGTCACTTGGTTCTTATTTTGAGGCCTCACAAGAACATTCCAGCTCTCCTTGCTGCTCTCTGAAGGTTTGGATCAGTGCTTTGCTGGCTGTGTAACAGAATAATCTTTACTAGTTGGGGATGGGGGAGTTTTTGTTCTCTTACATAAATGGGGTTTTTGATAAAAAAAGAAGTGTCTGTATGTTTTATGGAGTCATGCTGCTCCCACTGAACATAGATAGCCTTGATGAACATTTGAAAATACCAGAGAACTGGTAAGTTGAATATTGCAGTGCTGGGGGCTTCTCAGTGTTAGAATTTAAACTTACAGATTCAGACCAAAGCTAAAAGTTCCACAACCTAATGCTGCTAAAATTGTTGAGCTTCACTCTGAACAGAAGCTGCTCCAGTAACTAAGCAGAGGTATTTCTTAGACTAAAAATACTGTGTTGAATATCAGGGAGTCAAGTTCTATCAGCTTAATATTAAATGAATGTTCGTTCATATATGTCATTATCTCATACCATAAGCTGTGCAGCTGTTCATGAAATCTGCATCTAATCTATAGTTTGTGACATAACTTGACAGATACTTCACCAGAACCCTCCAGCATGTCTAAGCTTGTAGTCATCAATTCAGCCCTTTTTAGATTTGCTTGTTAATAAATGTGTATCTTCCTCCAGGTATGTGTTCCAGCAGTGTGCCTGGATGTTCTAACAGTTACCCACATTTAATGCTCCTTTGTGATCTTTGGACATGTCAGGAGCAACGAAAATCTGCTTGGCACTTGTACATGTCATGGTCAAGTTTAATCTTTTATGATGGAAAGAAGCTGAGCCTATAAAATAGAAATAGTGCAAAAACCTGTTTCTTACTCTGGAAAACTGTCCAGATTCTACTGGCTGGAAATATAATTTACTGCTCTAGAGAGGATTGTCTTCAACCACATCACTGGGTTATTGAGGTTCTTCATGACAAGAAGGTGACCATAGTCCTAGAATTAACAGCAATCCTCCTTGGCTTGCTGTGTATGCCTTAGATTTTTCCAACTCATATGTGCACTGTTTATTTAAAATTAAAATGTTGTCCTTCTGGTAGATGATTGAATGCAGTTCCCTGTTAATGGAATTACTCTTGGCTAAGAACTTGAGAGAAACTGACTGATGAAGATGTGCAAAATTTTCTAAAAAAGCCCTAAACATGACTTGAGTCTGTACAGTTGGTTTTATACTGAAAACGGTATCTTGGATTGTTTAAATGAAGATTAGGTCTGTTCAAGTATGCCGTGTGAGTATGAGATAACTGCTTTTTCTTAGGATGTCAAATCCAGTAGGGTTTGAAAGTTACACTGCTCTTTGGCTGGAGATTGATTATTCTAAAAGTTATACTTAGGGATTATTTGGAATTCTTGCTCACTGACTGTGAATCATGGCATTTTCTACCTGCAGCCTCCTGTTTTCATTTCTCCAGGACCCCTAGGGAAAAAGAAAAGCAACATTCATTTGGAGAAATTGTTTCCCCCACGTCATGAATTAACTTCAGCAGTTAGAAATGAGTTCAGAGTTCATCAGTATCTGAAGCTCCTCACATTTCAAAAGCGTTGTCTCTCTTTGCTTTTGGCTCCATATAGAGTAGGAGAAGAATGGAATGGAAATGTAATTTTCAGGATCATACTTCCTTGTTCTCCCTGATGTGTCTTAATTGTGTAGGAACTGAGACACATTTTCTTCTTTATATTCTTTGAATGGGATCAGCAGCAATGTAACTGATAACAAAATGGCATTGGCCCTGGCTCTGGAGTTAGGACAATTCTTATGAGAACAAATGGTCATTTATTCAGGGGATGAGCCAGTACCAACTGTAGTTACGTATTTTTCTACACAGATGAACTGTGAAGGTTTGTTAAGCAAAGAATATGGAGAGTGCAGAAAACTGTAAAAGTTACCAAATCCAGTGTAAATGAGCAGGAACTGAAGGGTGCTTGGAAAAGTGATGTCATCATAGAACTGAGAGCTTTTCAGAAACAAATGGTCTTCATCGCTTTAAAATTATTTTTATTGCGTTTCTTAATCTCCAGGTGTTTTCATGTCCTCTTACCTGGTGTGATGTTGGGGCAAGGCTGGCAGCTTTCAGGTGTAGCCTCAGCCTGAGCCTGCCAGAGGGAGCTGGGCACCTTTACACTGCTGAGACAGGGGCATTGCCCAGGGACCTGCCAGGGAGGGCAGTAACTGCTGGGAATAAGGATAGGGGATACAGCTAGCACGAAAAAACCCCTCTTGTAGCCTTCAGGGGGTGTGTATTGCCAGCACAAGCTATTGCTCTCAAGGCCTATTTTGTATATTGATTACAAAGATTTGTTTTGAATCTCCTGTGATACCCATTGTAAATCCTTGCTTTAACTTTAATTGTTGTCTAGGCAGCTGGTTTTCTGAATTCTGTTGAATGTCATTAGTTAACATAATTCTGAATTCCAAAAAAGTCACATTATAGTTAAGGTGTCTCAGGTTCAGTTGATCTGAGAAATAAAATACCTGAGAGGATGTAAGAAAATATAGCTGCTGTTTTATTGGGTGTCAGAGAGACATTAGTGAAGTAATTCAGGTTATGTATGGACACACATTGTTAACTCTTTTTCCCCTCCTTTTCTCAAGGATGCAGAGAAAAGTAGGAACAATGTAGTGCTCTTACTCTGTAATACTCAGGGGCAATGAGGATCACTTTATTTTTCTTCCTTTGTGGGGTCACAGGCACACTTTGTGCACAGTTCTTTGTGCTCTTTGTTCACGTTGCTGTCTCTTAAGCCAGCTCCATGGTCACATTCCTCCTGGGACAGTAATTAACTATTAGTGATTATGTCCCTGGGGCTCTGGTATCATCCTCTGCCTTTATGTGAAGGCCTCTGCCATCGTTTCACAACTGTCAGTCATTTTGGGAGCAGTTTTGGATATCTTAGGAGTGACTTGGGGATATTTCATCAGAGCTTGATGTTAAAAGGTAGAGCATGGCCATAGAGAGCATTTAGCACATAGTTCTTTCCTGTGAAGTTTGCTATTAGTCCTACCATCTAGAGGCTATTTCCTTTTTAACTCTGGCTTTTCTCTGCTGTAGTTAGGAATTCTCTTGCCTCCAAAGCCAGCCAAAACAATAAATCTGAAACTGATGGTATAATCCTTGAATCAAATAGTGCAGAACAGCTTCAGAACTCCCTTATAATTGGTCTTGGTGATTCTCTTTCTAGGAGATGATCTACCCCGTGAGCACAGCATGTGTGCATGGATCTCCATTGCTGCCAATGGTCTGGGCAGGTTTGGTCCTCTGTATGGAGGAGTAACAATCTGAGACTTCCTTCATAGCAGCTATTTCAGTCAGTTCCTCTTGCCTGTTATTTTCATTCCAAATAATTTATTCAAGTGATGTTCACATTCAAAACTCTGGATGCAACAAAAGCATAAAATGGAGTGACTCATGTAACTTGCAGTTGAATGCCATGTTTTTACAAAACAATTTTAGAGTAGTTGTCACTAACTAGTTGTGTACAATGCATCAGATGGTATCCTAATACAGGGAATATTTTCCTAATTCAGGATGGTAGATTAATCTTTAATGTTTGTTTCTTCTAAGCTAATAAATTGGATTGCTGTGGACAATTTTTAGCTGATATCATTTTTATTCCATCTGGAAAAAGTTACAGAGAATACAGCAAATTTGAGAAGAATATTTATAAGCTACCATATGTAAAAGGATCTATCATACATAAAATGCCTCATGTCTTTATGAAATGAAATATCTACTTGAAAAAGTAGTAATTTTTTTTTTTAATGAATTATAAAACAAACTTTTTAACATTGGGGTTAGGCTTAGGAAATACTGGTGTGTCACACAGCAGACACTGTTACAGAGCTGTACTCAGGGTTCTCTGATCTGCTGAGAGAATGGTGCTCATTTTAAATCCTGCTTTAAAAAATCCCACCTCAGTAAGACACTGAGCTGTCAGTAACCGAGGAACCTTTAAACAAGATGTACTGGAAAGGTACGATGTGGTCTGAAATCAAATCTATCCCTGTTATTTTTATTTCCTGCATCTGTGTGGAAGGGAATTGTTAGATCAGGGGATCCATTTTGCCTCTGCCTGGATATGTAATTTTATTTTAAATGTGTTCCAGGCCCATTTCAGTAGCTGTAATCAAAGTCCCACAAGTTAAACCAAGCTTCTGTAATGAATGCCAGGGGAGCGTTGTCCCTTGCAGGCAGTATTTTCTAGTGATTATTGAACAGAAATTCATTTGAATAAGGTAATTAAAATCAACCTGATCATGATAATGATCTGATACATATTTTTCCAGATGAAACTGAAATTTGTAATTCTGCATGGCTCTAAAATGAATCATGCTGTCTTGTATAAAAATACGCCTTGTGAAAAGTAGCAAACAATTCTAGTAATAGTTGTACTGGAAGATAAAAGGATATAACAGGTAGCTACAGCAACACTGAGAAAATTGATGAGTTGTGTATAAATAAAAATTATTATCCCTCCTCCCATTAGTGTTTTCCCTTAAGTAACAAATCAGACACCAGAATTCCCATTCCCAAGCCCCAATTAACTTGATATTTCCTATTGTTAGGTGTCCCTGAACATACAGTTCATACAGTGTCAGGAATGCCACTTAGAATGGCTGGTCCTTGTTGGTCACTTACTCTGTTCTTTCTTTTCTGGAATGGGCCTTTTTCAATCCCTCCACGTTGTTGTTCCTCACACTGCCTGCTGAGTGGCAATCCCAGCTAATAGCTCCCTTCAGCAAACTGTACCTCCCTCTTTAGCTTTGCCTCTGGAACAAGGAGTCGATTTGAGTGTGTATAAAATATGAGGTTTGAATTGGATTGTACAGCACTTTCCTGATGTGAAAGGTAGGATTTTATAGTGGTCTTTATAAAGCATACCTCCATAACTCATTGCATGTTCTCATTTCTCTACATTCTGGGTATATGTATTCTATAAATCACTTTATCTTTTACAGTCTCTGTACATCCCAAAATAAATTGAAACCTAAAATGGAAGTGCAAAACTAATTTGTTCTTGAAAAATGCAATTAGTATTATACTGTCAGCTGCTTGATGCTTCCCCTCTTTTATTAGCACTCACAGTTAATACTGCCATCCTCTTTGGTCTGGTCTGTCAGCCTCATAGTTCTGTGCTGTTATTAAAGAGAAGAGTTTGCTTTGACATGTTTTCCATGGCAGCATCTATGCTCAGAATCCAGAGGAAAACATAAAGGAGTATGGGTAGTATAACTACTGCTTACTAACAGTATTTTAAGCTCCACGTAGTAAGAAATGATTCATTTCTTTATGCAGTCAAGGTCACCACAGGTACTTTCTCATACACATTTTGGTTGGAGAGTTTGTTGTGTGTTTTCATTATTTAGTATCAGATAGAGAGGTACCTAATTTTGGTCTTGCACTGTTTCCAGGCCAGATAAGGACATTGGCTCTATTCCTGTTGGTTTTTCTTTTCAGGAGTGGAGGGAGGGGGCTGCACTGCAGCTGTAACCCTGTGTGGTGCCCTGCCTGAGGGGGGCTCCTTGGGGGGCAGCTGCCCCTTCTGCTGTGCTCTGCCTCTGACAGACTTCCCCCTGTCCAGAGGAGAGCAGCGCTGTTCTGCCAGTGGCTCATAGGGGTCTGACTGGCCAGATCAGCTGGCTCCTCCCCTGAGTCTCAGTGTCCTTCCTCATCATCTCCCTCTGACCTGGTCATGCCAGTTTACCACCAGCACCTTGTTTCCCAGAGTAGCAGATTTTTGCCAAAGGCCTTTGGAGAATCAGGACTGATGTTACAATTACGATGATCAGAATGATGGGAAAATGTACATCTTGAGGAGCCTGAGTGTTTTGTGTCCTCTATGAGTTCATACAGGCTTCAGATCCTTCCTGGTGGTTTGCATGCCAGCTGGATTGCTCATGGTCCTTGTGGGAGCAGTTTGCTGCCCACCAGGTGCAGGAGGTCCCTGTGGCAGTGAATTTGCCCCCCACCCCCTGCAGTGTGCTCTTTCTGCAGGACTGCTGGGCCCTGGGACTTGATGCTCCACACTCAAGATTCATGGGAGGGAGGATGTTGAGTGACCCTGGCTGTCCCTCACTGCTGATGAGTGCTGTTCTCCAGTACTCATTAGCTCGCTGTTGATTGGGTTTTCACCTCTTTGTAATTGCTTTTTGGCAGGATTAGTTGTGTGGAAAGCCCAGAGTGCATCCCAGCCCAATTGCTGAAATCAGGCCTGTCCTCGGCCCCCGGGACCAGAAGTCATCCCAAAACCTTCTTGTCAGCCTTGGAGTTGTCTTGTGGTTAGCCTCAGGCATAGGATTTGTTACAGCATCTCTCTCTCTTCAAAAAGCAGAATAGAAGTGTTCTCCTTCTGCATTGTGACTCTTCCCAAGAAAAACAAAATTTTGGCACAGGCAAGATATTTCTAAAATCCTTATAATATCTTTTGGGATATTATTACTAGAATCAGCTTCTTTATTTATTGAGGATCTTTACAGATAATCACTGCCTTGCCTGTACCTTTATTAATCTGTTCACTATTGGCTGTTCTGAACCTTGCTGATAGCACCATGAATTTCCATCCTTATTTTCCTCCATGTCTATCAAAGTCTGCCTTTTCCACTGAGACTTCATCATGGTTGATAATCTGTCCAAGATAGGTTGTAGTTCTCTGGGCTTACATTATTTCTCTGGCTTTTGGTCCACTATCCACTTTTGCCATATTTATTCACTATTTCACAAGATTCTCCCTCTTTTCTGCAAGTATAAAGATGTATTCTTCTTTTAGTACAGCATCTGAGGTAGGTAGTCCTTCCCACTGCTCTCCCGTTGGAATCTGGATGTGTTCCTCAGTTTGGAGACTCGCAGGAATTTCCTGTGGGAGTCTTCTGTCAGCTCCTTCATAGCTGCTGGTCCATCTGCATGTGACTGGCTGAAAATGTCCTTGGCTGTGACTTTGTGCCTTGCACTAATCAGCAGGGTCAGTCCTCTGCTGCCTGTGCTTCCTATCTGCCTCTTGCTCCCTGAGACTCAGCACAAATGAAACAACAGTTTTAAAGTTCATGTAAGCTCCGTTTCAGGAGATCATACTTCCCTTTCTCATCATATTTGTTCTGCTTCAGGCTGGTGAGGTGCAGGGGTTCTGGCTGCACTTCTCAGCAGCTCCAGGAGAGTTGCCCAGAGAAAGCCTGGCTCTGGCAGGCACCACGTTGTGTTGGTTGAACTCCATGCTCTGTGGGGGCTCTGACACTGCAGTGCTGCAGTTCCAGAAAGTTTAGCTGGACATCTGTGGTGGTTTTGTGGATGTGATAGAGAATTTGAGGGTGTTTCCAGGTCTTACAATTGGGGCTGGAACTCCATACTCTTGTTTGTGGAGCATATGGGATCCTGCAAATGGTACCATTCATGTTGCTGGGATTTCCAGTGCTGTACCTGAATTTGTCTAACTTTCAAATCTTTGAGCAACCATTGCACCTCTGAAGATTTCCCCAGCAGCTTATCTCTAGCTGGAGATGATGCACATCTTTTTTCAGTAATTTTCCCATAGAGCCACGGATGCTGGTCTGCAGTTAGTAAGGAGAACTGAAACAGATGCCAGAAAATTAAAATAAATTGATTTTATGCATAATGTTAACAAGGCATTTTATCTTGGTGACAAACAGTGCTATCTTAAGTAAGCATTCATTTGACCTGGTGGCTTTGATATCAATTGCTATTAATATCCATGTAGCACCTATTAACAAGCCTGCAGCTTTCAAGGATTTAATAGAACAGTAAAGAAAACTAGATGTGAAAATAAACTGATCGTTAAGTGATATTTTGGTAAGGAAATGGAAAAAGAAAACCGTATAGAATGTGTGGGTGTAGGTACATAGAAAATGTACAGTGTAGTTCAACATACTACAGGACATAATAGCTTTAGGCATTTAATGAATGCAGCCTTATAAATAGAAAATGGATATTAATGATTTAATATCATTCCCAAAATTCTAATTGGTCTCATATGAGATACTTAGCATAAGTTATGGAAGTCACATTGTGTGGCCATAGGAACAAATCAAACAATAAATGGTTGGCCAACATAACTGCATAATTAATGCTGTGTGCCTAAAGGAACTGTACCAAAACAGCTTTCATGTTTCCAGAAAATTACAGGAAACACTCTAAAAGAAACTTAATTTGCAATACAGAGCTGACGAAATAATGTTTCTATTGTCTTTGAAGGCTGAAAGGATACTTACCAATTTTCCTGGATTACAGAGTAGGAATTAAAATTATTTCAATGCCTTCCCTCATTTCACCAGTTGCATTCCTAACTTGACATAAACCCCTAACATATTTTTGAACTTCTTCCTCTAAAGGTATTGGAAAACACATTTGGCAGGTCTGTTTATCAGATTCACAGCTGTGTCAGAATTTATTTACACAGGAAGAAGTTCTTTCTTCCACTGTCTTTAGTTTTGCTTAGAACTACATTAAACTTCAATAACTGTATCAACACTAGTTTATGTCAGGTAAATATGCAGCTCACAGGGTTTCTTCCTTTTCATTCTGTAGCTTATTATTGTGATGGTATTAGTTGAGCAAGGAGAGTTTTAATTATTGATGCTGTGATCAAGTCTGATGGTGCTAGGAAAAGCTAGAGCTTTGTTCCTGTCCTTAGTGGCAATCCATAGGCAGGTAACTCAGCTGTGAGAGGAGGAATCTGCCTTAGAGCTCATTGGAGGGAAACAGAATCATTGATTTCGGTTTTGGTTGGTTGACTGGTTGTTGGTTTGGTTTTTTGTTTTTTTTTGAGGGAATAGCATTAGGGTGGTTGAGATCTAACTGTTGATTCACAGCCTAATCCTTTTTACTGTATTAACAGCTCATCTATGGGGAATGTGAAATTAAACATAGCTGTTCAAACTTGTATTTAGCAATGCTGCACCAAGAGAAATGTGGTTGACCTAACACTTGTTAATCTTGACAGCGTGATCCCTTCAAAAGTAGGTGCCAGACTCCCTTTGGTCTTAACAGAGAAGGATTTTTCCATTTGAAAATATCCAGTTTTCTTACAACCAGATTTGATCCAGCGCCATCAAAAGTCAATGTTTTTCACATTCTGTTTAATGCAGTTTGCACTCTGTAGCCAGTATTACCCAAAATGGCCACTCCAGTGTTCCTTTAGAGCACAGCATGAGTGGTCATTGACATCAGTAGCCCAGGATTTCTCCTCTGAGGTTTCTTACCACAGAGTAGCTCTCTGAAAATACTCTGTGTTATGATATGAAATATTAAACATCAGAGAGGCAGGATTGCTGACAGCACTGTAATATTGAAGACATCTGTCTGATTCATAAATATATTATATTTGGCTTCTCAAAAGCAATGGAATGTCAGTTCATACAAGAATCAATTTAGATCGGGGAAGTTCAGCCCAGGTTTAATTCCAGGGCATCATTATTTACATCACTCAGTGATGAAAACATGTTCTCTTCTCCCTTCTTTGCTTTGGAGAAGCTGCATACATGTGTTGTTCTTTGCAGAGTAATCTGCAGAGACACACAAACTTAACCCTACAGAATTTGCTCAGATGATTTGTTGTTCTTCATGTTCAGGATTGTGATAGAGCTCAGGATGTTTGTGAGGTCTCTGCCTCGCAGGTCTCTGGGTGTCTGTAGTTTTCATGTATGTACATTAGTTAGAGGGGAAGATTGCCAGTTTCAGACAGTTGAAAAATGTCTGTATCTCTTTTCATCCCTTAATCCGACAGGTGTTCCTGCCTTGCTTCATTTGAAAGGAGTAGCACAAGCACAAGACAAATTAGTGTCTGTTTAACTCGTTACTGAGCGTGCTGGGCTTCCTTGCAGAAACACCTGGGTAATAAATCCTTTCTAGACCTCATCTTTTGTAAGAGACACTATTTTCCCCTTCAGTGACCGTCATCATCTCACTCTGTTGTATCTCATCATGCAACTGTCTCAAAGTAACAAAAAAATATTTCTGTATTCCTGCTGACTGAGGGTAGTTTGAGCACTTGTGAGATATTTTATAGTAGAGCTGTGTACTTGGAAAGTGACTGATTCTGGACAAATGTAGGTGTGTTATCATTTTAAAGGACACAGTAAACAATTCTGGAGCTCATAGAATAGGTGACCAAAGATAGTGAGAGTGTGAACACTTCAAAAACAAAATAAAGGAACTGAAAAATTACTGGGTAATTATAAGGTAGAATATTTCAGAAATAGACTTTTTGACAATATTGACATCTGAATTGGTCAGGTTTTATCCTCTTTCTGTAAACGGTGGGGAAAAGGAAGAAGGCAAAGAGGCAAGGAGAATTCCTGTATTCTAGTGCAAAGACTTGGGCTCTTAGCAGTGCCTTTATGCCAAGCTAGCACTTCCACCATGAGGAAAAACACAGAGAAGCTACCTATTACAAGAGAAATGGTGGCCTCCTGGCTGTGGTTTTGTTATCATTTCAGAAGAAAGCATTTTAAAACCTCTCTCTAGTCAGGGTGGAAGAATTTTAAAATTACCATGAAGTGGATCATTCATCCTTCAATCTGCTTTAGGAGTCACTATGAGAAAGAGAGGTACTCTGGGAGATTTGTTACCTTAATTTTGACAGATAATCTGAGAAAATCCATCTAATCTCTGGAGTTAGGAGAACACTTGCACAGCTGATTTGTAGCTTGTTAGAATACCCCCAGGTTGAAACAATGCTCTGGTTTAGAAGGAAGGCTGGTTTTAGTAAACCTTCACTAGGTGTATAGCCACATTCCTTGCAATTGCTTACTTCCTGCAGCTGAAAGCAGCTTACCTTCCCCAGCAGTTTGTTGTTTAATGAGATATAAATACCCCTCTGAAAGGCTTTCCTTGTGATAAAATTCTTTTAAATTGCATGCTTTTTCATGATGTTTTACATTCGGTTTGTGTGTCCTGTAGAGCACTGGAGATGAATCAGTGTCATGTGATAAGAAAGACTGATGTTATCACTCCTCCTGCCTAGACTCCAGCTGAATCTGCATGGTGAGAGTTTCAGGCAGATAAAAAGCATAGTTTCATGGTGAAGGCAGTAAAAGGCTGCCCCAGAGAAATGGAGTCTGCCTGTGTTTCATATCAGCCTATGGCACAGCATTCCTGTAAAATCCAATAATCTGAGCTGTAATTTTCTTGACTGCGTGTTATTGACTTCTCAGGTGACCACATTTAGATTCAGGGGTACCTTTGGGAAGCACCATGCAGAGAGAATGGATCAGATGGACTGTGCACCTCAGATTCTGGGGCCAGCACTGTCATGTGCCTTTATTAATGAGCTGGGCAATGACACAGTATGTCCCCATGGCAAGGGTGCCAAAGGTGCAGGACTGGGAGGTCTGGGGGATCACACCCTCATGGAGAAGTGGCTCAGCAGAAACCTCATAGAGTTTCCCAAAAGGAAATTTATGTACAAACAAATTGAAGACTGATGAAGCTGAGGAAAATAGAACAAAAAGGTGTTGAAGAACACTGTCAGCAGTGGGCAAGCTGCTGCAATTGCTTTTGGAAGGGAAATTCACTGCAACACTGGTGAGTCCTTTAGACCTGTCTGAAAGTTGCATTGTGGTGTGCATCCTTGGTTTTGATTTCCCAGGTTTTAGATCACAGCTTAGCATTCAGTACTTGTGGGCTTTTTGTCCTGTCTTTTCAGCTAAAGGTATGAATAATGGTGTTCATTTGATTGCTGTTTACATTTTGTTTAGTTACTGGACTGGAAATCTGAAATCCCTTTTCAGATTTCCAATACCATTATCAATAATTACACATGAAATACCTGAGAAGTGTGTTAGTGTATCTAGTGATAATAAGAGGCTGTTGTAGTTCTCATGTCTCAGAAGACTCTTCAAATCTGTAATAGGGACATCCAGAAGAGGCAAACTGCAGAGGACTTGCAAGAACTTCTTTCACTGGGTAGTTTCAAAGAAGTAATCAACAAGAACTTCTTGGATATGAACTCTTTCTAGATTGTTGTCATCTACAAGTTAAATATTAGTGAGTCAGAAAAAAATCTTCTGCATAATCTAAAATCTTTACAATAATTTTCAAATCTGTTCCTGGGCAAGTAGTCCCACTGTACCAGAGGAAAACGAACAGAAAATGGCCTATTAGCGTCTTTATTTATAGTTCAGGACTCAACAACTCAGTGATTTATATTTTCAATTTAATCACACCAACTGATGTAAGAAATAACTGGAAATGCAGCTTTGACCTTGCTCAAGCAGGCTATGTAAAATTCAATGTAGCAAAGCTTGCTTATTGAAAATTGTGCAGTAATAGAATGTTTTTTGCATTGTGCAGCTTGCCAACTATGTCAATACAAGATAATGGTGTGGGCAAATTACACGACTAAAGAATTAGAAATGTAACTGGAAGAAGGAAACATAATATTGGGTTTGTGGCAAGAACTCGTTTTATATGATAAAACTAATTTGTAGTTTGATCTTTAAAGCAGAACACAAAAAGAGTACTGAAGCACTTGAAATGCAAGGTCTATTATAGAATAAAGGAAGTGTGAAGACAAAGAAATAGTCTGATGGCAGCTCAGACAAGGGCAAAGGAACTCTTACTGGGCACAGCTAAGCATTTTATTCTTAGAAAAATAATTCGGTTATTTGAAATAAGCTGATAGAAATCACAAGAGGGAGAAAAAGAAATAGTTTAAGAATACGAAGTTCAGGTTTAAGAACTTAATGTAATTTACTGCAATTTTTATCTTCACCTAAATCTTCCTTACTACATTTAGGCAAGAGAGGAAAGTCACTGAACTAGTGGAAGGGCAGAAAGTACAGCTCCTTATGAAGGAGTTTTCCAGACTTCATGTGCTTATGCTGGAAAGAAAAGCAGAAGAATGTGCATGGCTTCCTGCAGTCACACAGGCCAGGAGTGTGGGCCCAAAGAGCACCCTCCTGTGAAAAATTCCCTGTCTCAGGTGGAGCCTGTGCATGGCCTTGTGGAGAGAAGTGAGACTTTGTTGTGTCAGTGCAAAGCAGTGCTGAGCTGGAAGGGCTGCAGGGGAGGAGCAGGGGCAGAGCAGCTGCCAGCCTGGGCAGGAGGTTCTGCTTGGAAGGCACTGCAGGGATCTTGGGTGTGCCACTGGCATTGCCTGCAGTTCTTTTTCTATCCATGCCTGCAAAGTCTTCAGCAGAACAGCTCAGGGAGTGCTTAGCCCATCCTGCTGATTGTGAGGCCTGATGAAGGAGGTGGGGAGCAGTTTTTGATGCACTGTTGTACTGAATTATGTTTGCTGTCAGTTCAAGTGGAGCTGTTTCTCAGACCCAGCTTGTAGGTCCAGAATGTCTGTGTGGGGCTTTTGTTCCTCTGACTCCTGCAGAAAGGGCTTCTGGTGAGACATTAAGCATTTTCCATTAAGTAGGAGGGTAAAACCTGCTCATTCCCTGAAACTTAAGAGGCATAGAGACATATCCAAATAACTAACTGGAAGGAATTCCCCTGAATAACTGAATGTTCCCACTGGTGTTGAGTACTCTATTAGAAAAATGACCTTAGAGATCAGAGAGAAGTTGATTGCAATTGTTTGTGGTATTTCTTGCTAACAACACTGGGGATTTTTTGTCAGTCTCCTCATTTACACCTCTGTATTGGAAGAAGAGGGTCTAAGCCCTTCAGTTCAAACATCTTTCATACAAGGTAGATGTGTTTTTTCCAAAGGATAATTTCTCTCCTGGTACAGCTTCTCATGAAATTACAAATTCATTAATTTGTTAAAATACCCCAATGGCCTGGCCCAAGTGCAAGAGGGTGTGATTGTTCCTGAGTTATTAAGGGAAGGATCATTTAGATCCCGAAGTTCACATTGCTTCATTGAAAGTCTGTAAAAGAATTGTTGAAATAGGTTTTTAGTCTATTAGAGTCCTCAATAATCTTTTGGGGGAACTCATTAACATGCTTGAATGATAAAAGGCATAAGGATAGCTTTCATCAAGCGAAATTGTTAGTGTGTGTCTCACACTTGAGATGCATTATAAGCTTTGTTTATGATGTGAGCAACCTTGTAATAGCATCTGATGTGCTGCATAAATCATTTTATCCTTGGCACATGATAAATGCAGAGGAATTTAATGCTGGGACAGTTCTTAAAATAGATCACCAAATTGTATAAAAGTTACCCCTCGTACTATTTCTTGGCCTTTGGCTTGTAACGTGTGCATGGTGCAGTCCCTCTCCTTTTTCCATCATGCGCAGTTTTAGGTACAGAGCGTGAGGGAAGAGCATCAAGGCTGGAATGTTTTGGCCTGTGTCCTTTGAGTCAGGTAGAGATAGTTAATCACATGTCAGAAGCAAGCTTTGGGCTATGATTAATCCCATATGTCGAGAACTATCCTTCAAAAAATTGTTTGAGAGAGGGCATGAGCCTTTTTTGAAAGAAAATGAGACCGCTTGCCAGAGAACAACATCTTGCAACATCCTGTTTGTTTAGTAGATACCTGGTGAGAGAACTCAGCTGAATATGTTTGGAAGAATTATTATTCAGCAAATGAAACCGTTTCAGAGGACTATTATCCCAGTTTGAAAGCTGATAACGTATTTTGGAAAGATGAAAAACACTTTGGAGGGTTCAAAGAGGCAGGGAATAAAGAACATTGCAGATTTCTGTTCATCATGTTTTTCTATATTTGCTGTATTTCAGTTGTGCTTTTATAATGAGCTGACAATTTTATCAGCTTTCTGCTTGTCAGTATTTATTTGGAATTTAAATTACTTAGGAAAAGCCTCTAATAACAGAATTCTCAGGTTTTTAATGCAAGGAAATACACACCTACAGACCCAGGGTGTGCTCTTACAGCCTTTATTTACAGTTCCTGTCAAGCTGACGAGTAGTCCATGTGCAGACTCAGCTGGGAAATGGCTGTAGAAGATGCACAGGAAGAGATCTATGCAAGCTGCAGAAAAACATTTTAGTAGATTTAGTGAACTACATGAGTTTGATGAAGCAGTATGATGGGCCTGGGCAGAAGTACTGCAAGTGTTTATTCAAAGACTTGCAATTTCTTAAATCTCTTTCATCTCAAAGATAAAACTGTTAGTGTTTTGTTAGCAGCAGCCCCAGCAATTGGATGTTCAACCCATAATTCTCATCTGATCTTCTGTGTTCATTGAGAGGTGCATTACATTGTGTGTTTACATTGCCAGGTTTTAGAAAGAGGCAACACAAGTGGAAATGCTACGCTGCTGAAATAAGTAGGGAAGTCAGACTTTGTGTTAGAGTCTAAAGGGGATTTGGGAAGTATTTCCCTTATGTTGAGAAGTTCCTTTTTTTTTGTTGGTGTTTTTTTTTTTTTTTTAAACCAGGAATATATTTAGTGACTCAGTAACATGGTAGTGAAGAATGATCAATGGAAAGCAGGGGGTTATGCTGGATTATCCTTTTGGAGCTGATCTTACAAACAGTCATGAAGGTTTTCATCTCTGGTGGAAAGGCCACAGAGTGCAGAGGATAGTCCAGGCAGAAAGATCTGTCAGCAAAGTTTCCAATAGTTTCAGTAGTTCTGAACCCTCTTCTCATGGGCAAAGCTCACAGAGTAGTTTATTTGAAAATACTTGTTCTTATAGATTGTACTACTCTGGTTTACACACTTTTGTCCCACTTCTTCCTCATAAATGGGATTTTATTCATTGTTCCATTCAGTGAAGGGGACAAGGTTTTTCTTAGCTGTTTGTGATGCAATTAGCAGGCATCTTTTGTTTATGTCATGGGTAAAACTGAAGAAATGAAAGTCTGCTGTTTTCTCATTGTGGCAATTGCTGAAATAGTTCTTAGCATGTTTTATAAATGGTGCTGGTTTGAGTTTTTAAAATACTTTGCAACAATTTGGTTTTTCTTTGTCCACCCTTTATGGCCCACTGGAAAGTGGGCCCACCAGTGTGTTTGAAACCAGTGGGTAAATTAGGTACTGTACTTAATCATAGAGCTTCTCCAGTTTTCAGTACTGATAGTATAAAGCTTGCACAGGGGAAACATGAAACAGATGTTGCCTTCCTTTTTTGCAATAGCAAGGTCAAAGCTACAGCATAGCCTTCGAACTCTTGAAGTCCATCATACTGTTCGTGGTTTTACATCCCCAAAATAGAAAGTAGGCAGACAGCAGGGAAATGCAAAATGACCTGGCATCTTCAATTCAGCACAAATTTAACTTAGGGTCTCCTTCAGTTCTTTCAAAAATAGCCAGCCTCATATTTCATTTATGTCAAAGCCAAGGAATTGTGATTCAGAGTTTCACTTTGTAGATGGAAGAAGATAAGGAAATACCATATCTGACAATGTGAGACTCTGAAGAGAGTATGCACCTTGTTTTGACAACTCTTACCACTTTTACATTTCTTTAGTGCCTGTCTACAATATCAATTCCTACCTTATTGTTGATTTTCCCCCTTATTATGTTACTCTAGGAGCTCTCCAGGTTTATCTCTCAATAGTTTGAAATAGAAGGAAACATGCTAAATTGAGAGACAATTACAGGTAGCTTACTGCCTTCAAAAACAGGAGATTATTGTCCTAACTGCAAGTTCTTTGATCTCTTTCATTGACATTAACTGTCAGAAATATTTTAATAGTCAAGGGGACCATGTCTGTTGATGACAAGTTCATAAAGCTCCGTTCCTTCCAAGACTGGCCAATAGAACAAGGAAGGCTCCAAATAGTCATATGAGTGTCACAAAAGGTGAAATTCAAGTTCCAATCCATACATAAAATAGAGCAAATTGATATGAACATTAAAAGAAATATAGCTATATTAACTCAACGGCTGCACTATTAAAATTATTTGCAAAATTGTTAAGATTGGTCCCTGTTTCATATTGATCACTGAATGCATTTATTACAGTGTACAAAACTAGGAAGATTTATATTCATCAGTGTAATAAGGTAAAGTCTTAACATTTGAGTGTAGTGAGTAAATGTTTTAATTAAAATGAATAAGAAGTAAGTCTCTCTTTGATATGTTGCATATTTTATCTTGCCAGAGTTTTAGATGTACTTAAGACACTCAGATATTTGTTCAAAGAATGACAGTCCATACCCAAAGAGCATATTTGATGGATAAGGGAGAAAAAGAATGCTTTTGTTGTGTAATGTCACTGGTGAGATGTATGTCCTAGTTCTGACAGAAGTGTGCTACATTTCAGAACCCAGTAGCACTAGATGAAGTTCTTTAATTTAAAACTCTAGCAGCCAGAGCAACAAAAAGATTTTGAAATGAAGAATCCAGTTGCAAATCAAAGCCAAGTCTGTGTAATTGAAAATAAAGAAACTGTCTTTTATTAGGGTTGAATTCAATTTAATTGATACAGCTTTATATTATTTTGTGTGAGTGGAAGGTGTTACCTTGGAGAGGCTGAGAGCCGGGGGCAGAGCAGGAGTGGCGGGAAGCATCGGGCTGGGCAGGGGGGAGGCTCTCACATGGCGCTGGCTTTTCTGAGGGCAAGATTTGTATTCTCAGCTGGAACACAAACACTCAGAGGTAATTCTTAACAAGTCTGACTTAAAGAAGGCCACACAAAGAAGAAAAAGAGAAGAAATGTGTGAGCAGTTGCTGGCTATAGCTGAGGGGTTTCTGAGGGGCTGTAGCAGGGAGGCCTGAAGGCCTCCCTCACCCGTGTAATCTTTTCCTGCCACTTCCAGCAGTGGTGAGAAGAGGTTACTATTTATGTGAGGTAAATTTTTTCTTTCTTTAATCCTTCTTCTGTCTGCTCTGTATCTTTTGAGGGAATAGATAATCCTTTTCTGGTTTTGGGCTTCAGTGATCCAGCATTGTGACAGGATCCTGGGGAAAAGCTGTGGTAAAATTAGGTGCCTCAGTGTTAACCCTCATGATGTAGGAATGCAGAGCGGAGCTTGTTGAAGAGCAGTGACAGCAAATAGTTACAGGTACAGAGAGGAGAGAAAAAAACAAATCTATTGGCAAAAGGTTGTTTCTAGGAGAAAAAGATGTAAACAGCACTGGTAGTGGAGCATCAGAAAGCTCAGCTATAGATTTGATGGTCCGTATCATAGCTGGTGCCGGCAATGGCAGCACTGCCTGGCTGGGAGGGATAGCATCGAACCCAGGAAGTTTATAGGTTACTATGAGGTTGGAAAATGCAGAATAGTTCAGAATATATCCTTTATTATAAATTATGAAAGACAGCTTAGGTTTTCTGTGGCATATATGATGATGAAATGTGGTATATGTGACTGTGTTCCAGGAAGGGCCTCTCTCATTAGAGCTGTGTGGTACGGTCGCCATTTTGTTTTTGACTGCGGCCATTTTGTTTTCTGCATTTCTGAGGTGTTAACAAGACATAAATATTTTGTGCTGCATCCCAGTGAGTTTGCCTTTATTCTGTTTCCTTTAAACTAAAAGAAATCACAGTAGACTGAAGATGATTTCTCATTGCTTATGACAATTGCAACTTGAAGGGAAACTTCTTAAAACTCCTGTTAAAATTTCTTTTCACAGTCCTGAGCGGGAAAAAGAATACATACAAAAAGAACCTCAACTATAACCTTTTTGAAATGAGGGTTTGGTGGGTTTTTTGCTTGGTTTTTTTGGGGTTGTTTTTGTTTGAGAATTTTGTTTGGTTGTTTTTTTTGTTTTTATTTTATTTTTGAATGTTCAAGCTACTATTAGTTGGCTAAGATTTGGCTGGCAAGTGTGAGTGGAGTCATGGGGAGCAATCGTCTACCTGTCTGTGTCTTAGACTGGATATCAGGCATAAGTCTGGTTGGTGGGAGTAAAGTTCCTGTATCCTGATGTTAGCTCGGCTTTACCTGTTGGATTAGGAAAACAAAGCCAGACACTTACACTTGGATGTGTTTCAGCTGAGCTCTGAGAGGCATTTAGAGAAATCCAGGTTTAATTTAAACAAGCAGCTTCTTCCAAATTTGTATAGAGCTCTGTCAGTGGCACTGTTCATTTCTTTATTTCAAAAATCCAGTGGGAACACTGTCATTTTGATTGTCTATCTGTCTTGACCTAAGTATCTCCCTGTTTTGCCGGGGCAGGTGTATTTATTTCATGATTGATACCACAGTTTCCTCATGGTTAGCTGCCTGAGGCTGACATGGTGTTATTCTTGGGCAGAGGCCTCCACACTCAGGTTTGTAGGACTGTTCTCTGGAGTTTCTTGACCTCATGCCTCAAAATTGATTTACCCTGTGGCATTAGCTGCCTCTCACAGCATGTCAGCTTTGTCTTGAAAACCAGAAAGATCAGGCCCAGGAGCAGTAGCCGGAGTAAAACGCTGTCCTTGTTACCAAGGGGCAACAGGCAGAGGGTCCAGGCAGGGGCCTGGATTCTTGCATACTGAGGTACTGTTGAAATTAGCTAGTCGTAAAACTCCCATTAACGTTGCAAATGGAACAAACTAGGCCCAGCCAGTGATTGAATGTAGATCCCTCCTGAGGTCTGTGGGAGCTGTTGAAGACTTGTGAAATATCAAGTATTTGCTGAAACAGCAAACTGAAGTGCCTGTGAGGTTTGAGCAGTCACCCAGCAGTGGACTTGTGGAGTTTAGGCTGGCTTTGTGTCAGGATTTGTTCAAATATTCACAGTGGGTAGAAGTCAGCCCTTCTCCGACAGCCTAGGGCTGGCAAATCCCTGGCCTGTGGTAGCATTCATCTGTCTAAGACCTAACTCAGGATCCAGCTGGACCATTTTCCATATGCAGTCCTCACTATTTTACAAAGCTGGTCCTGCAGTCTAAGTAATTTCTTAACTTGTCTCTGAGCACAGTGTTAACTGTGTGTTTACGCCTTAATGTGTGTAGGGGGAAGCAGGTTTAATTTTTTGTGTCTGCATTTTGGCTGTTGAAAGAAATACTAATTTAAATGGTTCTGGTTTAGTCATTCTTTAGTGATCATCACTGCCTTTCCTCCTGAAAGAGCAGTAAGCTCAGCCTAAGTGCTTTGGGAGTGCTGTGTCTAAGAGCAGACACATGGCCAGCTGTTACAGCTCACTTCACACAGGGTAACTCCTCTTAGCAGCACAGCGTGCTAGCCATTTTTTAGAGTTTCCCAAACCAGTAGGATTGTTCTAGGTTTTACTGCTCATAGGTTAATGCACAGCTCAGAGAAAGAGGGAAAAATCCCCATTTGTGTTCATCAGTGGCTGACTGCTCCTCAGACATGAGATCACACACACTTTGTAAGTGTAAGCGCAGTCACTGAATTGTATCCATTTTCTAATCTCTTTCTCGTCTTCTCCAGTGAATTGTCCTGGTTAATTTTATGTTGTGTTAAAACATCCAGTTAATCAGTTTGTAATGTATTTAAATGCAGCCTTGTGATTTCATTAACTGCCTCTTCTCTTTATTGTGAGAGAGCACTTGATTTACTCTGCCTATACACTCCACTGCTTTGGGTTCTTCTGGTGTATCCCAAATTAATTAATCACTCAGGTGAACTGCGTCATTTAATATTTGTTCACACGAGACTCTCTGTTTCCCTAACAATGCTCATTGTATTTCTCTCAGACTCTTGCTGTTTCTGCCCTTACCGTTTGGGAAGAACACTCATGGGTTCACAGCATCACTGAAATTGTGTCTGTCTCCTGTTGCAGGCGCTGGCTTTTGTCTCTGTTCAGATGGCTTTGCACAGGCACCATTGTTGGGAGCATGATGAGCATTAACTCAGCCTGGCACGGCAGCTCCTCTGCTGCAGTTTGGCAGGGCAGTGGGTGTGGGTCGGGATGCGGTCACAGCACCCGGGGCTGGCTTCTGTGTTTAGTCACTTGTTTAGTCTTGAGTTTCCATAGTCACTTCACACATTATTTCATTGACTGGAATGGAAGCAGAACTGAGTCTTCTAATGGAATTATTAGTAAGGATAAATTAGTCCATAGAAGCAGCCTTGTCAAATTCATATTGTCTTGATTTATGATTAATAGTCTTGGGATAGGTAAAGTTCTGAAAAACAGTTCTCTACACTGAAAAAGACTTCTAAAATAACCAAGAAATGGTTTAAAAATACCTTTTTTTTTTTTTTTGACTGTTGGGTAAATAATAATAATAGGATCAGTAGAAATTGCAGAAAAGTGCACTATATTTTGTCTTTAGTCTTTTTCAGGCCAAAATATTATTTTTTTAAAGATGGATTTGAAAAAGCATCAACCAGATGACATTATATGTTAATGGTTTTTATATTATTTTAAACATTTCTAAATTCTCATTATAGCCCAGCTGATGACAGTCTTATGCCAGTATAGTAAGAGACATTAAACAAACATGGTGAACATTTATTTTAAACAAGGTTAAGGAATGACTTAACCCACTGTGTTGAGGAGAATTGGAGAAGGCAGTATTTTGTTATAATATGTAAATATATATGCAGTATGCAAAATTCCTACTTTTTCTTATCTTATTTTTGTCTTTCCCTGACATATATGCATTGTTTTACAGACAACAGGTTTTTTTTCACTTAATGGTGCTAACTCTTGTTTTTCTCTTACAGTTTTTTTGCACAGTGTTCTGTACCACCCCATCAGCTGAATCTGTTGGACAGAGAAAGAATATGTTCCTGTAAGCCCTCTAAGGTCGCCCCAAGCAGAAGAAAGGTTCATACATCCCATATGGAGCCGTGTGACTTAAGGTGAGAAAGAAGTCATTGAAGCAGATGAATTTTAGAAATGAGCTGGTTTTATGCAAGTACAGTAGTGGAAGTTGGTGATTCAAATGTCTGTGGGCTAAATTGCAGAAAAAGTGTTTCTTGGTTAAAAATTCATCATAAAGAAGTTTAAGATACATTATGAAACAAGAACTGGTAAAATAAATCTCAAACTACTGTACAGCAGTTTGAAACATGACACAATTTTTTTCCTTTTTATTACTGGTTCTTAATTTCATTATTTATTGATTTACATTAATAGGGTTTTTATTTTCAGGTCAGTTTTCTTTTAGTATCTCCCTCTTTAGTTTTTGCACTAGTTTGCCTGACACGTTTGGGTTTTTTTTTTTTAAATATCCTAAAAAACGTGGGATACTGGCTTTTTAATGACAAGGAGTTTCTACTGCATGGGCAGTGGAGGCAGTGATTGTCTGTGCTGGCATTGATTACTTTTCCAGTTCCTGCTTGTGGTTATACAATTCAAAGTGGAAGTTAAAAGGCAAGATCAATATACTGTTACAGTGATGTCTGTGGATTCACAATGAAATAAAACCTTATTTGTACAGTGAACGTAATAATCATGAAACATTTATCTTTTTCAAAAAAGAAAGAATTTTAAATTAATACATTAAAGCCAATGTCCTTGTACACATTTTTTAAAAATACTTGCCTCTCTAGGAAAGGATACTTACCTAATGAGTTGCAGTAATGATTCCTGACCTCACTGGTTAGCTTTGGGGATCTTTTGTTTTGTGTTTACTTTAATTTTTTTAGTCATAGAGCTTCATGTCCTGAGTATTGAACTGTTGGTTTTGAAAATGTGATTACATTTTCAGCTAATTATATATCAATGTTTATTTTTAGATTTGTTTTTTATCATTGCTGGAGAATTACACAAAAAATTTTTAAACAAGTTGAAATATTTTTTTTCTTTATATACTGTAACAGTTGGAAATAGTTCTGCACCTAGGAAGGATTAGAATAGTAATGAGAAAATACTGTAAAAAATTTCAGTAGCTTTAATCTTAAGGTTTTGATCAGTCAGGACGTAGTATACAAATTCTGTCATTTCCAAAGTAGTTCCTGTTCTGAGCATCTCCAGAGGTCTTGTCATGGGTTTCTTAGGATGGGAATGTCTGCTCCAGTCTCTCTCATGGTACATGTATGTGTGTGTTGGTGTGGGTTCTCCCACTTCATTTAAACCTGTACCGTTCTGTTCTCACTGTCCTCAAATACGGGTCACAGCTTTGCCCAAACCATGGCTTTGTAGACTCACTGTAGACTTGTTTGCTGTGAATGTGTCATTCAGAAGATTCCCCACTACTGAGGAGCTCCCAGCTGTGGGTAGCAGATATTTTGCAAAATGTACTTATTATCTTCTGCTGTTTTCTGTGAGCCTTTATGTGTGAGGACATCGTGAAACCATATGAATTTCAGGGCAAAGACAGTATAAAGGAAATTCTTGACCAACATTCATGTAGACACTGGAGTGCAGTTAAAGGGTTAGAGAGAATTAGAATAGTAACAAGAAAATACTGTAAAAAATTTCATCAGCTTTTATCTTAAGGTTTTGGTCTGGCAGCACGTAGTGTTGACCCTAATAATGTAGATCAAGAAGCATAACATGTACATATCATATGTGTAGGTATCACACAGTGGATTCGTTCTGCTCCATTCTGCATTCTTACTCAGTTCAAATAGGACATGGAGGACATGTAGACTGGAGCTAAGAAAGCTGGAAATGGCTAGAAATTAGAGTAAGGACTTGAAGGGATGGTGCTGATAAATTCTTACTGCAAAGACTTAGCTTTGAATACTCTTCTCAGTTACCAAGCAGAAAGTATTGAAATGTACCTGGTTACTTTCTGCTAAAAGTCCAAGTGGAATAATGAGTTAATTTGTTTAGTATCTATTGCTGACATTCTTTTCCAGTAAGTAATGCCCCAAAGTATAACTTGCTGAAATCAGTGAAAATATGTTTATTACCTGTGAGGTTACACTACACATCAGTCTCTGGAACAGTTTTAACATGATTTGTTACATGTCAGTTACTCAAAACTTACAAGCCTTCTGCACAATTTTTTGCCTCTGGTGTTCTAGATTTACCCTCTCAGCACGGTAGTGGATGGTGACAACTGTCAGGGTATTCCTAGGTCCTCTTTAGAAATGATTAATGTAATTTCTTAAAGGAGATATTGTACTCTCTTAAGCAGCCACGAGTGTTTCAAAACTTACTGAAGCCTTTCCTGTATGCCTGTGAAGAAAATACAAAACTTAGCAGTAAATATATCTCTTAAACTAAGAAAGACTGATGTGGACACAGTCCCAGTAGGTGAAGTGCAGTTTTGCGTGGGCTTAAAAAGTCACTCCCCAGATCTGTTCTCATCAAAACAGCTCTTGCTGCTCTAAAGACCAAATCAGCCTGAGCAGTACCCAGTAAACAGAATGTAATGGCTTCAGTTGGGCTGCTGTGCAGTTGGGGTAGCAGGATGGTCACTCAGCTGCTGCCTGGCTCTCGTTCCCTGCTGACCACATCGTGCTGGTCACAGCCTCATTCTGTGCATTTCAGCTCGATTGAACCCTGTAGCCTGATGACAATCCATGATTTCATCCTTATAGCGTGGGTAACACAGTGGAGCCAGCCTCAGGAGGATGTTCTGTAGAGGAACTGGACATGCTAGAAAGCCACAGTTCAGTGTCATGGCAGGTTAGGATAAAAGTCTGGAAATTTTACAGGGAAAGAGAGTCAGGCTTAAGCAAATGAAACTAAAGATAATGAAAAAGAGAATGAGAGTGCTCAGAACAAAATGCAGCACAGGGTCTTGTAGCTGGAAGATGCTTTTTTAGAGCAAATGAGGTTGTTAACCCCATTAAGGTGTGGAGCCAGAATCCTGAAGGACCTCTAAGAAGGGGCAGTCCTAGAGCTGATAACATAAGTTTCCAGGGGGTAGGCTAATAACTTACAAAATCTTCCCTAAAGGCAGAGGGCAGGGGAAAGGGGTGTGGGGGGTGGCAATTGGGGAACTGATAGAAATCTCTAGAGGCCAAGAAACTGATTGATTTTTTTTTTTTTTTTTTTTTTTAACATCAGCCACCAGGGCATTGGGAGGATCTTTAAAATTGTGTTAAACAAAATATATGAAAAGCAGCAATTTACCAATTTTGCATTTGCTCTGAAAAGAATTTTTACAAAATTTTAGTTACTCCTTGCCTTTACACTCAGGACCTTTCCATAGTTTCATTAAGCAGAATCTATTTTCCCTGGATAAATAAAGCCCACAGAGGGATACTCTGTTTTTTTCTCCCACAGCAAATCTTCATCTATGACTAATGTCTCAATTGCTATAAAAAATTGTAAAGATGACCATTAACTTTATCATTGAACATCTAATTTTTTTAAAAAATTACCATCCTGAAAGACAAAATTCTTACGTGCTCTTTCATTGACGGAAAATGTGAAAACATTGTTAAATATTTTGAACTAGATCTCAGTTACAAAATTCCAGAGAGAAAAATACTGAAGCCGGAAATCAGCATACCAGATCTTGCAGCTCATTATCTGTATTACAGATGAGCCTACTGCAAAAACTCTTTGTATTGATGTTGATATTACTCAAAGAGTGACAGCAGTCTAGGATAAAATTTGGATTAAATATATCCCTGCTTCAGAGCTGCCAGTGGCATTCCACTGGAGTCTCTCCTGCTGGGGGAGGCTGGTGCAGGCCGTGCAGGGACCCTTGTGCATGGGCAGCGCTGCAGAGGTGCTGGTGAAACACAGGAGGAGTTAATTGATTCTGAGCAGCTGCACAGAACACGTTGCACTTTGTGTCATCTCTCTGCAGCCAAGTGAGTGTCTTTTCCTTCCCTCAGATATCTGTGAGTTCCCTGCCATCCATCCTCATTGTTGCAGTTTCAGTGGTTTATCTTGCTGCTGTGTGTTCTTGAATGAGCATTCCTCCTTTGTCCCTGCCTGTCAGGGATACTGGGCCAAGCCTCGCTCTACACCAGATGGGTACGTTAGGCCTAGGCCAACCTCTATTTCCATCTTCTCTACATTTCACAGAATAATGAAAAGGGATGAGTTTTTTACTCTTTAAATAAACATCCTGAGTTCTTGCTAAGCATCATCTGCCTCTTACTGAAGCTACAGTGCTTGCAGATCCATATGGGATGTATGCACAGCTTTGGCACAGGGATAACTGCAGAGCCCTCTTTGGAGTCAGCAGTTATCATTCAGAAGGGGATGACCAGCAGTGCTCATGGCTCTTGAAATGTGACAGAATATTCTGGTCACTGTTATACAATCTCTGCTCATGCTGTGGGAGTTTGTTTTGCAGGGTTTTGTTTACAGTCTATTTACAGACACTGATTTGGGTTTGGTTTTTATACACATACTTAATTTTAACAAAACCACAGCTCTTCTGCTTATCCATCTGACTCCAGCATAAACTGGTGCAAGGGGAGGTCAAATCCTTTGGAGATTTATTGGGGATGTTATGAACCTCAAAAATAAAAAAAAGGAATTAAATTCCTTAAATTGAAAACCTTTCTGAAAATACAAAAATTATGAATGTTGAGTTCTTCATACATCTCTTTCTCTAGTTCTGTAACACAAGGCTGCAAATCAGTTTGTTAACAAGATCTGAGAGAGAGTTTTGGCAGGATGATCAGTGGTGCAAAGTGTGCATAAAATCCAACCAGGCCAACCAGGTGACTACAAGAAGAGCAAGAAATGCAGAGATTTCCACATGAACGTTCACTAGATATATAAAATATATAGATTGAGATTTTGACAAAATGTAGTCTTGAGCCATTTCAGTAACTCTGCTTTTCAGTATGGTTTGGGTAGTGTTTCCCAAACAACTTATTTCTTCCCTCTTTTTGTATTCAGAGAAATTATGTTGTCACTCTCAGCAGATGAGTCTCCAGTACCTGGAGGAAAGAAGCAGCACACACAACATGAATCTTGTAGCACTGAGATATTAAAATTGTTGTGTTAAAACATGCATACAGCTAGGATCTTTTGAAAGGTCAAGGCCGATAAGTGTATTTACATACTTGCAGGTGCCAAAATTATGCATTGATTAGAAAGAGTATATGGGTAAGTTAATGGAAGAAAAATTCACTGAGAGCAGTTTTAAAACATATGCATTAGCTATCTCTGAAAGTCTCTACTGAAATCCACTGGTTTTGGTTTTCACATTGAGCTAGGGGTTTGCTTTGAGGATGCTCGGAGGAGAGATTTCTTTAGTAGTCACTAAAAACATGTCAGCCTCAAAAACATATTGTAATTGCTACCACGAAAATGTGTACTGAATTGCTTGTAAATCAAAATTTCATGCAACACTACGATCAAGACCCCATCAATGGATATTAGAAATAAAATGTAATGCAAATGGTAAACAACTGTGTATCTAAAAATCAAAATAAAAATGCAGAGTTAATGCAAATTGCCACGCATGAAGGAGAATGACTGAGGATGATTACAGAGCTGTTTCACGTTTTGAAGTAATAACCTTTGGGTAATGCATTCCTGCTGTTCATAAAAAAAGGTGCATCTCAAATTGTTCACAACCCACTACTCAGACAGAAATAAAAAACCCCATTCAAAATACATTTCAGAAATATCACGGTCCCTCTCTGGTCAGATTCCATCAGCAAAGCATGAATTTCTAGGCAGTTTGTGTTCATCATCATCCTACATAAGCAGGATCCTCACAGCAATATGGGTGTCCCTGGCTTCCCTTGGCTAGTGATGATGGATGCATTTTCTGGATGTGGGACACAGTTCCAGCAGCTGTCAGCACCCTTCCCAAGTTCCTCCATGTGTATTAATTTGTACACTTAGTATTTGCAGTGGTAAAAAAAGACAGGGTCTGCTTTCCATCCCAGAACAGTAAGTTGGAGGAGAGGGCAAAGGCAGCAGAATTGTAGGGATGTGTTTTAATGAGTAAGATCTTGTTATAAATATAAATACCACAAACAGCTATCTCATGGAAGAAAGAACGAATGAGAGGGGAAAAGGAAGGAGCATAACCTGAAGTGGTCGGGAAAACTGCATATCCTCATCCCTTGAAGTAGAAACAAAACTAGAAAAGAATACTGTAAAATCAGGGGTTTTAAACTGGGAGAACTGCATGCTTTAAAATCAAAGTACCCATAGCTTTAGTGATAACTCTTTTTGTGGTGAAACAAGCTGGTTTTTTCTAATTTCCTGGCAAGGAATATAGAACTAATGTTCTATTAATATAGTGGGATACAAGAGGCATCCAAGCAAAAGAAATTATTAATGTAGCTATATATTGCTATATGGTATATCAAGGGGGGACACCAAGGCTGATTGCTGAATACAGTCCAGTATTTCATATAACGTTCAAGTCATCCAGTATCTGCCATTAAATTACAAATACTGTTTTCACCATCCCCCATTTTCTGGATGAAATTGGGGGCATACTGTCAGAAATACTTCATTGATCAGCATAGAGACAAGCATCTCTATCCTTGTTTATTTAACTTTTTCAGGGACAAAAGCAATGAACTGGGAAGCCTGAGACTAAAATCTAAACAAACAAAAAAGGAACGAGTGGCTGTTGGGATAGGAGGACAAAGCTAAGCTGTTGGTTTCATCCTTGTGAGGTAGCTAGGGCTGGGTAATAACCAGGATAGTTAAACATATACTAAACACCTGAAGAAAGTAAGTGAGAGAAGGCCTGTCTCGTGTCCCTTCACTTACTTCCTCATCTACTTAAAGTATTTTGTGTATTGGCCATTAACAAACGTTCCAGTAACAAAAGGTTCCTTTAGTAAATCTTAATGCAGTGTTTCTGGCTTGTCTGGCAAACAAGCTCAAGTCCATTCCCCTTTCCCCTGTAGTGCTGAGTGGGGAATGCGGCTGTTCTTCCTTGCCTTTGTAAGCAGAGGTCTCCTGAAGCAGGCCAGAACTTTTGGTTGTTGGATTATTCCCTTTTACAGCTGCACACTTGAGAGCCCAGCTCTCAGCCTGAATGTGTAGCCTGGATTAAAGTAGTTGCTGACAAAAGTAATCAGCTGAAAGACTCCTTTGGTCCAGAACTCTTATGTTCAGGTTTCTTGCTGTTAAGAAAAGGCAAATCCACCGGTGTGCTGAACTAAAAGGAGGGTCGGACAGCTTCCAGGGATCCTGAGTGCATGCACAGCAAAGCAAATAGCAAGGGCTTAATCCAAGTCTGTGAAATTGCCAGCCTTGTACATTGCCAGCATTGAAACCAGAGTCCTTGAAGCTGACTGGTTGGTAATGTAAAATTCTGGCAGTGCTTCCCAGACGAGCTGTTAAATCTGTAGATGTTTGCAGCTGCAAAAGCCTCTGAAAAGTTAAAGGTTTATGTGTGGGCACTTTTGCATTTCTGTATGCCTGTATCTGTACTGTATGTTTTATTCTGATAGCTCTCAAGTAAAAGAGCAAGTAAAATTTTAAGCAGCTGCCCTTTCTTATATCTTCTACCTTGGGACTCATTCCAATCCTCATTGAAAGTCAATGACAAAGATCTCATTACCTCTAATCATGCAGGATCAGGGCCTTTTATGACATGGTCAATCCTGCTGAGCATGTTTTCAAAGAATATTCACTTGAATTAGAGCATGCACTAGGCTGCACTAACTCACTTCTGCATTAGCTCTTCCTAAATGTTCTGGTTCAGGCACGTTGGTAAGCAGGGCTATCTGTCCGTGGAAACAGACACAGCTGAGTAAGCATTGCAACAGCATCTGGAAACAGGTTTTAAATTTATGACTGTTCATACAAAAAAATCTGTGGAAATTCTTCCTAGCAAATCATGTAGTTCATGGGTTCAGTGAAGTCTGAGATTTAAACTGCAAATTCTTCCTGATAATGAACTGGTCACATGCAGGCCGCAGACAGGGAATGATCCACCCATCCTGTGTGGAACAAAATTACTTGTCAGGCTGTTTGCTTACTTGTACTGTCCCACCCTCAACAACAAAAAGCAAAATAATGCCTAACCTTCTAAAAGATAACATATTTGCTTCCTAACTGTGAACATGTATTTTTGGAGTATAGCTTTTGTCCATGGAGGTGGCAGCTTCTTGCTTTGTCTTAGTCTACTCTTTTTTACTGATTTTGATACTGCTCTTCTTAAAACTGCTGAGATTATTCAGACCAAAATGCCTCTACAGGAATTCTACATATGTCGCATACATTACGTTATTTCAGGAGGGAATGGAAAAGAAAATCCTCAGCAAAATTGCTGCAGAAACCAATTTTTGTTCTTGCCTTCGTTGTTTTATATCCTCTGCTTCGCTGTGGCAGGAGAACTGAATGCAAATGAGAAAAAACAGCCCAATCCCAGACACCAGTTCTGTGGGATTTAATTTAGGAATTGAAACCTCAGCTTGAATTTTTTCTAGGAAATTTGCAAGTCAGATTTTTTGAAAAATCCAGACTAAATATTTCTTTTTTAGGCAGAGGTGTGTTTTGGCTTTATCTTATCTACAATTTTTTTTGCAGAGGCTGGTGATAAAAGGCCCCCTGCTTTGGGACTCTTTATGAGGATGTGACATCATCTCTCTGTGCCGCTGTCTCTCCAGGTTCTAGCAAAAGGCTTTAGAAGTTCAGGGCTGTCTCCTCTGCTCCAGTTGCAGAATGCAGTTTTCTCTTGTTTTCTGTCTCTTCTTTCTCCACCTTGGCAGAAGCAGCCATGCAAATAGTGCACACATGAAGGGTATTTTCTGAAATCTGTGCCAGTATTTTGTATATTTTGTAATTAACTTAAGACAATAATGCTCTCTTCTAGGAAGGAACATGTTTTTCACCCTGCATTGCTAATGCTTTACACTTCAATCAGAAACAGCAGAACCTTTTGTGGGGAATTATTCTATAATGTTACAAGTGTTTGATCGTTTCTTCAAGGTGATTCTTTAAATGAGGATGCAGATGCGGCTGTTTCATTTGAGAGGCCCATTAAAATCTTTACTCACTTTTTAGCTCTGGAACTGGATGAGTTCCTGTTCAGGTCTGCTGAGCTGGGAAAGGTGGGACAAATGTGTTTGCATTTTAAGTAACTTCCACCAGTAAATCTGATACATCCCTGAGCTCTGAAAGTTTGGAAAGGAGATAATATTAATTTTGTCTGGGTCATTTCCATCATGCAAGTTGATAGCCACTTTGCTTTGTAGCTGTTTCTGTGTACCAGACACCAGTTCCTGGGGTGTGAAAAGCCAGACTTTCTCATCTGCTGTTTGAGAGTAGGCCTCTTCCCAGTTTCCATAACCCTGCTCTAAATTCCTCATGTATTCATTTATTTCCCTGTTTTGACCATATCCTTTCCCTCCAGCAATAGTACGGGAACTTCTGCTTGATCCACAACCCCTAGTTTTGTAATTTTGCTACAGCACCCTCGAGCCAGTAATTTATGCAAACATATAATGTGCAAATTGGATTGGTTTTCATGGAATAAATACCAGTTCTACTCTCCATTAAGTGTGAGATTAGGCTGTTCAGCAAGTATGAATGAGCACTGGAGTAATCTGCCTCCATTTGGCTGGGTCCTCTGGAACCCTGGAAGAACAGGCCCGACAAGCCCCTCAGGAGCAATTGTTCCTGCCTTTCTGCTCAGGGAGGGACTAAATGACCTCTCCAGGTCCCTGACGGCTCCAGGCTCTGTGTGTTTGATGATGACTGTGTTTCATTGATTAACTTGAGGTTTTGTTTATAGATAAAAACAGCACACACTGAGATAAGACAAGCCTGGACTTCAGAGCTTCCCCTTTTGAACCAGAGCTAAGAGAGGGGATAACTTTCCTTCCCTTTTTACCATGTCAGAATAACCTTTCTTCTTCCCTTCCACACCTCCTACCTGTGCCAGCTGTGCTCAGGGCAGGGCACCCTCTTTCCGTGCTTTTTCTGCATTTGATTTTTCATGGGTCACTTCCTGTGTGAGCCTGTCCAGTTCTGCCCTAAGAGTTAAACAGTTTCCTGCTGCACCTGCCCTGCTCCTTTGCTCCCCTCAGCTGCTGAGGGTTTCAGTCTACCACAGAAGAGGGATGGATTTTTTTTCTGGACTGATGTTTCCTGTGGCTTGAGCATTTCTCTCAGGTGGCTTCCATGTAATTCTCATCTGAAGGGTTGCTTATTCTAGCCCGAGTGCCCAACAGAAAGCAGTCATCTTAATACAGAGGTGTCTCGAGTAGATTGGCAAGTATCCTAAAAAAATACAGTGTTATTAAAACATTGTCTACCTTGCTCACTCACCAAATCTTTAAATGTATCTTGTGGGTTTTTTTGTTCTTTCTGAACATTTTTTTAGGGTTATGCTCTCTGTGATCATAGGGTGTTGCTGCCATAGTAGTGGTTCACACAAAGTCCAGAAAATCTCAGCCCAGCTGATGTAGTGATCCCTTTCTGAGCAAAATACAACTTCAGTTTGGTTATTTAAATTAGACTGCATGCTTACAATATAGACCTAATTGATAGGCATTGATATTTATGAACAAGTCTTAGAAAAGTGGTTTGAAGAAAGGAAGCCTCCTAAACTGTAATCTCTTTTAGGTTCTTTATGAAATGGTACCCTCATGTTTCAAGGCAATTTTGTGCCAGTACTTTTAGTGCTTAAACTAATCCATTGAGGAAGGCCAGAGCCAAATTGTTAATATAATAAATACTGAAAGCAGATTATTTTACTCTTTGAATCTATTCCTACAGTGCTATACAAAGACTCCCCCATTGGTTATTAAGAATTTAGGACATGGATGAATGTCAGTGAGAGTTGTGGAAATAATTCCTTTGACTTCAATTGGATTAGTATCAGTTTCTTATTAAATAATTGTAGGAAATCACTGTGTAGGAGCTGTGTTGGTGAAATTCATAGAAATATGAATCTAAAAAGGTTAAGTACCAAGACCGCTTCCTTGTTGTGGGAGACAGACAGGTGAGATACCTTCCACAAGCTAACTAAGAAATACATCTCTTTTAAAACATTCATAAATGCTTCAGACATGCAACATTAATAAAATCAATGTTCATAACTTTACTGAATCAGGGCCTGGGAAATGTCTCTGGATTATGCAGATCTGCTGTCACACAGAAGGCCTTTCTGTTACTGCATTTGAGGTAATAATTTGCAGAAACTTCCTACTTCATGAGAAAAAGAATTTAATGATAGACTATCAGATTGTTTCCAGATGCATGAGCAGCTATACTTTGTTGAACCTCTGAGAAAATGGTCCCTCACATTAATAGCCCATAACTAAGCATCTGTCAAATTACTTAATGCTTAGGTATTCTTCAAGATTTCTCTTCTTTCCAAAAAAATAGTAATTGATGTAGACTAAAGTAATAGTTTTCTTGAAGGAAAAAAAGTTATGTCAGGTATTGGAGAGCTGGTGTAATGACCAAATTAAATCTGATTGTATTTTTTGCTTTGCCGAATTCTGTATTTTTAGGAATTATATTTATCACTAAAGAATCAAAATACCAGTTATTGGTCTCAAATGACACAAAAGCAGATGCTTCTATTTTATAATTCAATAGATTGATCTCTTCTAATTTTAGATCTCTGATAGAAATACATACAGTATTCAGCCACTGAGAGTGTTTTTGCATCATCTTTATTTCCTTTTGACCCCCACTGAACTTTAAAATAGCCATGGGGCTGTCCTCAATTAAGGAAAAGATTGATCTTTCATAGCCAGAAAATACTTTTTATTTACAGCTGAAGAGTACAGAGATTTTTTTAGGGACATTGCTTAACATTTCCATATAATTGAGTTTGAAGAATGTTTAAAATAGCACTGTAATTTTGAAACACTATTGGGACAATAGGAAAACTCATGTGGAAGTTTTTATAGAAGACAAAATGAAGACTCAGCTGTAGGTTTCTTCAGCAGTATATTAACTGTATAATTAGGTAAAAGCAGAGACTCTTTTCTTTTCTACTTGATTTGTGGCAGAAAGGAATTTTCTGTTCTGGTGGTAGCATTATGCAAAAGAATATACATCACTATTCAAACCATTGTAGTTTAATGCATATTTTAAAAAAATATTTGCGTTTTTAATATATTTTCGAAGATTCTCTGTGCAGCTTCATTTCTGTTTTTCAAGTCATAATGGGGTGATAATCATTGTTCTTTCACGTGAATGGCAGTGGACACCTATCAGAAACATTTTGGTATTTGTTTAGGCCAAGGCTGGCCACAGAGACAAAAAGTGTTTTCAGCCAGCTCTCTCTTTTTCTCAATGTGAAAAGGAGCTACTCCATAGTGACAGCGTAATTCCAGACAGCAGGGTGGTTGGAGAAGAGCAGGTCATCAGAATTCCTGGAGAACAAGTGATCACATTTTTCTTTCACCATTTGGTGGCGTTTGCCTCCCTCTGGGCGGGTCCTTCCATCTCCGACCTGTTGGAGCCAGCTCTCCAAGAAGGGGCTCTCCCCCAGCTCCACAGAACCTGTGCCCTCATCCCACAGTGACTTCCCTGGCTCAGAGCAAATTGGGCCTGCATGCTGAAGCAGCATTTCATCTAAAATCTTCCTGGCTTTCCAGTGTGCTGAATCAATACAGATACTCTCGAGAGTTCCTTGCAGAGTTGCTGCTTGGCAATGCCCAGACCTTTCAGGAGGTTTGTGTTGTCCAGTGTGCCAGGCAGCCCTGTGTACACAGTGCCTGCTGAACTCCTGCACTGGCCCCAGTGCCTGGCTGCACAGGCACTGATGAACAGGCCCTGCACAGCCTCTCCCTCTCTGGGTTTTACACAGGACGTGTCAGGCACAGGTAGGACCCTGCTTTAGTACAGCTTGGGGACAAGGTAAGCAGCAGGGTGTGTCTGTGTTCTTCATGTGTGCAGTTCAACACTGCTTTAAAACAAGAAAATGGAGAATAACGGCGAGGGGGTTGTTTGAGGATGTGGCTAAATTTCACTAAGAGGTTGTGTTTCTTCAGGCTAAGTTCAATACTAGAAGCAAGGTTTAATCAATAATACAGCTCTGCACAGGTCTGATTGATTGATTCAGTCTTTCATGTACTCATGAGATGGAGGACTGAAATACAAAATGTTCCCTGGAATAAGCAATGGATGGTCCTTTTCAGGTAAATGGCTGTTCTCTCTCCTTGGGGCAAAGCCCCACGATGCTTATTATTATGATTTCTTATTCTTCTGCACACTACATTGTCTCATAAGATAGGCTCTCACTTCCCACATCATCCTGGTGATCATTCACTTCATCTGTTCCAGCCTCAGTTGCCCTCTACCAAATAGGAGAAATCTGAATGGCACCTTCTGTTTTGAAGTGAGTTTTCCTCTAGGTCATGGGCATGACCTGATCATTGCAAACAGAATTTCAGAAAAAAAACTTAGCAGAGTTTCTGCATAGCAAAACTCTGGAAACTTGGGCTGATGAAGTATCAGCCCGGCCCTGGATACTGCTTCCTGTACCAGATAGAAGTCTTCTAAGATTAACTTTAATTTTTCCACATGAAACTGAATTTAACTATGCTTATGCAACCAATTTATGCTGAAATATATATGTAAACATAGTACTAGGAAAAAGGCACTTCTGAAGGGCTTCTGAGGATATGTATAAATTGCTAAGGGCACACGGAAGATGTGTATGTTATGTAAAGATGTGTATGTTATGTAAAGGCAAACTACTGGTCTCCATACCTTTGTGTAAAAAGGCGTTATTAATGGTTATACAATAATTTATTTATAGTATATTATATAATGCTCTTTGAATTCTGGTGACAAAGATTTCTGTGAGTCCCATATAGGCACTAGGATGCACTTCAGTTTGGTTCACTTACTGTTTACTGGGATTTCAGTTCTGCTCTCCTCTGCCAGTAGTTAATTAAAAACTTCCATATTACTTGGCTACCACTGAAAGAATGTAGCTGAGTGGATAAAAGTTCCATCTCTGCAAAAGTTGGGATATTTTTATTCACAATGTTCCCTTCCATGTAATATTGGTGCTGATATTTTTATCTCTGTCAGCCTTAAACTCCAGAATTTTATTTGATAGTTTAAGAATATTGCATGATTTTAAAAAACCCCAACTAACCAACCAAGACCAACCAAGGAGGGGTGGCTTGCATGCAGAATTTTAAGATTGGCAAATACTGGGGTTTTTTTATTCTGGTTATTTTTGTTCTTATTACTTTCCCTTTCTTTTGGATATCTTCCTTTTTTTAATGTCTTGATATGTTAAGTATGTTCAGCAGTGCATACAGCATTTGAGAGGTTTTCTGAACACACTCTTAAGTTTTAATTAACTGAGTAGCTTGTCGGTATCTCTCTATGTACTCTGAGCTAGGTAACCATCTCTGGTGGCTAATTCACTAAGAAGATTTTTGTTTAGCTTTTAAAATTCAGTTACTAGAAAATGACCTTTCAAATAGAAATAGGTGTTGGTGAAGTTAAATTAATTTCACCTAGTCTACATTAAAATTGTCAACTACAGGAATCAGTGTATCTGCTTGATTGGGTTTTATTTCAAATAAGAGAAAAAAATCTTTCACCACTGCAGAGCATTGGTAGAACTCTAACCATGTTAATGAGAGAGTATTGTCAGAAATAGCCCAAATCAGAGCTAGGTTAACCATGAAAATTGTATAACTGGGACTAATTTGACTGCTGTTCTCCTGGGTTCCTGCCTTGGATGTTTAGACTTCAGTGTCTTGGGAGGAGGAGGTACAGCTGTCTGTATTTTGTTCATTTTAACTAGAGAAATACCTGATTTTTTTTTTTTTTCCTAAAATGTCCTGTGTGTGCCTGTGCTTGGCCTTGTTTGCAAAGCAGATAAGTTTTCTGATTTGCCAGCCCTTCTCTGACAAGCGGGAAAACTCAGTGCAATTCCCAAGTACCACGAGGCAGTCATTTATTTGTTTATCTGCCTACACCAAAACAAATCCCAGCTGGTGGCAGCAGGTTGGCGTGGAGCCTGGGGCGGGCACAGATTCCCCCTAGAAAGGTTATTAATATCCTTGAAGTAAAACATTTATTGAAATGTCTTAATGGGGGAGATAAAATAAGTTTCTCTTGGAAAAGTAAGCTTCTGTTGTAAACATTTGCTGAGTTATCACTGCGTAGCAAATCTGCCTTGCTGATTGACCGAGCTGTATTTACAGGTGTGTCACAAGTACCCTGACACAGCAGAACCTTGAGCTGTGTTCACAATGTCCAGAGGTCTCGCTGGGGCTGAAGGTCACTCAGCATCCCTGAGTTGAAACAGGGACTTTGTCTCCTTATTCCTGATTATTCATAGAACATGCTGCCTTTTTTTCTCACGTGCCAGAGTTATGCTTTAGCAGATTTCTCCCGTATGAAGCTTCTTTGCAATCTCAAATGTCAGCTACAGATCACCAGATTCGTTTCTAAAATGAATTTTAATGTATCATAATCCCTTCTTGTTCTATTTATATTTGACTGTCTTGAGCACAGAGCCTCTTGATTCAAGATACTGTCCAAATCCTGCCTTTAATCTGTTTGTGGTTATGTTCATAGTGTCAGTTAACATTAAGAAACTGTACATGGGCTTAAAAATATATTTTATAGATAATCACTAAATAGCACTGAACGTTTTCTTTGTAGAAGCAAATACCCCTCTTCCCCCAAGAATATACAGAAGGTTATTTTTTCTAATAAAGATACAGACCAGCCAGTGGACATGGAATATATTTATATATACTTTGAGCTGAGGATACTGGAGTGGCAGACAAGGAAGTGGAGTATTTTATGTATGTGAGGAGCTTGGGGTGTGGTGAGCAAGGAGAAAGGGCCAAACTGGGAGCCAGTGATGTGTAGTGGGAACACACACCTTGAGCATGGCAGTGGGAGGCAGCTTTCACTTGGTCAGTGATGTGTAAAGGCTAGAGAGGAAAGCAAACAGCTTATTGCACACAGGAGCCTGGGAGAAGGACTGTGATAAGAAGTTGAACAAAAAATAATTATGAGAAGGAACCAGAGTAGAAGGGATGTGGTTGGCTTTTTACAAGAGTCAAGAAAGGAGAGTGGGGTCTGGCAGCCTTCCTCATGCTCCACCCTGAGCAGCCTCTGGAGCCCACCAGGATGGCAACTGCTGGGCACCTCTTCTTTCCCTGCCAGAGCAGTCCATTGCCTTTAGCCACTCCTGATGCTGCTGAGTACTGTGGCTTTTAAGGTTACTTGGTTGGGTTTTTTCCTTCAAAATACTAAAAAAAAAAATTTAACTCCAGTTTGGAGTGCTTGGGTGTTTTTTTAATATCATATTGTGAAGAACAGTCAAAATCACTCTAAGAAAGAGATGAATCTGTTGAGTAAAAAAACAATGGTAGATATTTACTGTAATGATTTGGATGCATTTGGGAAGTAGCAAAAGATAGCCCGTCAGTGCATAATAATTATTTTCCTGTTTGTGTTAGCACAGCCTTGTATGGTCACACTTGTAATTAATGTTACCACTGAGGTGGAATTGTGAAAAGGTTGTGCCAGCCAATTAAAATGGTAATATGACTTCAGAATCTGTGTGTGATCACATTGATTCCTTTAGTGGAAAGCTTCTCTGTGACCTTTTCCAAGCACATACTGTACTTCTCACACTTTTGTTGATTAATCTTGTAGAACAGTATTTTAAATTGTCACACAGTAGGCTTGTAGAATTTTATAAATTGCCTAAAAGATGATAAAAGATACTGTGATTTTGTGATAAAAGAGCATTAGAGCACTGCCAGCAGATCATGAAAAGTGCCTCTGAAAGCCTACTGGGAATCCCCCATGGCAGAATGAAAATCGCAGCAGAGCGATTAGGATGAGGAAGATGCCTTTTATGACGACACAGGTATTTGTTGTGGTGGAAAACTTGTTTTAAAAATGTGATACAGTGTTAGCTATCGAAGAAAATTCAGAACAAGAAAAATTTATAGTTCATAAAGTACAAAAATATGAGTAAAAAGACTTCTTGAGATTTGGAGGAAAGCAGTCACTACAGCAGACTCTGTTAAACCATGAAACATTGGGCATGAACTATTCCTCAGATACTCAAATGTGAGAGAGAGAACCTAAAGCAAAATTCCACACTGGAGCCCAACACCTCTCAAGCTTTACAAGCCTGAAGCTTCAGATAGAAACCAGTGAGTTAGGTGTGATGGAGTTTGACCTTTCTGGAGAGGGAAGAATGCTTGGGGAAGGGATTGTGCGAATGGATTTTAATTGTGATGAAAAAATGCCTTTGAATCTCATAAGGGCAGGAAATTAATGTGGTGACAACCTTTCTGAATTTAATGAGACTCCTTGGCTTATAGAAGAGAGGTAAATGCAGGTGCAGTGCTTATTGCATTGTTGCTTATTGCAGTGCTTATTTGAGTCATCTCTTCCTCTTTCAGGAAATTAGAGGAATGTACACTAATTCCTTAAGTGTTTCTTGATAGGTGACAGGCTTTGCCTTGCTCTGCCAAGCTGGGCAGTAGGTCCCTTAGCCTTTGGACCGCTCACACTGTTGTGCATGCTCTGTACTGGGTGATTCTCACTCACCTCCTGCATACTCCTTGAGATGAAGTTGGGGCTGAGTCTTCTCTTCAGAGCTCTCTTAAAACGTGGGGGTTTTCTAAGCAGTCTTTGCTGGCAACTAAACACTGTCACCTTCCCATCCAAGTATCGTGATCAATCACCCCATGTGGCATGGCCTGTGAGTGAAATAAACCCAAAGTGAAAGTATTCCGATTGAGGCCTATGGGTTTATATGTGGTTTATATTCTTCATTCACTGGATATTTGATTTTAAATTCTAAGTTCTCTTAACCATCACAGGCCGCTTAGTCTTTCCTTTTGTTTTTTTCTTTGTATTGCCTTGTCTCCTTGATTATCAAATTGCTGTAATCAAATTTCCTTCTGTGAAATACCTCGGTACTTATCAGTAAGGGCTAGATCTTCCAATTCATCATCTTTGGGATTTTTCTCATGTTTTGAGTACTTCTCTGATGCTGGAAAGGTTGTGCTTGCTGGAAGGGAAATAAAGGGCCGCTTGCTGGGCCGTGTGTGCTGTGAGGTTTGTGCCCCTGCTGCAGGTGTGTGCTGGGCAGGCAGTGGGTGGCCACGTGAGCTGTGAGCTCACTGCTTGGTGTTTGAGGTGGACTCCCTGCATTGCTGTTCCCACAGCGGGAGCACCTCGGGGAGACGGCGGTACCGGAGCTGGTTGTGCCTCTGCCGTGCCGTGCTCCGAGTTGCTCAGATGGGCTTTCGTACACATTTCCTTTGCAGCAACGATCACCAAAACCTGACAAGAAGGCTGGAATTTTGTCTTGTTTCCCATGGTGAGTGTTTTTGGAGAGACCTCATCAGAGACAACTGTTTCCTTCCTGTACATGCCTCTTCCCATCCTAGGCAGAGGCAGATGAAGCTGTGGTGGATGCCAGACTGCTTTACTTGCCTCTTCCCTAAAGGGTACTAAACACATCTGGTGAGCAGGGTATTGTGGAAGCACATTTCTGTGTGCAGTGAGTGCCTGAGGGAACACTCTTGGAAATTCATAAATCTCAGCTGGAATAGTCAGGAAGCCTGTGGTGGCCCAGAGAGGCCACAGTGCTGCTGGCCTTGCTCCAGACAGGTAGAGATGGGACTACACTGGTCTTGTCTGGGCTTGCTGTGACATCTTGTGGGCCTGCATTAGTGCCATGTGGAAGGTCAATTTAACTTGCTTTTTGATGCTCTTGCCCATTATGTATGATAATGAGTACGCTGCTGTGCATCAGCAGAAGTGGTCTGAACTTTATCAGCATGTTTTACTTGCTGGTGCAGGAAGATGTGTGTGAACATAGAGGAATGTAGCAATTATTTGGATACTGCTGGAGAGTTGTTCAGCATAGCAGGTACAGAGGCTTATCCTTATGACCCCTGCATAAACTAATGGCCCTGTGAGTTTTGTCACACAAGGGACTGTGGGGAGTGTGCACAATAAGACCAGAGTCTGGGAGCAAAGAGTAAGATTGGATTAAGTAATAGGGTAGGCACACCCAAGTTTTGAAAACATCGTAAATATTTAATCAGCTGAATGTAAGTATATCCCTTTTATTTGAATATACTTCCAGGCTACCTATCTTGGATTTTCTTTAGCCTCAAATCTGAATTTCTGCTAAGAAGATAAAGATTTCCTTGTTGGATCAGTTTCCCATGACAAATTGTCTAATTTATGCTACAACTCTGGGTTTTGCAGTCTTTGGATCTGATGACTCTGCCCTATTAAAGGTAGTATTAGTGAGTCCTTTCAAAGATCTCTCAGATCCACTTCTGAAGACTTTCTGCTTCTGGTGCTTTCCCCCTACAGCTGAAGTCCAGTTGAATGAGCACAGAGGTGTCATGCAGTGGCAGCAGACAGTGCTTCCACACCTTGGCTTTGCAGCCACATGGGAAGCCTTGGGAAAGCTTGTAAGCTGCACCCCTTCTCTGGCAGCTCTCCACCTGTTCCTATGCCCTCTTTAGAGTTCTTTGTACATCAGTGGGTGTTAATGATGGACAGTTTGCAGTGGAAATTAAGTCCCTCCTTGCATCCTGAGTGGCCAACTGATGTGTTTCCCGCAGGGGATGTGGTGTGAGGTCCTTGACTTGGTGACTCACCATTTCCAGAGGCACCTGCTCACCAGATCCATTTGAGGCAATCTGGAACAATCTCTCAGCCCACACAACTGTTCTTGTGGGTATGCAACACCTTGCTGAAATTTTAGGGTAACTTGGTATAATGACTGAAGCACAAGCTGGCCAGTCTCCAGTCTGGTGAGCCACTCTGTCAGTCAAGTAGAACTCCATTAAACTATCAGCTTCTGGTTTGAGTATTCCTATATGAAAACAGATTTTCTTTCCAATATTCACAAGTTTGACAGAGAGCAAAATATTTCCATTTCCCCCAGCAAACAGCTTGTCCTCATGTAATGACAGTTTTCCATCTGCAAGAACTGCCTTTTTGATACCACAAACCACCTGAGGTGAAAATGTAACTGACTTGCTTTGCTGTAAACCTGCCAAAAGTAAAATTATTTTTGCCTGTAGCGAGAACTGTTTTCGTGCCAGTGTATTTTCCAACTTTGCTAAAAGTTACATACTTCTGATTTTATCAGAACAGAAGAATAGCTGTAGTGTATCTCTTGGCAAATTAGCCTATTTTATTGTGAATCAAGGCAGCAGTTTTATTTGGGACTTCAGGCTTCATATTCGCAGAAGAAATCTCTGGTGTGTCAAATTATGCCTTGTTGGTACCTGAATCTGAGATTCTAAATCTGAGGTAAGACAGAAAAGCAGATCCATTTCTGGAAATAAAGGGAACTGCAAGTTTGCATTTTCAGGTCCTTTTGAAGTCAAGGCATTTTTGTTTTGGTTTAGTAATACAGATTTAAGTATGTAATGCATTCATTTTTAAAATACTTGACCTAGAGAATCATTTATTAGTTACAAATGCTCCAGTTAGAGAGAGATTTCCAGTGTACATAAAAAGGACATGGGAGAAAAAGGGAACAAAATTATTTCTGTCTTTAGAGGTCTGCATTGTAGTGTTTTGGCCACCATCATGTTCTGACAGACGCTGGGGTCAATCTCAAATGTAAATTTTTTTATTTTAAAATAATAGAGTTTCATGCTGTACTTAGAATTGACTTCCAATAATGGCTTATTTTTCCCATGCACTGTGATTGTCCTTATATTAGGAGATATTTAATAAAAAGGCATTACTTCCCCTGACCTTGCCAGCATTCCAAAGGATTTGGCAAGTTGTATCATGTCTTTAATCCAGTGCAGCATCCTAAATTCTGAAGAAGTTCTCTCTTGTGTGCCCGTGCAAACTTTGGCCAGCAAGGGGACTCTGAGAACAGAGTGCACGCCACAGAAACCTGCAGGCTTCTTCCTGCTCTCTGATCTAAACCAGGGGCACTGCTACAGAGTTTTCCTTCTCAAAATCTTACAATTTTAAGAATTTGTTGGTGTTAGGTAAAGCTTCTTCCTTGCTGTGCTTCCTATTTATGCGAAAATCCATCTGCCATGGTTTCTTTATGCCTTTTCTTCCCCTTACCCATGGCAGCATCTCACTTGCTTCTGCTTGCTGATGTTACTGCCCAGGAAGGTGATTCCCCCATGCAAGGCAAGGAGCAGTGGCTCTGTCCTTGTGCTGCTGCACACCCTGTCTGTGCCCTTCCCGTGCTCCCTGAATCCGGGGGTGCTCATGGTGGGGCTCGGGGGCACATCCTGCACTCCTGCTTTTTTGGGTTCCCCCAACCTCTGCCGTGGTTACAGAGGCTCTGATAGGAGAAAGGAAATTCAAGTATCTTTCCTAGTTTGTTGCCACTGCAAGAATGGAGAGCTCTTAAATGAGTGAGAAATACAAAGTGAGAAAAATATGAATATAAGATACCCAAGTAGTCATCACAGTTGCTTCCTAGAAGAAAAATATTGATCCCAGTGAAATCAACATCAATATCAGTGTCTCTGTTGATTTTTGCAGAGCTGAGAAAAATTTCAGCATGGAATAATAAGCCTTGGCTGCCTCTTTTCCTGGTTCTATTTGAATTTCATCGAGTCAGGAATATCAGCTACAGCACATTAGAAAAGCCAATCTATATTCTGACCAGCTATGGACTTGGTAATTTGACAGTGCTTTAAGTCAACATTACTTTAAAGTATTTTTAATCACAACAACATGAAAAATAGCATGGAATATTATTCCACTAGGAAATGAATGTAAAACTGTGTAAAATGGCAAAAACCCTAAACCCTCTGCTAGAAGAGACTCTCTTTAACAATATGCAATAAAGCTTAACTCTGTGACAGTCTAAAAATTGACAGTTGGATCATCTTGAAATAATACAGTGAGGGCTCTCCAAATCTAGTCCATCAACAACTGCTGGATATCAGGTGCCCTAGAAAAGGCATTGCAATCACCCAAGTTATAACAGGCATTCAGCATTTCAGGATAGATCAGTGCAGTAGTGTTTGCATGGTAAACATGCAGACCAGTGTTAAATCGTGTCTTGACTTCTATTGAACCAACTAAAATGTTCCCCAAATTAAAATATTTAGAACAGAATATTGTGTCACAAGAAATTAATTAAAAGAGACATTCCACATATTGATGTATATTATATACATAAATCATCTTGAAAGTATTTTGAGTGTCACACTGGATATAAGCAAAGAGACATTACATTTTCTGTGTGGAAGAGTTATTAGGCTGCAGCCCCAGATTGGGGCTGTGGTTGTTTTGGTTTTGACAGTAAATCATTTCAATAGAGACAGAATGCAAAATGTTTCAAGCCAAACCTTTAGGGAAATATATAGGCATTGTCAGCATATCCTTAAATATTCTAGAAAAGAAAAACAAAAAAAATGAGAGGATTCATCATTAAGCGAAGGACAGTCTCAGTCTAGAATTTCTGGTGGAATTAAAACTGCTGTGGTACTAGTACCAAATTATAAAGGTCACAAGGGTTTTTTCCTTGGATCTGTAGGTCTGAATGATGGAACAGTAATGCCACGCTTGCCTTGGATGCCAGCAGTAATACAAAGGAGAAGTTTCATTAAATAAGTTTAGTATGAGGATCCTTAAATATTTAGTGGTTTTAGCCGGGCTGAATTGATGCAGTTCTTACCTCAGTACACAGCATTTACATTACTGGGAGCAGTTGCTTTGCTGGTTCCTCAGTGTTGCTTTGCAAGGCTGTGCTTGTTCTGAATCAGGGTTCAGAGGAAGGTCTGTGGCTCTGTCACAGGGAGGGTGTTTGTGTATTTTCATAGTAGCCTGTAAAGACAACACAATAAACCTCTCTACTCTTTAAAATAAAATTTTAGTTTGATGTCAAAGTGGCTCCTGTTTAGCAGCACAAAGTATTAGGCTGTCAAGTTGTAATACATGGTAAAAACAGAGATTTAAAGCACTTATCACTGTTCTATTCCAGTCAATTCTTAACAATAAATTTTTTTTCACAAACTGTTATAACACAGTTCCAAATGCATGTAGTTGATCTATTGAGTAGCTTTCTGGCAATACCCAGCTGGTTTTGGGTGCCTTGTAAAGACGTTCTGACTTCTAAATCTAACTTGTAAATCTATCCGGTAAACTGCAGTTGTATAGTAAAATTACATTTGCTCAGTCTGTTTTCATTTGGGGCAAAATTTCTCTCCCTCTGGAAGCAGAAGAAATGTGGTTTAAGTGTTCATAAATGCATATCCTTGTGGTGGACAGTCCCCATATCTAGGGAGAGGTCTGGATGAAGTTACTGTTGGAACCATGGGCCGTGTTCACAGACTCAGGCAGCCTCTGAAAATCCCATTGCTTTCTCTTTACCATTCTCTATCTGTATGTGCTGTTCCAAATCCCTGAGACCTTCAGCCACAGATTGTATCAATACAGACTTCGTAACTGAGGTTTGCATATAATATCTCAAGATTACATGGCATTTTTGCTTTCTTAAAACTAGTGTGGATCAAGAATCACCGTTCTTATGTGATTGAGAGCTTTTGTATTTCAATTCTGTTTTAACTACAAGTGGTAGATGAAAAATGTTGTGTACTCCTGTGTTCCTACATGTGAACCAGCCTTTCCTGCAAGCAGCCTGTGCTCTGATCTGCAGGCTCCACAGGTGCCATGGCAGTTGTTGTTGTAGCATGCCTAGCAAAAGTCAGTGGGATCTTCATGATCTTTGGTTCAGCAGTGGTGTCCTGTCAGTGGCAATGACCTGAGAACTGAAGTCTGTTATAGGTACCTTATTTTCTTACAGGCATTTGAAATTAATCTTTCCATGTCATGTGTAGGGGATCTTTATTGTCTTACAGACCACACCCCTGGTAACATCTTAAAAGCCTTTTTTTGCTGTAGTAAATAAAAATCAAACTGGAACTCAGAGCTTACTACAAACTGTTGGAAAAAAAGCCCAGAAAATTGCTGTTAGAAATCTCTTCATGTTTTGCAAACATCATCCTGCATTGCATTTCTGCCAGTCACAGTTTGTATGTTTGCTTGCAAGTGATGGATTTCAGAATTTGCATGGAACCATCGCTGTCATAACCAACCACAGCACTAGATGGTTACAAATCCTTGAAAGTATCCTCTCACAGGTAACATGGGTTTGTGTCTCCTTTTCACAATACCTGAAACCTAGGTTTCTTTGATTCAGGTCTTTATTTTCTCAGAGCCTTTTATTCAAATATATTTCCAGTATATCCTTACATAGAAAAGTTTTGGACTTGGTATTTATAAAGCTATTCCGGATCTGCCCTCCTGGGAATAGATTATTTTTCCCTTTGTAAATAACGGTCACATTAATCTTTCATTCTTTGGGGATCCATCTTTATTTTTCACTTTGAACAAAGTCAGGAGAATCTGCCTTTCATCCAGAAGGAAAAGCTGTGATAGCTCATCCCTGCCATTAGTAGCATTTTGTGCTCATTTGCATTTCTTGTGGTAACTGGTGCATTGGACTGACAGTGTCAAGGCAGGAGCTGTTGCCTGCCTGACCAGTTACTGGGGCTGCCTGTACTGCTCACCACTGCAGGAAATTGCTGCAGTCCCAGTCATGGCAGGAGAGAGTTAATGAGCATGGCTGGCTGCTTGGAAGAGTCTTGGGCTTTGCTTGCTTATTTGTTTTCTGTGGTAGAATTAATGGGGACAGATGTTCATTTGGGCAATATTAATAAGATCACTATCATAAAATCAGTGTAATAAATTGTGATTTTGAAAGTTTAGTCTTAGATGGAAACAGAAGATTGTAAGCTACATAGAGCTACTGTGATCTCTGCTTAGTGGTAACTGATGAGAAGTGGTGGGAGTCTACAGAAGCAGTTTCCAGGTGTTTAAGTGGTTATTAGTGTGAGAGCCTATCAGTGGCCTAGGAGGTGTATTAAAGGTTGTCAGGTGCTTGTCACTGTCTTGTTCTGTGTTGATTACAATGGGGGATTTTTGCAGGTACTGGAGAAATAGTTCTGCTGTTTTTCTTGTAATTAGCAGATTGGTATGGGAAGATATCAGTGGGACATAAGTGATGTTTCCTGATGTGCAGGAGGTAATGTTTCTGAGTGTAATCAGCAGCTTCTTAAAATGGATTTTGCAGCCATGATATGACAAGGTATCAAATTAAAGCACTTCAATAATTTAATGTAGTTTGTTTCATGTAGCTTCCACATATTACAGAAGGATTATCCATTCACTGCATAGTCATTTCAAGCCAAAACAAAGCTCTGTATGTATTCAACAATTTATGTATTCCTTTTAGTTAGGATTGAAAAGTAGCTGAAGATTTTCCTACGCGAGTCAGGTTAGTAACCTAATAAGTAAATAGTTTTATCTTTGTGAGTACACACATAATAGTTTATAAACTGGACAAAATGTAAATACAGAAGGCTGTTTCTCAACTGGTTAAAAAAAAAAGTATGATTTGCAGTGGGTTCATGTCTGTGAATTAGTATGTGCCCATTGTCCCAGAAATCTCAGTATCCAGATAGAAATGCCATCATTTATATCAATTCATGTATATAACAGAAGAGTGTCAAAGATGAAATAATCATCTGCAAAAAGGCTGCCTAAATATTTCAGGGCCAGGTTGAAGAATAGTAGTAGGGAATGTGAGTTCTCGGGGATTCTAAATAGGAGGATCTGTTTTCATTCTAATAAAACTGCCACTCCAGAAAGGGCAGTTGGAGATACCTAATTTATTAATTTATGATCTAATAAGGGAGAGCCTTCAGAGGTGGAAGACTACCAGTGATGGAGTGGGATGTCACAACTCTAAGTCTTCAGCCATTCTGCAAAAAAAGACAAACTCTCTCACTGGTGAGGCCTCTTCATCTGTAGCAGGTGCTCAACCCTGGTGTGTCTCTCACTGTGACATTCAGACATCCACCATGAAATTCCCTTTGCATTCAAGGGTAAATGATCTTACCAGTATTTGGTACCAAACTGGAAACATAGTGCATACTGGAGCACTCAGTCCCAGCTAAAAAGAAGAAAAAAGATGGCAAAAAGGAGAAAGGGATGAGGGGAGGACATGCACAGTCTGGGATGTATCATCATTCCAGAATTTGTCACCCCACACACTCAAACTGGAAGGTGTCTTGAGGATTCAAAAAACATCCAATGAGCTGCTGAGAAGGACAGAGGAGATACTTTATAACTGAGACTATGAGGAGCTGAACAACAGGTGAATGAATTTAAAGCCCCAAGACACAAAACTGCCACTAACATGAAGACTGGAACAGCAACTGTCTCAGGAAAGAGAAAAAAAAATGAGGTGGAAGGAGCAATGGTGATGGTGCAGTGAGCTGGAGGTGTCCTGATCCAGAAACTGCTGAGAACCAGGAATTGTGGGCCTGAAGTGAAGCCAAAGTGCTGCACCGAAGGAATTCAGTGGAAACAGAACACAAGTAGCAGTTGTCATCAGGCACCAAAGGGAGCTTGATTTGTGGTCTAATGAAATGTTCAGGGAACATGTTAATTAACTAAAAAACTTTATAAATGCTGACTGAACCGGAACAGGCCCTGAAGTTCTAAAGGACATTGATGGGGTATTATGAGGACAGTGTTGGGCAGAGACAGCTTGTGTGGAGTTTAACCTTAAACACCATGAATGATGTATCTGTGTGGGGCCAGTCCTGTGTGGTGCTGACTGATGGACTGAAGACAGTGAGGCTGCCTGGGTGCTGGATAACCTCATCTCAGCTGCCCTTTGCCAGATGATTTGTCAAGGTGCATTTCAGCCTGGGCTGTTCTGTGATTCTGAGCTGTGGAGCTGAGTCCATGTAGGTGGGAGGAGGCAGAGGTGGGATATTCTCCCAGAACAGGCAGAGTGCTGCAGGAGGAGCTGCCTGCAAATGGGAGCATGTCCCAGAGTAGCCAAACCTAAGCATCCTTGGGGACTGTGGGTGCAGGAAGGGACACAGCTATAAAGGCTTGACTTCACAGAGAAATTGAGAAGCTTTAGGAGAGCATCCAGACAAGAAGCAGCAGAGGATTACCTGAGGAACCACAGAGAGAGTCTGTAGGCACAACTAGAGACTTTCATTTCCTTATTGACCCCTCAGAAAGAGACGAGTTGGTGCTACCCTAAGATGCCTCTAAAAAGCCATCTCCTATGTTCTATTCAGTAACCAAATCAGACAGCATCTAGAAGGCAGATGCCAAGCTCTTTCTGACATATGACTACCTATATTCATTTTCATATGGTCCAAAGATGTTTTTCCTTTCATTTAACACCTCTATGCTTTTAATGAACAGTAATACATTAATGGATGGACCTGTGTTTTTAGAGTAGGTAACAGGCCAAAACCCCATAAATTGAGTCATGCTTGTATGAGTTAAGAATTAGAAGAACTGAGGTTCTTTGGATGTCTTACATCCTACAGGAATTTCTCCTGAATTTTGACAGTTCACCAAAACAATCAGTATTTTACAGCATTTTAACATCCATCCAGGTATGTGCCCTGCAGAGGAATTGAAGCAGTGGGGAAAATCACTGTGCTGCAACTCATACAGATTTTAAGTGTGCTCTCACCCTTCTCTTACTGCAGGAATGAAAGGGACCACAGGAGTATTTGGAGCATGATCCCCAGTGCTCTTTGTTGCTTTAACTGAAAATGTTCTTCTACAGTCGTAGGAGTGATATATTTATGATCATAACGGCTCACATTTCATGGTGAACATATTTGAGGTGATGGCAATTCTACTAAATACAGATTTCCTCTAAAAAGGTTTAATGTTGACTCTGTTAAAAGAGAGAAGCATGTTATGGGAGCAGATGGTGTAGCTTCTTCTTATTCTTGTTGCTGGAGTGGAAGGTTCAGAAACAATTTATTTTTTGAAGACCTGTGCTTTCTGTGGGAGTGCTTGGAAAGCCTGTGCTCTGTGCTTGGGTTTTAATACTTCACATGGGATTGAAAAGAATTGACCTCTTAGGTAGAATACCAAGTCCTTCAGAAATCTGTCTTTTTACTCTCTTTCTCCAAAAAGAGTAAGAAACAACTACTTAGGGCTGTTTTAGTGAGTATTTAACTGTTTCTCTGGAATGTTCTCCCCAGGAGGTAATGTAGGAATGTCACCAGGTTTAATGAGCCGCTGCCGAGGGCCCGCAGGGAGCCCCACAGGTACAGTGTGGAGTTAGCACAGCTCCAGGGGGTTGGAGTGCTGGCCCTCAGCAGGGCGGGCATGGAGCTGTGCTCCTGGCTGATCTAACCGGCTTACCCAGGACACTCAGCATACACCCGGAATTGGAGCATGCTCCAGGTTTTTTATGCATGTTTTAAACCAGCCCTTCTTCATGAGCTTTCAGTCCCATTCATTTCAGTGAGAAAAAAGGGTGTGTTTCAGTATTCTTAAAGCATACAGTGTAATTATTGGAAATGGTTGTTAAAGGAGGTTGCATTCCTTATGCTAGCATTATCTTGGGATAAAATATAATTACAGTCACAGAATTACTAGGAGAAATTACTTCAGTACTACATGTGAAAGACATAGTAATGAGGAGGTGTATTAGGTGAAATTACAGGAGAGAAATTGTAAGTGGTAACAGCAGACTATTTTCATTTTGAAATAGAATTACTTACAAGGAAATGTGTTTCTCTTGTACTTGTTAGCTACCTGCTTCTGGGTGGGAATATATTTTTAAATGCTTTTATAGATACAGGTAAAGCAGCTAATTTTTTCTTCCAAGATTAGCTAGAGAATGTTTTAAGTAGGAAAACTCGATTTCTGTCTCAGTTTTCAGATTTTTCTGTTGAAATGAAAATGTATCAGAAAAAATTATTATTATAAGCTAAGAAGCCATTAAAAAAAAATTACTATTATTAACATGTAAAACAATGAGAAAGTAAATACATATTATGTGTAATTTACAAAATGTAGTATTCTCTATTAATTTGGTTTTCTGGAAAAGCATTTGCATCTAAGGAGTTGGTTTCTATGGTAGACAGGCAGGAGGAGTATATCCTATCACTAACTAAGCAGCAAGGTGCATTTAAACACAAAAAGAATGTTGCTATTTCTTATGTCTACATATTAAAACCAGTTGAAAATATGTATATTTTAAAAATGCTTGCACTGTAAGAGTTCTCTTCTGTATACATGCATCCAGTTTTAGGTTCCACTTCTTTATTGCTTTTAGTGAGTGCTATTCCATGAAAGACATTCCAGACACATTATTATTGAGCTATACATTTTTATAGGATTTTTTCATTCTATTCTTAATTACACTGTTTTGACCCCTCTGTGTGAATGTCATGTAGAGGTCCAGAATGATAGTGCTGCTTTTTATTTTTCAATAGTTCCTAGCTTTATGTCCTAACAGAATATTACATTGATGTCCTGTAAGTATGCATACAAAAAGAGTGGAAACTCTTTGTCTTTTTAATGGCATTTTGGACAAGGAAAGAAAATAAACAGTATAAGTGTTTTTCACAGCCCATCCATCTTCTGGGCCCACCCTGGTGTGTAAGAAGAGGGGCACATACACTGGAGGAAAAAATCCCTTCTCACATTGCTTCCTGTGCAGGAGGAGCCTGTCATGGCATGTAATCAACCAAAATCAGGGTGTCATGCAAATACTCACGTGCTTGATTTGGGTCTCTCTGTATTTACATGTCATGGTGAAGTTTCCTCCCATTTGCCACAGTTAAAGCACAATTCTGAATCAAAGCTTTTCTGCTATAAAGAAAACAGACAAGTCCACTACAGACTAAAAATTTCAAAATGGAAAAAAACAATTAACATTTTGAGGACACTTGACCAGTTGTCTTGAAATTTTGCAGGACATTTGTCCTTACTCTTTAAAGCTCTGCGAGGGCGTTACAAATACAAAACCAGTCTAAAGGTAATGCAGGGAGAAAATTTGGAAATTAAAATGTCAGATGCACTTAGCAGTATCTCCATAAGAAGTCCATTCTCTGATTAAAGCCTGAGCAGTCAAAGCTTTGTGTGTCCAACATGCTTTTAGGCCAGATTTATGACACTTTGAGAAGTGGATCTGCTTAAAAGCCAAACCTGAGATAGCTTTGTTAGCTGTATTTCAATTAGTATGTCTTTCTTGAAAGCCCTAAGATAGTGCTAAGTACTTAAATATTCTCAACCCACTCTGGATCTGTAGAACTGAGGCACTGAAGAGAAAAATGAGGAACCCTTTAGTGGTCTTTAAAACATTATCAAAATCCCTAAGCTCTTAACTGAGTGTAAAATGATTTAAGAGGCTTGAAGCCTGCTGCTGCTCTATTAAATAACAAAAGTCAGTGGCAGTGGGTGTTTCCAGAGAGCTCTGGAGCACTGAGCAATCTGCAGTGCCTTCCCTGCTCTTCGGGGCTGACTGACCTGCAGGCAAAGGGAAGTTCTCCCTCTGCCCTCATTGCTCAGTATTTACAAGCTGGGTTTGGGTTTTCCCACTGATCTCCAGTGGCTGATCAAATGATGGGGGTGTGGATCAGGATTTAAAGCTGGCTGCATCTGAACCAAGTCTTCGTTCATGAATGCCCTGGAAATCTTGTTCTGTGGTGGCTCCTCATTGGAGTGAATGGTGGATACTGGGACAGTGGCAGTTCTTGAACATAACTGTCAGAACATTGTCATAAAAACCATAACAAGGCTTTAAGTTGAGGCAAATCAGTAAGAATTTATTTCCATGTTTCATTTGTGAAAGATGAATAGATTGCATTCCTTCTTTTTTTAACATCCATATAATTGTATAGTGATTTCCTTTCGCTTAGTTTTTCTTGTTTATGCTCTACAGATAACTTATTACATTTCTAGCTGCAAGAAGAAAACACAAACCAGGCTTTCTAGTGGTTTTATTTCCCACCTGTTCTGGGAAAAAAATATTTTTGCATGTATACATCTTCACAGTTTCCACTCTGCTGTACTTGTAAATAAGTTATGATCTCCAAAAGGGTATTTCCATTGCTAATAAGATTGGAAATACCTTTGCTGTGAGATATAAATAATTCATTGTTTTTCATGTTATCTGTTTGTAAGCAGAGAAACTTGTGTCTTTTTAATTCTTAAAATAGATAACAAAACTCCCTACATGTGGATTCATTTCCTTTGGAATGTTTTCATCTCCTATTTAATTTTTCACTTTTTAACTCCAGTTATTTTAGGGGTGGTGTTGAATTTGTGGAGGGTTTTTTGTGTTTTGTTGTGGAGTTTTTCTGTCCTTATTTTTTCTTTTAAACACTGGAACTCAGTGAATGGTATTTATGTGATCCTTCATAGCATCTGGTTTGATACAATCTGTGTAGCAGAGACTAAATTTCCACTATATTTGTCTGCAGCCTGGTGTAGCAAGGCCCAGAGACATCCAGTGGTCACAGACATAGAGGCCATATGGTATAAAAATATTAATAACCTAGGAAAATGACAGTGGAGCAATCATAAAATTGACATGAAATCACTTTGTCTTGAAGAACAGTGCCTGTTACTCTGAAATACCACTCAAAGCTTTCTTAAAGATCCATTTAATGCACTAATAAGAATATAATAATAGAAAGCCATTAAGCACTGAAAAGTAGTGCTGTAGGTGCCAAAGGCCAGTGGCAAGGGCTGGGTTGCAGCAGCTCTGGTTCTTCAGGTGGGAGGTTGTGTGGAAGCAGTGAGAGAATGGAGCTTGTCATGGAGCACACAATTAAACAAGTCACAGACATCTAAAGGGGATCTACTGCACCTTCTCATACAGTGTTTTACTGCTGCTTCCCCATAAAATGCTTTTCCTTTTTTTCTCCTTTTCCACAGAGCTGATTTTCAGCATTTTTTTCTTCATAATGCATTTTTTTATTTTCTTAGAGCAACTTCTGCATACTTCAGAATTATTCTCAGACTTGCAAGACTTGAGTTGTATTTAGTTCTGCTTTCTTTTCTTTATGTTTAAAGTACGTCTGTATTCTTTAAAGGACCTGGGTATCAGTTTCTCAGTTAGCCTCTATTTTATGGTCATCAGAAAATTAATGCCTGTTCTTTAAAAATAGATACCACCTACTCTCCAAAGTAATAGCCACCTATGTAGGTGCAACTGTTGGACAAGTATTTCTTGGAATGGTTTAGATTTAAGCTTTCATTTCTTTAAAGAAAAAAAAACAAACAACACCCCCCCCCCCCAAACAATCACTTATTGATTGCTCACCCAAAAATATCTCAATTTTGAAAACCTACTGTGCTCTAAAGTCTGATTTTCAAAGCCTCTGTTTTTGGTGATGTTAAAACCAAAGTGGAACAGAGGCTTACTGGCTTGATCCAAATCTCTTAAAATAGAGCATAATTACATTGTAGAGCATTCTCCTGTAAGTCAGGTAGAACAAATCTTCATGGATTATAATCTTACTCCAAGATCTGTTTCCCATCTCATGGCTAGTGGTCTGAATTATGTCTGCTTCCTTGTGTTGAAGCTTATGATTTATTTCCATTTCAACTTTGTGGGATAATAGAATTTCTCGCTGGTGTTGCTTGTGTATAAATCTTACACAGAAGTGGTAATGGATAGAGTTAGTGTTCACATTCATCCAAACTCATTTTTGCAAACAGCAGGACAGTGTCAGACAGTGTGTATTAACCTACTACAGAGGAGGGGATTAAGGGATTTGGAAAATTGGTCATGTATGGTTTAAAGGATCACTCGTATTTAGAGCAATGTGTTTCAACTGCAGAATGCTCTTCTTCCAAATCTTCCCACTGAGACTCCCATAAAATTCAAACACAGGAGCAATACAGTGAATTGCAGTAAAAACACTTCATCTTGTGCAGTGGACGTGGATCACACTGAGTGGACAATTGACTGCAGTGGATAAAAGCTGACCTGTAAAGCCCAAGCAAGTAATTCCAAACAGTTGCTCCTCGTGTCTGGTAGTTCCCCACTTGTTTTCTGTCTTACCAGTGTATGCAGCTGCTAATTCATATTCTGAGAATTAAAAGCGAGAACCTTAGCATGAAGACACCACTGAGAATCCTTTTAATCAGTTTATTGGAATCTTCACAGAAGTGAATGTAAAATATATTGGTGTGAAATATAGCTGAAGCAATATCCTATTGAAGTAAACATTGGTCAAATCAATCTCCTGTGGCATCTGTTTGGTGGCTGATACCAGAACTGACAGCCATAGAAAAGAATCTTGGAACACTTAGGGCTTTGCTGACTTGCAGATTTTTTTTCTCTCTCTCTCCCAGGTACCTTTCCTGTCTCTCCAAATACTCAAAAGCTAGAAACTTCCATAATTAGGATAATGATTTATGCCCTTCTCCATTTTCAGTCTGATCCTGCACTCAGCCCCATGACACATTATTTCTGCAGCAGGCAGGTGCCTCATTCATTGCTCAGGAGATCAGTGCTGGTGGCTGTGTGTGACAGAAGCTGGGACAGAGATTGAGTGATACCCAACCCTCAATAACTGTGCAATCTCACACTGGATGGATGAGATACAAATTTTACAGGAAGCCTTAATCTTAACAGTTCCTACTGATTTAGTATTTAATATAACTGTAATAACTTTTGTTAAAATATTTGATGGATTTCTTACAACTTTTTCAAGAAAAAACTGAAAAAATCACACCAGGATTGAATTTTTCGGACCCCTGGGATCCCAGCAGTCCCCAAGTGCAAAGTTTGGATTCTCCCTTACAGGCCTGTGCTCTGTGCATTGCTGAGATGGTGGCACTGGGGATTTCTCTTTACCTGCAGCAGTTCCAGGATGACAGAGAACACTTTAGTCTTAGGTTTCACAGATAATTGCTGGTGGAAGTTGGGTTAAATTACAAGCTGAGAAGAGAATTTGTACTGAATAAAAAATGCTCTGCCTGTATCTTCCAAGCTTTACATTTTTTCTGCACCGTGCCCTTCTATCCTGCCTCACGGCCAATTCTTTTTGGCAGACTCCTCACAGTATTCCCTTCTTCCTACCAAGGAGTGTGCAAGCCAGCCCCGCTGAGGATTTTTAATTACACTTCTACTCTTCCTGCCCTTTCAGCTGTAGCCTACAGATAGTTTTCTGAGGTTTTTGCCCAGGCTGTATGTTTGCTCTTGTTCTGTCCTAACAGAGATTTGTTGACACTGTCCTGTTGAAGGAGATGGGAAAAAGATGCCTATGACAGAAAGGACGAGCTGCTTTCAGATCTGTGTTCAGCAAGGTAAGAATAAGAAGTAATTTCTTGTGCAGTCAGCAACTCTTTTTGTATCTGGGATGTGTGGATGGAGGCAGCAGTTACTTTTCTCAGCTGTCTTACAAGATGCTTGAGCTTTAAAAAGACAGTCTGGGACAGATTCATGACCTGGGCTTTATGCAGAATCCTCACGTTTTTGAGAAATGTTGAATAGTTCTAAATGGATTCCAAATAATGAAAAATATCATTTTTTTAGTGCTGAGAGGAGCACTAAGGGTGCAATAGCAGTGTGAAATGTGTTTCTGTGGCGTTGTGGGATGTGCTGTGGTGTGTGGTTCTGTGGGCAGCATGCCCAGTGCTGTGTTCCCATAGGAGATGGTCATCCCGGGGAGGGACACTCATGGGCTGTCCCCTGCTGGGAGGTGTCAGTGATGTGTAGGGCATCCCCTGAAGGGCAGCACCCCATTTAAGCACAGTTACTGTGAAAGATTGCCTTACAAGCTGCTTCTGACATGTTTCCAGCTCTTACATACAGACTTTAATTTACTAATTACTTTCAGCTTTACTCTAATGCTCTTTTACTTTAAAACATCTATCCTTACACAGTGCAAATTTTTTTTTTTTTGCCTTAGTACTTAGCTAGAATTTTCAAATCTGAAGTGGTACATTGTCATGTTAAAATCAGCAATGTAAAAAAAAGTGTTTAGCATTCAAACTTACAGGGCAGAAAGTTATGACAAAGAGATATGTGCCACAGAAGGTCTGGGATAAGTAACCTGTGGCATAATTTCATGTAATCTAGTCTGTGTTCTTTATCTGTCATTAACTGGTAAGTAGAAATAATCTTGAACTTCACGGGGGAAAAAAGTGATTTATTATTAACTGTTTGTAGTAGGAGTCATGAAAACAGGTTGCCTGGAAAATCTGTACGTTGTGTTGGAAATATTTAAGAATACCTTAGGGACAATGACTTAAATAGATGTAGACAGCTGGCAAGCGGATAGGCTACATAACCCCTGTTTTTTGTTACTGAAAACTATGGAGGCATTGAAGAAGTAAAATAAATAATATGCAATATTTTTAGTTTCACATACAGAAATACAGGGAAATACTAGCACAACAGGTGATTGGGCATTTCTGTGCAGTTCCATTCCTCAGTAATACTACAAGTTCATAGATTAATTTGGGGTGCTCTGTAATGAATAAGAATAGAGATAAATGGAAAAAATGTTCTGAAATGTGGGCCTTTTCAATAACCAAAATCCACTTTTCACTCACTTAACTGCCCAACTCCATTGAAAGTCTCAGTTCCTGACACTGTTCCATAACATTCTCATACAGTTGGAGTAAGTTTAAATATTCCATATCTTTGCTGTACAGGATCATGGCACAGTTCAGATTCACAGCCTGCCCTCAGTCAATCCTTCTCCTCACCACTTTCTCTCTGACACCTCATAATGCCTTAAAACCTAAAGATGCTTCCCAGCAGTTCTGAGTTTAAGTTTATTAAAAGCACATGTTCATAACTCTGTATGGGAACACAATTTTCTCTTGGGGGTATAAAGGTAAAGAAATAAATGTGAATGTGACTTATTAGCCTTGTGATAGCAATCCATTTTCTTACCTTGCTGTTTCCCTAGCAACTGTTTGTAGTTGTCCCCAAAACGTGTGCTTTAAATAACTCTTAGAATGTTATTTCAGTCTGAAAGACAAGTGCTGTTGGTGCCAACCTAAGAAAAGCAGATTATCTATTGCGTATTATTTGAAACAGAAATATTGCCAGTTATTGATGTGCATGCCTCAAACCAGTTAATACTGGGATGCTGGTACGGGTTTCTTGAAAACAAGCTGCTACCATCTGGAAGTGATTTGGTGGTTAATTTTTCCCATCTCAGAATTGGAATGTTTTCCATACCAAATAAAGTGGTAAAGAAACTCCTGTACAGACTATATGATGTTTGGAGACTGCTAATTACATTTCCACAGGCTGCAGCAACCTCAGGAGTTGCTATTTTGATGTCCTGATGAGATTATCATCAACGTTTCAGTTCTTTGAATGGAAATCCTTTGATGATAACAGCTTAAGTTTGGCAAAAGGCCTTTATGACATTAATGAAAGTGGTGTTTTCTCATGAAAATGCATGTCAGGAGCATTGTGCCTGTGGGAACTTGAGGGACCTTTGCTACCTGGAAAGGAGCTTTGCTTTCCTGCTCTGAAGCTGCCTTATGCAGCATGTCCTTGGAGGACCTCCAGAGGCAATGTCACCCACTTCAGAGTGTGGTTCTGGGGCAGTTTTGGCCTGTAAGTTCTCATTAACTTTAGGACACCATTTGCTTTGTGCAAAGGCTGCAGTAACGACTGCCAAATGAACCTGCAATATGCAGTGGCTTTCATTACATGATCGTGGAGCTGGTGGTCACAAGAGAGGTGGAATATTTTAATGGAAGGAAATGTGATCTGTTCAAAGAACTCTTTCCCTCATGTCTGCCTTCCCCTCATATTTTCATTACAGATGAATGAAAGGCAGTTTCTACTTCAATACAAATCAAATTAGTTATTATCGTATTGATTTCAAGTGGGCTGGTAGCAATAAGCAATTATAGTAAGTGGGAACTTAAAGGTTTAATACTGGCCATTTTAATTCACAAATGGCCTGGTTAAGAATGTCTTACATGGGAAAAGCTCCTGTTGGGCTTTAGAGGGAACTGTGCCTGAGCAGCAGCAGTTCATGTAGGCAGAGGCAATGAAGCTTGGCAGACTTACCTGTGTTTTGGAGGTCTGTTATGTGGCACCCCTGTGCAATGTCTACACATACATTAAAAACACCATCATTGTACTGGTAGAAGAAATCACAGAAAGTGATTTGAGGAGGTATGAGTAATAGTAATAGGAAAGAAATTAATTAAAATAAAATATAGTAGACGCTTGAGAGTGGAGAGTAACTTGCAGCTAATTACTGAGACACAGCAATTGGGTTTTCAGCCTGGTGTCCGGTACACTTAATTGATGATCATAATGAACATTTACATTTCTTTATGCAAAGTCCAGAACAGAAGAGGAAAGAACGTGGGCTAAAGGTTCCTGTTGAGTGAATGTCAGAACTTTTGCACATCCCATTTCAACCTGTATTCACCTCACCCTCTCTTGGAGACCTGAATCTCGAACCCTCTGCTGCCAGCTTGCCCAGTTATGCAACCCAGCTGCTCTTTGTGTTGCCAGCAGGCTGGACCAGACTGAAAGAGTTGTTTCAAGGACACTAATGAGGGTCTGGTTTCTGGCTGCAAAGGAGGAGGTGGGAATTGCCAGTCTGGCCTCAAGGAAGGCACTGTGCATTTTCAGAACAGGGGAGGGTGAGGGGAGAGTTTTACAGTAGCATCTCAGCAGATGTAAATACTTAGGTAGTGTTGGCAAAGGTAAGAGATGTTAATTTATTCCAGCGAAGAATCTGACCCTGGCTCTGGAGCTTTTTCCTGACATTAGTGGCTCTTTGATTTCAAGGGCTTCATTTCTGGTTTAGATGTCTAGCAGAGATTCAGAGCTATTAACCAGTAGTAAAGGATGAGTAAGAAATGTCTCATAATAATAATTCGTAGGTATCAGGGGGCTTCTAAATTGTGTTAGTGCAAGTTATACTTGTGCAAGTGCTTCAGTATGTTATAGGTTCTCTTTCTTTCTCTCTCCTCCCATTGTTAACCAGAAAACAACCATATGAGCATGCAGTCAGAACTAGATAAAAATCCTCTCTTTCCCATCCCTGGTCTCTGTGCTGTTCTTGGTTTTGGTACTGAATGACAAGGAAGTTACTTGGCACAGCAGCAAAACAGACTACCTCCATTTGGAGATTTTGCAGAACTGCTTTGTTTTAAAGGTTTTCTTTCCAGTGTGTTGAAAATTTAAATCACAAAAAGTCCACTTAAGTTAATTGAAATGGAGTCTGTTTAGATGTGTCTTGTGATTCCTCTCATGTAATCAGAGGTGGTGATTCACTGAGCACATTTAAAATATTCATTCTCACATCCTTTAGGAAATATCCCAGGAATTCACAAAGCTGTCATTGTTCAGTTCTACTGTAGTGTTTGCACAGACAGTTTTTGGCACTTCAGCACATTATTAATGTGTGGCTTGGTTGTTTACTTAGTATTGCAAAATTTTTTTTCATTCTGTAGAGGATACCTGGAAATGGTACCCTCTTCCTTCTCCCTGTAATCTGCACAAACTTCTAAACTTTGTGAACAGCAGAGGTTGTTCTCTAGTGAGAGAAAGAGAGCAGTATTTGGCATGTGTTAAAGCATTCCAAAGTGACCATCAGCAGTTGGCTATTTCATAATTTTTAATAATATCTAACAGTTTATTTGATATAAAATTTGAATACAGATTTCAGTGACTCTGTAATATAAATAAGTAGAATGCAATTACAATTGAAATAAGATTCAATTGTGTTTTGGACACTTTTTTTTTCTTACAGATATAAAATTCTATTATTCTGTTTATGTGGTTGAATTTGTCCTAAAGAGCACTATAAATGTGTGCTCAGAGTTGAACATACATAAGGTCATTTAGTCTGTCTTCCAAAGTAACTTTCATTTGTGCTTGCTTTACCTTCTGTCCTTAAAGAATTCTTTCCATGTTTTTGTCCTGTGATTAGTATGGAAATTTTTTCTTGAATTGATAAAGCCTCTGGTGAAGTCTGCGGTACTGGGGTGTCCACATTCAAGGTTGTGAGTCCTTGGAGTGTAAAGCCCAGCATGTGCAGTGCACGTGTGGATTCCCCGTGCACATGCACAGCCTCCGAGGGCTCAGGAGCTGCACAAAAGCTGCTCAGGGTGAGCAGGCTCAGTACGGAGCTGCTTGGGCACAGGGAGCGCCTGGGGATGGGTGTCACCCTCCTTGTGAAGTGCAGTAGTTCAGGCCAGGAAGAGGAATGTGGCTGAGAATCTTCTAGCACAGAGATGTGTAAACAAAAGTCCCTTCCTCACATGTTTTAAAGAACAGAGCAATGCAAATGATGTAGAATTAGTTAGCATGGAAGTCTCTTTTCTGTAGCTTTGTAAGTTATAAATTGGTTAGCAGGACTGAAAATTGACATTTGCATCTCCTTTCTCTGTGGGATATTATGTCAAGGTACTTGCTAGAGGAAGCCTGAACCATTAAGTTGAAAACTGGTTTGGAATAAGAAAAAGTCCCTGCGTACTTTGTGGAAACCAAAGGAAACATCTGTTTATCTAAGTTGTGATTGGCTGGGGTAAAAGCCTGAGACAGGGCAGGATTTCTCTCAGCTTATTAGAAAAGAAACAGTGAGGTGGTCAGTGTCTTGTTGCAGGGTTTGCTAATGCATGAACCCTCAGGCTTCTATTAGTCATCCAAAAAATCAGTGGCAACTGCTCAGGGCCAAGGGTGTTGAGACTCCTGAGCTTGGGTGAGAGCAGAGCCAGGGAGCTTTTAATGCACATGCAAAGCTTTTAAAGGGAGTGGTAACGTTTGAATTTAGGCATCCTGAAGGCATGAGTCTGCTTTTTGGGATTTGAGAGAAGGGGGAAGGGACAGTTAATTTCTGCTTTTAATCAGAGAAACCTTTATAGCCCTTAAATCCTTTCTATATTCTTGTGGGGATCTGGCCCATTCTCCTTTAGTTTTATTATGTGCTTGATGGCCATGAAATATTGGAGGGAAATAGGTTGTCACAATATCACAAAGAGTCCATATGTAGCATTAGTGTCTTCATTATGACTCCAGTTGTGCTGTAATTACCTGTGCTGCACGTTGAGCATAGCAGGAGTGAGATGGATGAGCTGCTGGCAGAGTTCAGGCACAGGGACAATGCAATCAGTGCCTGCTGAGCTACCATGGAAAGGGAAACAAGTGTATGGGGCATCCATACATCATCACCACAGACACTTAGAGGTGCATTTCCTAGAGCCCCATCAGTAAGTGTGCAGGAGTGGTACATTGGTATTCCTAACTGCAGACAGGCTGAAAGTGCTGCCAGTAAGTCACAGGAGAAGCTGTCCTGTTTCAAGTCAGCAAATACTTGGTCATAAAGGTTCAGTGAGGCCAGAATCTCAACTCTCGGGGTTTGTAGATCTAGGTTGGCACGGTTGTTTAGGTCTTATAGTGTTTGACTGTCTAATTCATTCAGGGACTTAGGGATTTTCTTTTTTTCCAGCTGAAATAATTAAATATTAGCAATCTTTTTCAATCTTTTCTTTTAGCTGTTCTACAGATATTTGTACTCAAAAATTATCAGCAACTAAAATTCCACATTCCCTTGTGATTATATTATCTATATTTGGTCAAACATTATCTTAGTTTACTATTCAGTGTAATTAGATTCTCTACACAGTAAGATAGGTGGTAGAATTTTTCTGCTTGGTTCTCATAAGGTGCAGAAGGAGCCCTTACGAGCTCTGTAGCTCAGCTGGTGTGTTCTGTACATTATCTGTAGCAACATGTAATACCCTATAGCTCTGGCAGGAGCCTGAGGGTGCAGCAAATACAGAAAGGGTGAGAGGCACCTAAAGAGATCCTAAGCTGTTTAAATCCTAAATCCTTTGGGACTTCTTTAGGTTAAAATTTCAAATGGGATAGGTTGCAGTTTCAAATAGGAAAGGGTTATGTTAGAAAAAGCCTACAGCTACCACAGGTAATATTGGAATAGCTGATGTTTGGTTTTTTACCTACGCTTAAAGAACATAAATAGCTACAGGTATATGTGAATTCTTTAAAATTGTATTCTAGGTGTTGCTAGCTCTGCATATTTTGAATCTTGAAAGTCAGTTAGTGTATTTAACCCATACAAAGGTCTTAAAATAATGGTATACCAGCACACTGGTGTTAGAGTACCTTTTAGTTATGTTTTGGCACTCAGTCCATAGACAGGGCTCTGTCAGGTGCAATGACAATCACAAGGCAGCAGCTGAAAGTTGTGTCATTCCCTTTGTGTATTAAAAATGTGAACAGGGACTGGAGTTTCTCTGCTGTTGGCATCCAGGCTTTGCAGCTCCCCAGGAAATGGAAAACCCGAGTCCTCACAGTGTTCCACAGTGTTATATGTGACTGCCCCAATCCCACAGGTGTCCTCCATTGCGTTATTTAAAATTGTTTGGACTCAGATTCTGCTGAATAGATGTGTTGCTATCTGCAAAATGTTGGTCATGGTTTGATCAATTTTCTTAAAGAGAAGATCTAAGCAAATTCTATAATGAATACAAAACAGTTTAGGAGCATTATGTTTTCAGCTGAAAATTTTCATGTATCAGAAGTTCATAGGTAGTGCCTTGTTTTGTTTTGAAGGCTGTTCACTGTAGGAGGAAATTTCCTTTGTCTCAAAACAGAAATCTGTTGTTTACTGTACTTACCTTCCTGCTTTTCAGAGGGTCAGTTTGTCAATGATACGCTGCAGTTTTGCAGCTCTATACAGGTTTAATACTCCTGCCATCTACTGCCATTTCCCACAAAACTGAGTGGGAATGCACATGTGGCTTTACAGGATCTGTGCACCTCCTGCTGGTCTTCACCTCAGGCAGGCTGCTTGTGAGTGCTGTGCCCTCAGGACGGCTTTGACGTGTGCCCTACAAGTGTGCAGCCGACAGAAGGAAGGCCCTCCTTTGGGCCTGCTGGGTAAATGAGAAATAAGAGGCAGATGTGACTCCAGATGGCTCGTACATCAGCTCTGTGCCCCAGCGGTGACACTCGGATTAAAATGGGAGTGTTGGGTGGTACTCAGTAAGCTGGCCCACATCACACCTTCTGTAGGGAGCCCTGAGCTGCTGCACAAGCACTTCTGGCAGCACAGGGATGTTCTGCAGGTGCCAGGGCCTGTCAGTATTTCTACATCAGCACTGCTGGAAATGACAAAGAAATCAAGGACACTGTGAATGTTAAATGCTCTTTCCAAAGGGCTCTTGAAATCATGAGTGTCTTAAAAAGTCTTGAGATGTGAGTCCTTGATAGCCTTAGGAGTGCTGCTAATTCTTCCCCACTTGTTGAAAATGTAAAAACTCCCAGCTGCCGCAGGCAGTCTAGAAGAAGCTGTCAGAAACTCGTGCTGTCTGAGAGCTGGTAGGTAACCTGGATTAGAGTTGTTGAAATGTTCTTGTGAATATCAGTAACCTGTTCTCAGCAATCAGTCCTGCCTGGGTGAGTACTACAGACTTCTGACACTTCCAGCTCTGTTAGGCATGGTCTTTACACTGTTAGAGGTTCTCCTTTTTGGACAACAAATCTGTTACTTTTTCAAAACAAAATCTTGCTAATTTTCAAGGCTGCAGGTGCCTTATCCCTGTGATCAAAACTGACAACAAACCTGTGTAGACATCGTAAACACTTTATTTAAAGACGACTCACAACACTATTAAACACCTGGGCAAAAAAAATAGCAGCTCCCTTCACTTTTTTGTACCCTACCTGGCGGTGGCTTGGAGTGCAGTTTGTAATGAATATGCCTTCTGAAAGGGTAGATGTGCAGGATTCATCCTCCTCTTACAAAGAAGTAGCAGCAGTTCTAGGACTGGAGTGAAGAACATGGGGGAGGTGGTATCTGACTCATGGAAAAGATGTGTAAGGAACTACTATGCTGAAAGATTGGGTTTGTGTTTGTAGTCTGCTCAGCATTTTGTTGCTTGCTTTATGGCTGTATTAAGGGCTTATTAAGTGTCTTAGTTTGATGTCATACACCCCATCTTCATAATATATGTTTGGATTTGGTGTGTTATCTCTGTGGTAGACAATAAGTATGCATAATCACCTCATCATTTCTATGTAAATGATAAATCACAAGATAAATGGTTCAGCAGTTTAAAGAAAAAAATAGATAATTTATAAAGGAAATTCTTCTACAGGAGATTATAGAGAGACATAATACAAAATAAAAATTCTTCTCATTTTTGGGTGTGATGTTTTTAAGCATCCCCTTCTGTGATAACTAGATTTTCATATTGATTTAGGGCCCTGTAGTGTGATGGTACCTCACGTGCACTTGCTTTTATTTCCCTTCCATATCAGCAAGAGTGAGGGGAGGTGTTTTTAAGGAAAGTACTTGGGACAGAAAGGATCTTAAAGAGTTGACAGATGTTGCCTTTGCCATTGTAGACATTTTCTTTAATGCCCAGAATTAGCTGAATATGAGCTGGCAGTTCAGCCTCAGAAGAACCAAGTGCCTCCAGGAACAATCAGCTTGGGCACAGCAGTGTGACCCTGTAGGGAATTTCTGAGCACAGCCATGGAAATATCACCAGCTTTATCCCTTTGCTTTGGTTCTAAGTGCATGATTGTGAGAATGAGAAAAGCCAGAGTGATCTAAAAGTGATCTAAATAACCACACCAGCGAAATTTCCCTTTATTTAACACATTGTTGTTCCACTTTATTTATCAACTCTGTTTTACTCTTCACATCTTACTAGCCTAAATTGAAAGATCAGAGATTAAAAAAACACAAAGGGAGGGAAGGATCAAGTAAGTTTTATCTCACTGAAAGGAACAGCAGAGGCCCCGTTGACTTCAGTGGCTGCATCTCCTTTTGTGCTTTCCTTTGATTCAGAAGTGTGCTTTTGAAGCAGATCATCAGCACTTACTGTGCTTAGGCTCACATGCTGAAGTGTTTGTAGAGGCAAACTGAGTTCCTTTTGAAGCTGAGGATGAGGATGTACTCCAGAACTGCAGCTCATGCACTCAAAGGAGCAGTCAGACCATGGCAGGAAAGAAGGGCTAATCTGAAGTAAAGGAGCTCTCAAATGGATGTAACATAGACATTAAATTCTGGGTGCTGCTGTTTCAGTTCGTAAATGGATACTGCTAGGCCACAGGATTTGCAAATACAGGCATGAGCAGTGAATCCAGGATTGCTCTGTGTGGTCTCTGTTTTAAAAGGCACTGTATTTACTAGAGTTTTAGTAGCTTCCTTAAAATATGTTGACTTTATGTGATGGCTTACAGAAATGAGCAGTGTTTCAGTTGAGATCCAGTATGAAATCCAAATTATTAGAAGAAAAGAAGTATCTGAAACTGTGATTTATCCCCTGAGTTTAAAAATGGGTTTTCTTGTATGGAATTGTTGTTACAAAGTACCATCAATGTGCTTGACTGGTCTAAAGCATACACGTCTTGAAGAAGATGACATTTTTAGGATGCGTGTCTGCAGCACCAACTTACCACCATGAATTAAACACTGCGTTCAGAGTGAAATAGCTGGGCTGTATTTGCATTCTTTCTACTGCCATAATAGTACCTTGTGAAGCTTCAATGTTTAGTCTTTGATGGGTTTTTTAAAGGAAGATTTGAAAGGAAAAAATGGAAAATTCTTATATGGGAGGGAACAGGAACATTTACCTGATATGTGAATTTGTGCATTATTTTAACTTTGTGTGGTATTACAGCACATCTTTTTAATTGTGACGACTTTAAAATATATTATTAGTGATCTGAATTAATTAGAGCTAATGTAAAAATCAAGGACATAAAAAGACATGTCACATAGCATGTGTTTGCTCATTAGATATGACAGTAACTCTGCAGGGGAAATTAATATTGATATGTATATTGAAAGAGAAATACACTGTAGAGGAAGAGAGGCTGAGCATTGTTCTTTGCCATCATTAATAGTGGCAAAATAATTAATATTGACTGCAAATTCTCATATGCTAAGCATTTTCTGTCGGTTCCTCCCAGTACCATTTCATTTCCCTGAGATAAATGGTGATTCCAGTAACACTGCTGTGTTTCAGACAAGGACTGCTCCATAACAGGGTCAATTTTCCTAGCTACCATTATACTAAAATATTTTTGTGAAAACTTGGAGACGGTGTTACAGCCTACACAGGTTTTGTGGTGCATGTGAAAGCAGAAGCAGTCAGTGTACACATTGAGCTTTGCATAAATTTCTCCATTTAATTATCTGGTTCTCTTTGTAGGGCAGTGAAATCTGTATCACTGTTACTGTGTTCTCTCTGGCAGCAAGCCAGCACCTCTTGTGTATTTGGGGTAGGGCAGTGGGCTTTTGGGCCTAGCATATACCTATTTTTGTTGTTTAATTTTTAACTGTGGGATTTAGAGCTATATCAGGATGTATATGTAAGTTGTATTTCAAGCATTTGCAAATGTCTTGAGTAGCAGAAGTTTGTCTTTTGTCACTGCAGTCGGATAAAGCTCTAGTATATTATATTTAATGGAAAAAGTGTTCAGTAGTTAAATAGTTAAGATCATGAAGCACTTTGTAAATCGGTGATGTGCTGCTAATGTGGCCTGATTGCTGCCTATAAGAAGTGCCCATCTCAGCTGGGATTCTCCAGTAGGACAGTAAATAGGACACAATGTGCTGATATGGTTTCCTATTGTTCTCCTCAGTCTCTTTGCTTTGTTCCTACTTTGTCTTTCTGAAATATGCATCAGACATAGGGAACTCCCACTACGAAAGTTCCCATAGTAACATCCCTGAAGAATTGGGAACAAACTGTGTGCCAGCAGCAGGCTCCTGGTTTAGATGCAGCTGTGATGCTGAGTGCCTTTGGTGGCTCAGTGTCTGGCAGCTGGGGATTTCTGCACCTCTGGCAGCTCTCCCAGAGCAGCCCTTCCGTGTGTGGGATCTCAGCAGCAGGGCCTGCTGCTCCAGCTACGCTGCACTCACTGCTAGGGATCAAAACTTGAGCACTGCATGAAGTCTGCAGGATTTGAAGTGCCTTGAAGCAAGAATGACTTTTTTTGGGATGTGTAGGTGCATTTTTATAACATCCCTGAGTACCACAGGACACCTAGCTCCCGTGCTTTGCAAAAAAAGTATTATTTTAGGAGTGAGTTCTGACCTTTCTCCATTGTCAGATGATGGCCCGTGACACAGAAGGGCAGGGCAGAGCCACTGCCATTGAGGCACCAATTTCCTGGGTGTAAATAGAAATGGAATGAAATAGAAAACTAAATAGAAATACAAAATAGTAGAAACTAAATTAAATAGAATCGTGCACATATCTTTATGCTCTCAGTGTAGACCAAAATAATTGTTGCCTTTCAGGTTTGTTCCAAAGGGTTTTAGAGAAACTTAATCTAATGTTCAGTCTTGCATTTCTCTTGCTGTTGGGTCATTGGTTTGTTTTGGTTTTTTCTTTATTAAAAGGAGAATCTTTATTCTTTTCCAGTTACTAGCAAGCAGAGAGCCTTATGTATGTCAAGCATAGAAAAGGTTATTTGGATCTTGAAACCCTGTGTTAATTTGCTGCTTGAGTCCTTTGACCAGGATGTTTTTTCTGCTGTTGAAGACAAGAAAGTGGGAAATAAGCTGTGAGCTGGAAATTGCTGTTGTGCATGTGAGTTAGTTTAGCAGCATAAGCAGCTCCATTCCCTGTCTGCTCTTCCCAGCAGGTTTGGAGGGGTGGGCCGACTCTTAATAACAAAACTGTGTCGTGGCTCCACTTCAATTCAACAGGTGCCTTATTTGTTATAACCTGTGCCAGGGAAATGATAATGGAGTATTTCCTTTGGGAACAGAGGGGTAGAGATTGTTGAGCTGGCTCAAAATCCATTTCACAGAAATAGCAGGAGTGCCAAAAAGGGAGCTCTAGTAGAGAAAAATGTGTGCCTATGAACTTGCAAGTAAATGTGCACAGTCTGGTTACCTTCAAAAATCTGCTACATATGGAGTGTCTGAGCTTTGGGAGAGCTGCAAGGACTTTTGTTTCTCATTCTGTTGACTACAGGTGTAAAGACCTATGTAGCACTGACCAAAGTTACTTCAAAGCAAGTAATGTTCACTCTGCTTGGGTACTAGTTACCACTGCTTTGCTAGTGTTTAAACCTCTCCAAATAAGCCTGGAATTAACAGAATAGTAGAAAATAATTTTTTGAGACAACTTGACTTTGGAAGCAAGTACTGGTATGCAGGTACTGACCCGGAAGTCAAGATAAAATGTTTTGTTAGTGGTGAAAACATGATGCAATTGCCACCTTTGTTAATGAATGAATGGAATAAACCTTCCATGCAGAGAATGAGCTATAAATCATTTTGGATGATGCTCCTCAAATGAACACAGGAGTCTGCAACATTTTATGGATGTGGTAAAAATTAAGGAGGCATTGTATGTGGTGCACATCAATCCATCAGCATCTAGTTGTGATATAACTGTGTGCATTTGACAACCATCTTTCCAACTGGGTTGTGTGGATCGAGATAGACAGTGATTTGGAGCCCTGCACCAGAGTATGTATCTGTGCTCTGTGAACATTATACCAGTGAGCTGATTTATGCTGGAAATTCAATAGTCAAAAGGTGGACTTTGCAAAAACAATGCATATGCAAATCTCTTCAGCAAGAGAGAGAAATTTGGTTTGCTTGCTGTGATGAAATTTTCAGATGTTAGAAGCTGTTAAATGCAAATTGAGCTTTCTTCTTCATTCCAGTGCATGGTTATTAATTAGTAGAATTATCTTTATAAGCCTGCTGTATATTTTCTTAGTGAAGCGTGGGAGCATATACAGCATATTGTATTCGCAGACACTTGATTTTAGAATAGGCATGTAAATCCAGATGTACATATGGTCAGTAGTGGGCTTGTTGTACAGCACCTCTCCATACCGTGTTTTTCTTGAGCCTGAAAAACAGCTTATGGTTTGCTACGTTGGCCTATGGTAACCAGGGCTATTCATGTCAAAGGAAGTGAGAGCAAATGGAGAGGGAAGCTTGCCTGGGTGCTGCAGAGCAGTGACATGAGCTGTGTTCCTAGGGTTGTACACCAAGGCAGGCAAATCAAACTGGGACACAGCTAACGAGCAGGAGGTGCACAGTAGCCAGAGGATAACATTGAGCAAAAGCAGAATCAGCTATCCAGGAAAGCAGTGTGTCCTTCAGAACACCACAGCAGTGAGATGGCAGCCAGGGACAGGAGGACATCACAGCAGTCATGGACAGAGTGGAGAACTTTGTTAGGAACTGGCATAATGGGGTTTTCAAATCTCCTATTTTAGAGGAACTTTGTGTTTAATCCTGTGGACCTCATTGAGTCATTATGGGCAAAAAAAATTTCTTTTAGACAAGTATCGAAGTGTAGATACATCTACTTTCACTTTACAAGCAGAGGCCCTTACATATAGACAGATCCTTTCCCCTTGCACCCTGGTGCTTTAGCTCTGCATCCTTTATCAATGTGGATTTCAAATGCGCAAAAACATGGTTGGATCTGTCTGCCACAGTTTGGGTTATTGTCCATAATTGTATTAATTTCAGTAAAATATAAAAGAGCGTTATTGTGCTACAATAAATGTGTGAACATAGACCAGCTATTTTGCTCTAACTTGCAGAATCTGTTTAAAAAAAGAAAGTTGAGTAGTGAACTGAGTATTTACAGGGTAAATTCTTCTAGGAAGCAGTACTGTCACAGGTCCAAGACTGCTTGGCACAGGTAACCCTTCACCTGGGAATTGTTTGTGATATACATGGGCAGTCCTGACTGTGCAAACTGTGACTGTCTGCCACAGTAGTGCTGTGCTGAAGGAAGGACTTCTTTGGGCGTGCTGTATTCCCCCCAAATGTTCTGCTTCCTGGTTACTGCCTGGAGCCCCTTGAATCAGAATATAGGTCAGAGCAGCTGAAGGTTATTTCAAGTTCCCACGTGCCCCAGAGAGGCTTTCAGACTGCTCTGTAATGTATGGATCCGTGATTGCTTTCAGCTCTGTTACAGTCAAGCACTGCTCTCAAAAAATAAAGCACCTACAACATAATAACTTGTAATGACATTCTGCCGGGGGATTTACCTCAGCTCACAGTTACTCAGCTTGAGAAATGAGTGCTGGCTGTCTATGTTTATATGACATGCTTTGTAAAAGGAAATCTTTGAAGAGGAATTATCAAAGTATAAGTAGACTGCTACAGTGTTGAAAACAGTTTTCTGGATTCTTCTCTGTACCAGTGGAGGGCCATCATGAAGTGTAAACTGGAGTGGTTTTTCTCTGAAGGTGTGTGGCAAACAGAAGCTGTGCTTTGGAAAATGTGACACAAGTACCCTGTAAAGCTGGGGTTTTAATAGTGCTTGACCTCAGCTGTGCTGATACTCTTTAGCTAAATGCTAATGCTCTTCAAGGGGATGGGAGCAGGAGCAGCTCCTCAGTGGACTCCTCTGAAGGGTTCCTCTCCACACCCGTAGCTTCCAATGCTGTGCTGTGGGAGAGGCCTTCAGAGGAGTGTCAGTCACCTGTGAGCTCTGATCCAACACAGTTCTCTCCAGGACTGTAATCACAGAAACCTGGAATTCACACAGCTCTGTCAGACCTGCTTCCTCCCTCTGCAGTGCTGCACAAAATCAGAACTGCAGAAGGAGCTTAGGTACTTAATTAAGAGTTTCTCCTTTGTGCATTCATCTTTGGAGTAAGATTTGCTGCTTTCCTTTTCCCTTTGTCCCAGGTGCCATTTTAAAAATACTTTTAAAGTTTCCCAATGAGTTTTTTGGAAATTCTTCCTGTATGGATTAGTTTCTGATCTTTATCTGTCAGTTTAAATAGATTAGACTTTTGAATTTACAGTATTGCCATTTATTTTTAATATGTAATGTACTGTGTGACGTGAAGGAGAAATCTGCACCTTTTAGTTTACAGAATCCCAGAATCCCAGAATATGCTGAGTTGGAAGGGACCCACAAAGATCATCAAGTCTAGCTCCTCTTACTTAATATTTGTTTAATTTCCTGGTAATCATTACAGATAAGTCTGATGGATCATAGATTATTTATTTTTCACACTGTTTCCTATGTTTAAGTTAGAAATACATTATTAAACCTTTTGCACTGTTAATCTGGAGTTCTCAACTGGATTCTCTTGACTGGATTTTTGAATAGAGAGCATTTTTTCCTAATGAAAATAGACTTGAATTGTGTTCTAAAACTTTACCATCACTTCCTAGGAATTATTTAAAGTAATGACATGAAATAAAGGTCTCTGGCAGTGCCTTATTGCAAAACTGTTACAAACGTGAACAAATGTGAAATGAGGACCTGCTGTGATCACAGGATGTGTGATCTCTGCAAAGGGCAGAGTCTGGGAGCTGGTTTAGAAATTTAAACACACTGTGAGTGACTCACAGAATGTGTTTTTAAAATAATTTGAGGAAAAGGCATAAAACTCTAAAATAAAACCAACCCACCACCACAACAATAAACAAACAAACCAACTCCCACAAAAACAGCAGCAAAAACAAGCAGCCAAACAAAACCCAGAAAGTCAGTGAGGATTTTTCATTATCCTCTGGCAGACCTTTCTACAGGAAAGATTTGGAAACTTTCACATAGTGTCATGATAATGTCATTAAAGGTGCTCTGAACTGTGCTTTTCAAAGGGAGCCTCAGATTTGTGTCATCTTAACTGCTTACGGAGTGCCATGGTGTAGTTAGACATTGAGCTCTGGGGAAGCATCACTCAAATTATGAGTCAGTCCAGAAAACACCCTAAACATACCCAGCAAGGCTTGCAGGTTCTGTTTCTGTAATAAATTCTGGAAGAATGCTGTATAATTTTATGTACTAGTTGAGAAGCTAACATTCTTCTTGTGAAAATAAAATCAAAGAGGTTGCTTTGGTCCTAGAGGTAAAAGATGTGTAAGGAAAAAAAAAAATTAGAGAGCAAAGCAAAATGAGACCGTAGTTCTCAAATTATGTAATAGTTTGGGAATGTTAATCTGACTTGGAGGTTTTGTGAATTCTTTACTGGAAGAATAGAAAGTTGTCCTGAGGATGGTGTACTGTTGAAAAAAGTTTGGGGAAACCCATGGTCATGTAGAATGTGAATCTTGGGGTATATTGGGATAAAACAAAAAGAATCGTAGACCACTAATAAATTATTTATTTTGTAATGATGGTTTGGCAAAGTGAATTTTACGTGGAAGGTGGAAAAGACATTATTTTACTTCTGTTCTATGTTATGAAATTATCCTGAAAATTTACAAGGCTTGTTTGGTATCACTGACCTTATTTTGGGGTCTGGGAAGGCAAAATCCCAGTTTTGAGAAGTTTACATATAAATAGGGTTTTGAGATATTGCAGCACTGAGGAATAGAGGTGCCAAGGTCCCCTTTAATACTGTTAGGGAAGAAGGGTATGAAGAACACTTCAGAAGCCATTACAGGTGACTTAGGAGGAAATAGCTGTGTCTGATTACTTAGGATTGGGAAGGAATTATGTTAATTTGAAAATACTGTTAATGATAATTAAATTACATTCAAGTTTCTGAAATTAAAGCTAACTGAGTTGGAGAAATTTGAAGTGACTGTAGAAGGAACTTCAGAAGGGCTAAATAATTACATCTTTCAAATGCATGAAAAAGGAAGGGGACAGCTTTTTTTTTACTTGTTTGCAAAATGATGCTTGCAAATTGAGACTGGAACAGGTACCTCCTTTGTTATTACCTACCTCTAATAATTCTCATTAGAATCAGGTTGGTTTTCAATGAGTGTAACACTCTCAGCTCCTCATAGCTGCCTCTTTAATTTTAGCTGAGAGATGGGAGTAGGGCCCAGATAACTGCAGTGGTATTTGCTGATCATGTCTGTTCATGTGGCAAGAGCAGTCTCCTTCAAATCTGCTTTGTACTCCCTGTGTTAACATTTCCTCATTTCTGATGGGGCATTGCATTTTCAGAAAGTTATTATTTCATTTCATGTTCTAATTTATAAAACTTAAGTTACTTTTCAGAAATGAGATGATTGTGGTGCCAATGATAAATGAAACAGCAGTTGTTGAAGTAACAAAGCTAATTAGGGATTGGAGTTAGGAATGCTGTCCACTGCTGAGTCCCTCACCTGCAGCTGTAAAGGGGTGGTGCATAGCAAGTGCCACTAAATATTTAAGGTGTGAAAGGCAGTAGCTATCAGAGTTACCACTCGGATTTACAGCTTTAGGCTGCCATAGACACTAAAGCCTATTTCAGAAGAGTGTGGGATGATTGAACTGCTGATGTGGTTGTTTCAGTTTTAAATTGTTACAGTGGTGATTAAAATTATTTGTATTAAAAATGGGTATTGAAATAACTAGTAAATTTTATTATTTACAGTAGTGATTAAAAACTACTCACACTGTACTCCATATGGATTTAATTTCAGTACATTGAGGTTTACTGGAAAAAAATGATGAAATGCTTGGCTGAAGGTTTGTGTGCCAAGAAGAATGAAATCACTTGGTAGAACCAGTGCTTTGGAAATGAGATCAGTGTTCCTTGAGCTGAAGCTGGTTTGAGCTTTGTGTTTACCCCTCCTTGCTGGGGAGCTGCCCGGTGTCCCACACAGCTGCTGTGTTGCATCCCCAGCTGTGGGCACTGCAAGTCCCTCCAGCACTGCTTCACACTTGGTGCTCAGTGTGTGTCACACTTGGGGTGCAATCTGAACTTGGTTTGAGCAACATGAAACCACATAAAAGATTTGAGAAGAAGAAGCTTTAGCTATAGTATTATTTTTTCTTAAGTAGTTTGCATGATGACATAATTATATTATTGATTATTTGTAAATTACCTCTTTAATCCCTTTTTCTTAAAGATCTGTTTCTTTATCTGGTTGGAGATGACTCTGAAATTCATGTGCAGAAATACAACTTTGTCTAATTCTCTGATGATATCTTGGAATTAAAGCTATTCTTTTCTTGCATTCTTTGCAAAGAAAAAGGCTTCAGGCTACCAACTGCATTGAGGGAATGAACAATTACGCCACACTTAATGGACTCTCAGGGTTCATGTCAGTTTTGTGGCAGCTCATTTCAAAGTGCAGTTTCATGTTAATGTTCAGAAGAAGGAGAAAGTGTGGAAGTGTGGATTTTTCTTTTTTTCTCCTGATTTCCCAAAGTTCCTAATTTCTTTTGTGATTTTAATGCCATTGTGATAGTAGGTAGGTAATTACTCTGATGCTTTATTTTCATATGAAACACCTTATAAACAGCCAGGTTAAAGGGACTGTAGTGTAGAAATTGTGGACAAAGCATTTACAAGAAGTATCCATCAGAATGGATATGAAAATCTGGGAATGACATAGAGGGTTAAATTGCTTATCGTTATTTAGGAATTGCAGATTGCTAATTGAGCTTAAGGACATTATTCTAAAGTGTGGGTGATAACTTTAAGAGCACTGAGTCTCCATGTTGTGAATAGCTCTGTCTCCCTGAGCTGCTTATGAGAAGAAAGCGCCACATGTACTGGTTTGAGTGACTGGATAAATAAAATAACTTTTCCTCTGTGAATTAGCCTATTGTTTACAAGAATAAAAAAATTCCTATTGTGTAATTCCTCTGAAGTTTCAGTGTTTTTGCAGATTTCTTCTGCAGGGACAAAACCATACCTACTTGTTATGTGCCTGTGAAGAGAATTCTCAGTTCAGGATGTTAGTAGGTATTCTGTTTATCTGTTGTGTCAAATCCTGCAGTTTTCTGTCACAGAGGCATGCCATTCGTCCAGGAGCTTCAGTCATGAGATAAACAATCTTAATAAAACTGTTGATCATGTGTATGGTGCATGTGAGCAAACAGGAATTAGGGGTTGGACCAGTTACTGACATCAGTAGTTTTAAATCCACTCAGTTTTTAGAGACAGCTACAGTAAAGTCTTCTTTTGTGCCCGTCCTACCTGGGGTTTACCAGTGTTTGCTGTGCTGGCCAGTGTGTGTGGGCTGGGCCAGGATCTGTGCCAGTGGCCAGCTGGGCCAGTCCCAGGTTTGTCAGCAGGGACAGGCTGAGTGCAGGAGGTGTGGGGTGGTGCCCCCATCCTCTCAGCTGGTGCTGTGCCCTCGATCTGTGTGTGCCTGGCACGTCCCTCCCCCAGCACATCAAGGCTCCTGCATCCCCTGCCTTTCCATCCAGTGGCACCTGATACATTCACTGCCCTGTTCTTCCTGGGTTCTGGCTGTTCCATTAAAAAAGGAATACTACAAACCGGGAAATCTGGATCCCAGCCAGATTTTGGATCCCATGCTACATCTGGAGCCTTTTGTATTTAGGGTCTTTCTTACCACAGATACGGGGTTTACACTTGTTTTTTAACTTTGATTTAGTTTCCGAGCTCCTCCCAAACCATAAGTTCATTTACATCTCTGGTCTAAAATTTTTAAAAAAACCTTTCTCTGATTGCTTTTTTACCTGAAGTGATCTTTGCTTTTGAGAGTGAGATAGTTACTGGGAGGGGTGAGGAGGAGTACATTGCTAGGTACCAGAAACATTCGTGTTCCGTGAGGATTATGACAGCATTGCTAATTAAACAAATAAAATCTTACAGATTTTTCCCCTCATTCTGTCCTTTTAGTCTGTGGCTGTTCTTCATCATACTTACTCTGTCAATATCCAAAATGTTTATTGATCACCACTGGCAAACTATTCTAATTAATAGTGAAATGCATTAAATAAGTACATGGGAAACAACTCCATCTGGCTGTAGAAAACAAAATGAATATTTGGTAGTTTGTGAGTTCATGATTGCAGTGTAAAATCCACATGAATAGAAAGTGGGTTTGGAAACCTTAAAAGCTTATTACCAAAAAGTAACGCTTTTACATATTAAAGTTACTAAAATTTATATTGAAGAAAGCGAATCTTAGTTTGTAAGGCAGGTTAATTTAGAATTGCATTGTTCTGTAATCATCAAAGAGCAAATATACTAGATATTAGGTACAGGCCTAGAAAAGTGAAGGGACAGGAAGGTGGATTAGGAGTGGAAAACCTTACAAATACTCTGATCCTTGAAGAATCACATAATGTACACTGCAGAAATTACCACACACAGCAAGGGAGGCTGATAAGCACAGAGAAGGGACAAATTCTAGGAAGAGGAATATTCAGGGAATGGATGTTGGCTGGGACAAAAAATAGATCAGATACCATGTTAGAAAATAAAATTTTGCTTCAAAGTCCTAAAAATACTTGTTTTGAACTCCTATTTTAGAAGGGATTCTCTGTTTTAAACTCTAGACATAACCCAGAAGTACTAACTTACAGGCAATGGTGTATGAATACTTAGCAGAACCTGTGCTAGGTACACTAATGGGCACAAAAAGGGTTTAGATCCAGTGTAGTCAGTGAGCTTTTTCTTGTGTAAGTTTATGTGATATTTCTCATTTTTTTCTTAAGTTGAATTTGGTTAGAAAATGGTGTGCCACTGTAAGTGAATAAAGCAGAGTCAATGGTTAGTCACTTCAGAATTTCAGTTCTAACATACTCATTCTTGCTGCAGCATAATCTAAACTTAGCAGTGTAATTTTTAGCAGAAGGGAGAGAATTCCTTTGATCTGATAAAATGTTCATTATCTGACAAAGCCTCTACTCAAATGCAGTATGTTAGAAAAATCCTACATAAAGGATGCTCACAAGAGATTAAACCAGACAATAGTGTGATGTTTATAAGAGAAGAGAACTTGCCAAAGAAATCTTTCTAATGTTTTTCTGTGCTGTAAGGGACTTCTGTTTCAAAGAGATTGGTAAGAAAATTTAGCTCAAGTGGAAAATGCTTCTCTCTAAGAACAACTAAGAGGTAATTGTAGTTAAAGAGTTCTTGAGTGAGGCAGTGCTACATTAGCTTGAGTATATCTGGTTTTGTTAGGGCAGATCTCATATTTCAAAGCTGTGCTAACATTAGTCATTGAGTTAAAGATCTAAGTGTAGCATGGCTGAGTCTAGTACAGTGCATTTGATTTTGCCCTTTGATTATTTCAGTATCCTGGAGGATATTCCTCATTCTGGAACAGTGTTTCCCCAGACTCACTGTTAATCATTATTGGGACAGCTCTGTTAACTGACACCAGCATTACTTTCTTCAGTTCTTGAGGTGCTTACAAGTGTTTTCACACTGAGTATTTCTTTCTTCTTTAAGTTGTTAATTCCAATATTAGTCTTTTTTCCCCCAGTGTTGACTAATTCCTTTGTTTCAACTTACTGTGTTCTTCCTTTCCTTCTTCCCTGTACTACTTATAATCATTACTCATTTTCTCCAAATCCATAAATGGCTCCAAGGGGTAGGTATTTCTAGTAGAGGACATTTCAGAAGTTCACTTTAATGATTCATGAATGTGCTGGTGAATGCCAAACTCCCAGGCTGCTGCCCCAGCATTTCACTGCTCTGGTGTAATACACATCTCAATGACATGGGCCCAGTACTTCCAGCCAGATGCCTTCATAAGGCTGTTCTGTTACTTTAGCCATTTCTGGTTTAGAAAGTGGCAAAAGCAATATAAGCAATATTTATTTTTTAATATTTATTTCCTTTTTTTTTTAACCTTAGTAATTATTGCTTTATCATTATCCCCTAATTTAGATGTCACTGTTTTCAAGAGAGGTCTGCTTGCACAGTATCACAAGTAAATGCCATAAAGCTGTAGTGAAATACAAATGCTGCTAGACACAAGGCATTAGTGGAAAAGCCAGAACTCCCAGATTTCAAACAAATGTCTGCTGGCTGAGATTGGAAGCATGGGTGTGTGCAGGGTTTGTGCAGTTTGTTCTGGGAGGCCCTGGAGATGATGGGGTAACTCTGTCGTAGCAGTTGTAGATAGTGAGAAAGAACTAAAGACAAGGGCCTGCCTTTTGGTAGTTCTGTGTTGGGGGTCTGTACTGAAGGTCACACTGAAGGACCCTTCCCACTGTCTCTTCCTTAGAATGACACATCTTTCTTTACGTTAGGAGAGAAAACAGAGGAGCTAACAAAAACTGTCACATGTTCTGTTACATAATGCGTGTGCTTAAGCAATGTTCAGAAGTTTCTGTCCTGTGATGCTCACTAGATTAAAAAGTACTTACTTTAAAAATGACTATTTCCTTTTTTTTATCTGCCTCTGTCAAAATACATCCTGTCTGCCTTCGGACAACAAGAGGGCAGGTGGCCATCAGCAGAAACTGAGCTTGTGACAGGAATCCACCAAGGCACAAAAAACACTCTGCCTTATAGTAGCATATCACAGTTTTTAAGGGCAGTTACTCACCTAAAGTTGTAACCACATGCATTAGAAATCCTGGTAAGGCACCTGGATATATATTTAGGCATCCAAATACCTTCAGCTGGTAGAACTAGGAGACACCTATTCTCTGGGGAGCACCTGGAGACAAAGTGTGTGGTTAACAATGCACTGATGAGACAGAGCCTGCTGGTGCTGGAGCATGTTTAAGAAGCCAGCACAGTCCTGTAAAACTCAACAAAGTAGTGAAAGATGTTGATGGAGCATCCTGTGTTCATGTTTTCAGTTTTTTGACTTGGCTTGCTCATGTGTAAAATTTGATTAAGGGATGTTCTTGCTGAGAATTCTATCTTGTAGATCTTCTGTTCTTCCACATTTGTTGTTGTGCCATGGTCGGTGTTCCCAAGAGGCTAAAGATGAAGTCTCAGATCTCAGATTTGAGTGATCTGGAGCTTGAATGTTTTGTCGAGTATGAGGAATTGTTGCTTTAAAAAGTGGATAAACTGGTCTGTATACACATATTTCAAACAGTCTTTTCCAACTGAAGTAAGATCCTCTCCTATAAAAATCTAATTTCCTTGTTTAAAATATCACTTTAAAGGAAAACAGTGTTATATGTTCCTGAAACAGTGTTTCATCTTTTGGAGGGTTCACAGTTGTTCTTGTCTGGAGGGTGATGCTTCATGTAATAATGAAGTTTTTAGCTATGAAATAATACTTCCATTTTTTTGGTCATTGCCTTTTTTCCTTCTGTTCTGATGGTCTATATATCCATGTAAAGTAAGGAGGGAGAGAAGAGAGGACTGCACTGAGTTTTGCTTTGGTAAGCTGTTTTTGTAATGACTTGATTCAGGTTCTCACTGTGAAACAGCTCACTGTCATCAGTTTTAAAGTCATTTAATGGCTGTACTACATCTAAATCAAAGATGATGGTCATGTTTTTACTTGGTAGTGGTACAAGTCATGGGTCAGTGTTGGTTGTGGATGAATGCACACGTGTGTCGTGGCTTGAACCCACCTGGAAATGGTGAACTGCTTTCACTTGTGGCAGGGAGCAACAGCTTCATTTCCCTCCGCCTGCTGGAGGCCAGGGGGGTGTCAGCCTTTAACTGTTAAGAGTCTTAATTTTGGAATTTTGTTTACAAAATTACAGCAAGAAGGGGCACTCAGTTTGCACAGGCTTACCACTTCTTCTACATAATAGACAACAAAAATATTTTCAATTAGTTTTGTTGCCCTGATCTAATTTTTTAATTTTTTTGATGATCAGCCTTTTCCTTTACTACCCCCTTCCCACTCCCTCTTTCATAACCCTGCACCACTTTTTCTTATTTCATTATTTTTGCTGTCCTCACCTCCTTCCTTGAAGTATAACTCCCTCAAGTTACTTTGGCAGCTACTCTAGCTGCTCCCCTGCTCTTTATACTTTTACTTCCATGCCTTTCATATCCCTCTCTTCTCCTTTCAGAATCTTACCCTTTTTTTCCCAGTTACTAACCATAGTCTGTCTTCACTGAGTAGTACAGGCAGCACACACAAATCCCACATTTTCACAGAGGTGCGTGTTTAAACGCTTTACTGAATTCTTCTGCTGATTACACTTCCAGCAAACAAGAGAAATTACAGTGCAAAGATCGTTTTGAGCACATCTCAAGGGAATGCTTTTCAGAAAGCTGCTTGAAGTTCTGACAAAACACAAAAAGCCTGACATTAGCTATCCTCTTCTTCCAAATACAAGATGTCTGAAAGAGCAAAGACAGTCCCCAAGTTAACCAGGGTAGAAAAAATTTGGCTGCTTGCTTGTTTTCATAAAATGTCTTTATAGATAAGAGTTAGTAGATTTGTAAGTTGTATTTATGTAATGAGAAAACTTTAAAGGGCAGTTCTTGATAACATGGATGTACAGGATTGTGTCAATGCTGCACAAATGCTTAGTTTTAAGTTTTTAGGTTGATTCCAGTGGAGTTTGTGTAAGCACATTTGCCTTCTTCTGTGGGAACTACAAAATCAGAAGCACAGATGTTATGTCACTGAGGAAGGGCACGTGCACTTGGGAAGCATAGAAGAGATGTTGAAACCAAGTTCTGATAGGCAGAGAGAACAAATTATTACTTTCAAATGCCATTCAGAAATACGTTTCAAGAAGGGCAAAGTAGGAATTAGATTTTTGCAAATATTCTGGAAACAAACAGTTCCTTGCAAACCATTTGCTGCACTGGTTTATCTTTTTATTTTGTTTGCAAACTGTTTTACAACAGACTTCGAATTTTACAGTTTTGTTCTGCTGAGTTATTTTGCAAATGCTTAATAAGGAAAATCTTCATCTTGTGGATTGTATACTAATTGTGTTTTCCATATGTTTATATGTTTAGCTATTCTGTTGAGGGATTTCATCACTTTCATCACATGCTTAAGGACTGTTTTTTCCAGAAATGATTATATGTAGCATAGTGCTGGAAAAAAATATGGAAGCACTAAAATCTTTACTTTCTCTCAGATGGCATCTTTGAGACCTTGCATACTAAAGATTCTGCAGAACTTTGTTTCATGTGTATTTTGAGGAATGTGTCTTCTTGCAGCTCATCACTGTCAAACCTACTGATACTGAACCCCATGTTGTTAGCAATGTTGTTCACCTGTATTGGGGTTTATTCTTTGTCACATACAACCATTTTTTTTCAAGGAATGAAAGCCAACAGCTGTGGCCATACACCAGGCACTGTGTTTGATGTTGTGGGTTTGGAGCAGACTTAGAATCTTCAGATTATGCATAGATAGACTTGGCCTTTTTACCCCAAGTTCAGTTCTCTTTCCTTTTTGCATATTCAGCCTTGTGTTTCCACTTCCCTACTGATTTATGTTCCCAAGTACCTTTCAGCTTTTTGCCACCCTTTCTTCCAGGATTCACAGAGCAAGCCTTGGCCTGCCAGGATTTAACTGTGGGGCTTTGCCAAGCTTTGACTGTTGAGTTGTTTGTTAATACGTCAAATCACCCCACAGAGTAGGAAATCTCATCTCCAGTCACATCCTGGCTCTTGAGAGAGAAATTGGAGAGGGGTGGACAGTTAGACTGATTCAGCATTTCAGGTAGGCAGCATATAGGTAAATAGGATTTTTGCTTCTGTTTTGGTTTTAAATATGCCTACAATATCTTGTAGAAGGCAGAGACAATACAGAATTATGCCTGTCATTGAAATTAAATGGGAGTTTGAGACTGTTAAGGTTTTTGGAAGCATTATCATTTCTGCACTGGTGAAATTCACAATTTCTTTATGAAACCAGTCCTAGAGGATGTGCCTAAGCAGTGTGAAGCAGTTTAAAGAGTAATGCTTATTGGTTTCAAAGCACAGTGTGACATACATTGTCCACCTCCCACTCTGTGTTTATGTCTTTGGGGAAAAAGAGGAAGAGAAATAGCAGAACAGGACAGGAGTCTACCAGTCTGTGAGTAACATACAAACTGTTCTTGCCCAAATGAAGTCACTCACAAAGATCCATTCCCATCCACAGGAATATAAACCAGCCTTTGTGGCAAAGGATGTTATGGGGAGCCTGTCTTACAAGATCTCTTTAAAACTGTACCTGTGCATCCTTCACAATTGTAGTGTGCTTCTGTATCAGTATGGGCTGGTTCTCTCTGCCCAAAGTGCCATCTTAGTGTGTGCCCGAGTTTGATCTGGGCAAACCAGGAGAGCTCAGCAGAGCTTCCATAAGGGCCAGCCGAAGCCAGAGACTGACTGTGTATCTGTGGGGGAAACCTCTGACAGAAGTGTCAGCCCCCCATCTTAGGTGGATGCAGTGACCTGTGGGGGAGTGTAGTTTCCATGTCTATAGCTTGCCTTCACAAGTAAAAGGGTTAGCTCCTCTTTATCACTACTTCTTAATTTCCTTTACACATTTATTTATTTAACAATTTCTACACTATGTTACTGATGATAGCAGAATTACTTTGGCAGTCCTGTTGTCATTTGGCCACTGGCCCAAGAATGGGAGTTTTCATGGGTTCAGCAAGAGAAGTTATCACATTTTCTGTAAATATTCTCTAAGTTCAGTGAATCACATTGTCCTTAAGGTCTCAAGCAGTGGGTCAAATCAATTTTGTTCAGCTTGTAGGTGTTTTAGGACAGCACATACTTGGTGCCTGTGTTAGTGAGGCATTTAGCCATTTACTCTGCAAACACTGGATCTCTTGGCAGTGAGGGAGTAGCAGTCATCCTGCTCGTTGCCTGTGGTACGTTTGCTGGGGTTGATAAACCATTGAAAAACCCAGACAAACAGAACCAATAAGCACAAAATTGCTTCTTGAAAACAGACCTGACATCAATCCATTTCCTGTTCAAAACACTGGGGGTTTTTTGGATCTTGAAGTGACTAAGCCCGACAATGCAAGCAGCCATTTTCTTAGTGAAACATTCATGCGAGTCATAAGATTAGCCTGTTAATCACAGTCACAACCCTTCTAAGATGAAAGGGCAAAGCCAATGCTGTGCTCTCTATACAGCTATACCAGACATTAATTTCCTTCTCCCTTCCACGTCGTGACAGCTGATGATGTGCTAGTTATAAGCACTTTCAGTGAAGGTTATTTCTAGGGAAAGTATGGCAAGGTAGTAAAGCAACAGATTTACCCCTGGTAACAACTGAAAACAAGGGTTGTCTAGAATTTATTCATAATTTTTCAGATGTTAGATCAAGACCTACCAAACACTAAAAAGTAATGTGGAAAAAGGAGGCATTAATACAATGAGCCTTAAAATTGCATCAAATAGAAGCAAACCGAGCAGGACATCTAAACCCAGGGAGGATCCACAAACAGCTGCAATAGAGCATCAGATGGTTAGAGAACCTAAATATACAAAGGTGAGCTTGCACTGATAGCAACAGCAGTTTGCTCACTTTATGGGTCACACAGTCATGCTGCAGCCAAGTGATACAAAAAGGGAAGGAGAATAAACACAGGAAGGGAGGAAATGTAAAGTGAGACACACTTGTCAGCGTTTTCCCAAATACAGAACCTCAGAATTCTACTTCCATCACTGCTGAAGGATGGCCATGCCAAAAAAGCCAATTTCTGTGGCTGCAGTTTAGATCAGCAAGCAGAAAAGAAGCAAGGTCTTTGCAATACAACACAGACTAAGGGATTTTATCTTCACTGGAAGCTTTATTGTGGCTCAGATGGCACAGCTTGATACTACTAAGGAAAAATAGACCATGTCAAGCCATGTGCAGAGTAGCTTTTCAGCTGACATCCTTTGACTTGGGACAAGTGAGCAGAACATCTCACTGAATTATTTTGTACCTACACTTCCCAATCCAATCTAACAATGTCAGAGGTGTGGAAGTGGAGGAACCAACTTAGCCCACAGGCTTCATTTAAGACTGAATGACAAAATGCCAACTATCAGACAAAAGGTAATAATGACATTTATCTCCAAAGCCATTATGTAAGAATAAAAAAATATTTTCAGGAATGTTCTGCACAAAGAACTATCTATTAGAATTTATATGAAATTCATGGAGGAAAATACTAGGTGATAACCATGAGGGGAAAAAAAACCCAACACACACACAAAACCCCAAATCAACAGATGTAGCAGACAGCTGTGTGAATATGGAATAGGGAAAGTCACTAGAAGTGCCATTGTAAACCAGTTTTTGCACAAAAAAAGAAATCCCAGAAGATATCCTGAGGTAAAATATTGACCTTAGTACCTCTGTTACTTGTGCTGGTATTACTGTGTTTCATGCTTGTCTGGTTTGTTAAGCCATAGGTTGGGTTCACATCTCCAAATCAAATCAAGGAGAGGTTTCTGAAGGTTTTTTTTCCTGAAAACGGAAGACTAAAACAAGTCATTTAATGAAAAACTATTGTGCCTATCACTTAGCTTCCTGAAATGTATCAATTTTCCCTCATTTTTTCTGCATACAAACATCAAGGAGGAAAAAAATGTGGAATTTCTTGGAGGAGCAATCCAAATACTCCGATTGTGTTCTCAAAAATAAATAACGTGCTTAGGGTTTGTTTATAGCTCATCTTTATCCCTAGTCCGTGTAGGATGGATAGTTTGATAAAACAAATGTGATTTTCAAATTCAGTATCTCATTTTCACTTTGGCAGTGTCTTTTTTCTGAAAAATCTGTGATCAGACACTGTCATCTGTCATTTGACTGAGCTACAAAGAGAATTCTGTCATCCCATCCAGAAAGAAATGTTCAAATTCATAGAGGTTTTTGGATTAGTTCATTTTTACTGTCTTGGACAAACTGAAGAAAGTGATCTGAGCATTGAAGTAGATGGAGAAGTTGAGAAGAAGAATTAGATATGTTCATGCACACGTGGATTTACCTCAGGAGTTCTTACATCCAACTTGCCAAGAAACATTCATTGATGCAGGATCCAGAAACTCTCCCAGCAGTGTTTTGTAGGTATTCTGAGACAGCTGTGATCACAGAGTCCCAGCTATTCTTCTACATTCAGAAGGTCTTTAAATTACAAAGTTGGGCATATATTCAAATGATATTTTCATTTCTAAAGGCTTTTTGCCTTTGAAGAACCTGGCCACAGCTGATTGACTTTATGATGCCCCACAGCTCTGTTAAGATTAAATAACCAGAATTGCTCATAAAACTCTGGTAGATGTGGTAATTATTTTTTTCTGTCAGAGAAAAATGCCAGAGAGCATTTCAAAGAAACAAACAAAAGATAGAAGAAATCAAGATGAAGAGAGGGAGGGAGTTTTGTGGGGGGCAGAAGTGGTACTGAAGCCTGCCATAACTACGTGCAGGCAGGGTTGTACAAGGGGCAGAGTCTGTGTTTGCTCTGGCTGCAGATCTGATGGCAGGGTTGCACAGGGGTGTCTCCAGGGTCTGTACCCGAGGCCACACAGGAATTAGATGTCAGCAATTACCAGTGTGTGTGCTCTGGGTGCCCTCAGTGGCAAGAGGGAGCAAACCCCGGGACTCCTGTGTTGTTTGGAGTGCTGCCATCACAAGAAGGCTCAGTTGCCCAGCTCTGCTCCAGTCCGCTTCCCGTGCTGGCTCGTGGTCACCTCACGGGTTGCAGCACTGCCCTGTTTGTGTGCAGAACCACCACGGGATGTGGAAAAGGCTCCAGCTCTTCTCTCACTCCCAAAAGCCAGCCCAGCACGAGCATGTCCTTCCCTAAAGGCTGGTGCTGAGGGCTCTGTGCTGGAGATGACAAGGGAAGGACAGCTCCAGGGTTCCTTAGCAGTGGGTTAGATCTTAATAATTCAGTAATATCAGTGGGTTCCTAGCTGGATGTCTTGAAAGCGAAGACTGAATCACTGCTATGAGGCTTTTTCAGCATTGTATTCTCTGCTGTAGAGGTTTTTATGGCTGTGTTTTGGTTTCTCTCTTCTTACTTTCCATATTTGGGCTTCAGGAAGAGATTTAGCATTTTATCACAGTTGCTTTTGCATCACGCAGGAATTGTTTTGTTCTGTGGCTACTTAGAGCATTTCCCAGCATATTTAGTTAGCTCTAATTAACAGCTCTAAGCATACAGGGATGTTTGGATTTCATAAATTTATATGTAACAGATATTAATTACTAACTGTATATTACACATTAATAAGGTATTATTATAATATCATATAATTAAGAGTGTTTAGATCTGATAAGCATCCCAAACATCCAGAGAGATAATAACTGGAAGTTGGAAGGGAGAACAAAGTCCATTTGCATTGGCTCTAGCAACAGTGCTTTTCAATCTGCCTGTTCTCTAATTTCATATAGCAATTTCTACTAAAAGTTAGTTTATTTTTCAGCAGAGAACTGGTTTTAAGCCATTTCTAGCTTCCTCTGACCTGATGATGGGTTCCCTGAGTTCTCTGTTACAGTAAGTTGATTCCTTTGCTCAATAATCTCTGTATTTGCCTATTAAAAATAAGGTCTCCTACAGTTCGTCCTCAGAACCCCCTACTTTTACAATAATTTATTTAGTGGAAATTAATTAGCTTGTTAAAATAGAATTGTGCGAGATCTTGATGAAGTGTAGTCTGTAAACTTCAAATCAGTCATGTCTAGTTTCTGCCTCAGTCGAACTCTTGCAAGTTGTATTGGGCATCCCAAGAAAGGTTGTACTGGATATTTCAGGTCCCTTGAGAAATAAAGGTTGTGTGTCAGATCTGGTCATGAATTCTGGTTTAACTGGCTGTATCAGGAGTTCTGATTCATTAACCATTAGGCATTGTGTACAAAAACAGCTGTGAGAGATGAAAGGTTTCTCAGCTGGTAAGGGTAGAGGTGGACTCAAAAGTTGTGGTTTTGGGGCACCCCTGATGGCAAACCATTATTCAAATCCTGCTCTAATTATTATTCAGATTACACAGTGGGACACCTCCAGGAGGAAAAATTGGGATAAGCCTGTCTCAAACTAATTAATAGGCTGGTTGTGTAGTGGCATTTATTAACATTGTAGGAGTTCCAAATTCAAATCCCTGTTCTGCCAATAAATGATACAGCTATGGAATTGTTATGTGTTATTTCTTAGCAGTTAGCATTTTTCCCCCTATTCTCAAGAGCCAAGTTTAAGGGATTACATTAAAATGTAGTACAGATTGTGTGATGTAATTTGCACAGACAGAAGAGAAAGAGCAACAGAAAAGCAGAATTTGAACAACACAGGATGGCCTCTTCCCATGCTCTCTCATGTGCTGTCTCTATAAGACTTTGCAGCTGCTTCAGGCCAGGTGTCCTGCCTGCTCTAGGAAATTCCTGCTCCACTTGCTTTCCAGTATCATTCCCGATTGACCTGAAAAAATTCAGTGAGACCATACAGGTTACATATCCCAGAGAAGTCAGAGAAACACTATATTTTATATATTTTTGTTTTAGCCTCGTCAGTGCTTAGGAATTGGGAGGTTGAGCTTAAGGGTCACTTCATACCAGCAGTGGATGGCCCTTGCTACACAATGCAACTGAAGCAATCTTCCAATGCAAATAAATACTTCCTTAGGCCCTCCATGGCCTCACCAGATTTTGCTCTGCATGGTCAGGGACCAGTTTATTGCTATTGTCTTACTTACATAGTGCATTCTATATCTATAGATCTATATCTCTATTGATACCATCTATCTGTATCTGTATATGATAGCCACTTGCTCTCAGTCAGATGGCATCAATGTTCAAATGTTCCTCATCAATGCTCAAAACTAAGAAAGCTGTTTTAAGGAGCTGCAAACAATGGAATGCTGAGATAACCTTTGCATCTTTACTTTCTCATTTAACATAGCCGTTAGTTCATTCACATTTGGAAAAACATAGCTGTGCTGTGCCTTTTTGTCATTGAATTACATGGGAAAAGAGAGGGAAGGAAAAGGATATCAAGCAAAGGAGGGAACAATTCCTGGGTGAGGAGTATGGTTTCATAGCATTTTATGGAAGGGAATGCATGGGATTAGGCATATCCATCTTAATTCTGTGTAGGATGAGGGTTTTGATAAAAATCTGTGCAGGGTGTTTGGATAATTCCAGTGAAGCAGGCTGTTGGCATCAGCTTTATTTCAGATTGCCTACTGGTACTGCCTGTCTGTCACCTGCCATGTGTGAGCACAGGTTCTTTACTGCTGCTTCTCTGCTTTAAATGTACACACCTGTGTAGGACTGAAACCAGCCCTGGGGAGACCTGCTACAATTCCCACTGAAAGCTTGTGCCAGCGAGAAGTAATTGATGTTGCAGGCTCTCACTGATTTATAAAGGAAAAAATACCCTAAATAATGATTTCAGCCTTCATTAACTGTTGGAGTAGACATTTCTTTGTGGGGCAGTGGCACTTCAAGTTGTTTTAACAGTTTGAGAAAATCGAAAGACATGTTTCACTTGATACTATTCTGTGGCTTTTGTGTAAAACTGTGTGAAATTCAATTTATCAGTAAATAGATAAAAGCTGTAGTCAAAGCAATATAAATCAGCCCTGGTTTTGCCTTAGAATATATCTCTGGGAAGTCATGGTGCAAATTAAATAGAAATTAAGTCAGAGAATCTGTAAAAGCTCTATACGTCTAGATACTGTCTTGAAATTCCATTGTGCTTTAAATACTTTTCAGTTTGGTAGATGTCCTAGCCCAATCCTGCAGTTGTGTGCTTTCAAGGGTATGTTTCTGGTGTGCTTGTTAATGAGTAATCACATGACCTGCTTGATTCTAGTTATTTTTCTTCATTTTGCATTCTTGTCTGAAAAGGAACAAAAGGAAAAATTATGAGAATTCAAATAACAGTAAGAGTGATTTTGACTGAGCCACTGCTTTCTGGTGGTGTTGTCTGTAGCAGGAGACTTAAGTAGCAAAACAGCCAAAAAGCAGTGCCTAGAACTGGAAGTGTGTTGTAACATTTATGTTGAAGTTTATAAACTACAAGAGGTTTAGATGTGATGATTCACAAGTACCATTTCTTAATAGGAGCTCAAGACCCTGTCAGCTGTAGCATGTTGGTGCCTTTTTGAGTTTCTGTTGTGCTGTTAGGAGGTGGTTGTATAAAGACTTTTATCTGCAATAATTCCTGGAGGAGAAAGGGTGCACTGGCTGGGAGCTTGGATAGGTCACTGTCCAGACACGGGTGCAGGACTCCAGAAGAGCTGCTCAGTTTGGCTTTGCTCAGGTGCCTGAAGCCATTGGGCTGATGGAGGAGCCTGTACCAGTGAGCAGCCACTGCCTTGGCTGAAGGGGCTCCTCCTTCTGTGTCCTGGCTCTCTGCCATCCATCCCAGCTCTGTGTCCTGCACCCCTTGTTGGGCTCCCTAGAGGCTCCTGAGTGTGCCATGGCCCTGGTAGCACAGAACCCCAGGGGGGGTTGGGTTGGAAGGGACCTCAGCTGTCATCTTGTCCTGCCTCCTTGCCCTGAGCAGGGACACGTTTCACTATCCCAGGTTGCTCCAAGCCCTGTCAAGCCTGGCCTTGGACACTTCAAGGGATGGGGCAGCCACAGCTTCTCTGGGCCCCCTGTGCCAGGGCCTCCCCACCCTCCTTTGGTTACGTAAGTGGAATTGAAGAGACTACTTGTGGAAGTAAAGAGACCGTTTTCTTCTGATCTAGGTGGACTGATGCCAGAAGAACAGTTAGTATGACAGGATGATCAGTTCTTAAAATGCTAGAAATGCTGTAAAATCACCCAACACTGCAGATAATCTAATCTGAACAAAACAATTTCAATAATTTTTTTTCTATAAGCTCTGTTTTCTTGAGTTTTTCCCCAAACTCAACTTTCAGAATGTGTGGTAAACATGATATTTTTGAGCCATGTGTGAACATCATTTGGGCTCCACATTTCTAATGTTAAACCCTTTTGTTAGGGGATGTAAAGCTGTTTGATACTAAAGGCATTGAGATTTTTAAATTTTAAATTGCTTTTAAAATAGAATTCAGTATCCTAGTCAGTCATGTCTTTGGAAAGCTAGCTACTAGACAAATGAAAAGAACCTGAGAAAAGAAAAGCTTCTGGAAGCAGGGGATCTAAATTTGCACTTTTAAAGTTTTCCTAATGTTTGAAAGAATTGCTTTGTGAAAAGAACACTAGGTATGATTCATTGTGAGAAAAAAAGTGCAAATTGCATTAAATGTACACTTATCCAGGGAGTGAAAGTGTAGATAATGAATCTTCACATTCTAGCCCATATTTTTGGTGTGATTGGTTGGGGAGGCTGCTTAACATTGGTGAGTACCAGGAATGGCCAGTTTGCAGCAGGAGGAAAGAATGGCCTCTGCACTTTTGATCCATATGGTTATTAATTTCTCAGACAGCAGGATATGCCTCAAAGAATATTGCTGTGCTGTGCTGCTCACTGCAGTGGGTGGAGGTGCTGTCAGCCCCGTGCTTTCTGTAGCCCAGGCTGCACTTGTGTGCACTCTGGTCCAGCCAGCTCCCACAGGGCACTTCTTATGCTTTGCTTAGGTAAAAGAGGAAAATACAGTTCATTAGGGAGATGGAGGGCAATACAAATTTCCAAAGATTAAATTCAATCTTTAATAGCTTCCTTTTCCTAAACCTTTTGTTTCTCTTGTCCATAGTAACCTTTTACATACCATAGGATGGTGTAGTAAAATTAAAATGTTATTCTTTTCTTTCCTTTATTTTGATAATTCACTTTCCTTCATAAAGATGCAAGTTTTCTTTCCTCCAGAAGCCCACAGACTCATGTGATGATTTTCATAGTACCTTTTGCTTTTAATTTTTTTTAATTGCCTGCATGAAGACCATGTTTGCAGGGAGTTTGAGAAAGAGACTTCTCGTAAGTAAGTACCTTCTCCAAAGCATTGGCTGAAACTCCAGGAGTGGGCCTGGCTAGTCAGTGCCTTGCTTTAGGCAGGTGTGACTTCATTGCTTCACTGCCTTTTGTAGTATCAATGTATAAAGGCAGCGGTACCAGACAGCAAAACTCATAAAGAACTGGCAGAAGGAATTCAGAATTGTTGGCAGTCAACTTCTGTGTTAAGAAAGCACATCAGGAAGGATGGAAGAGGGCACGTGCCCAGCAGACCAGTTTGATGCTCTGCAGTCACAACTGTGTACAACTTGTAAAACAGCCTCTCCATTTCTCAAGGTGGGGTAAAAAAGAGACCTCAAATTAATGATAAAGTGGATGTAAAAATACATTTCAAGACGTGCTGTGTAGCATTTACCTCCCTCAGTGTTGGAGTATACTCTGACTGAGATAGAGCTCACATGATGAAAACTGCTTTTGTGCCCTCCCTGCTTATCTGAATGTTTTCACATAGCAAATTAGTGAAAACAGGAAATCTAATAGATAAAAATGCAGTGGTTTACGTGACTTTCACGGGGTTTTGAAGCAATGTGTGCATTAGTTAAAAAACTCAGCAAGAAAATTATTTGGAGAAAATCAAGCAGAGGAAAGGATGAAGAACTGCAGCAATCATATTTGTTGACAAAAATGAATCTAGGGAGGGTTTGCTACCATTTGTGAAGTTGGACATAAAAGGCTGTAGGAAGAACAGCAGTTAACAGAGAGGCAGATGTTAGCAGAGTAAAATGTAATCAAGATGAATACAAAGAGGTTCTCACTCTCTAAAAGCCAACAGTGAAAAACAAAACATGGGAATGCTGACTAAGAAACAGTGTTAGAGAAGCAGGATCTTGGGAGTGCTAAATTGAACATAAGCATGCAGTATGGTGCTGCTGCAAAAGTGCAAACATGGGGGGGGATATAACTGAAAGAGGACTTGTAATTTCTCTTTCTTTGGACTAAGAAGAATGAGTTTTCTTAAAGAACGTTCTCTGGCTGTGGAGAGAAGCAATATCACCAGGATTGTTATGGACAGTGTTCTGCTGGGTCACTGTATCAAACTGACACTTACCTGCTCCATTAAATCTTTCTCTCTTCAGAAGTGACTTTTCAAAAGGCTTTGTAAATAAAATTATGATCATTCCCTACTTGTGGTGTTAGAGAAATTGTCCCTTAGAGCCTTTGTTTCGGTCTTTGTTCTGCTTGCAGAGCACTACTCCTCTTCTGCAGACAACAGTTAAAATTGCTGCTTTATTCTGTGTAATGTGTTTATTGTTGCATCTCTCCACTGAGTTTTCAGTCTCCACCTGAGGAGCATCCTAGAACAAGTACTCGTCCAGACATTTGTTTTTCCAACAAGTTCTGCTTCCCTGTGCTGCTGCCATGTTCAGCTGACCTTTTGTGTGTAGTCTCTGCAGCTGAAAATTCATTATGCTACAAGGAATAGAGGAGAACTTTTATTAAGACAAAGGTTTTTGTGCTTTCCTCAGGTTAATCATCAGCTTTTCTGTTACCACTAAATTAAAATACAGCCAGTTACGGAGAGTTGGATAAATTGGAATTTGAAGGAGGAAGAAGCTGGCTGGTTTTGCTTCTATTAAAGTTATTTCTACTTCCAACAACTTTCATCTGACTCATGCTTTGTAAATGGTGTCTTGCAGAGATCTTTCAGAGACTTCTTTGCTTAATTTCCTTTTTAGCATTCTGTTGATTTATTTCCTCTGCTGCCATCTGAATCTTACTTTATATGGCTTTTGACAGCTGCTTCTGGATTTAACTTGCTGCAAGCAATGGCTGTTAGTTTCACATTGTGCATTTGTTCTGCTATTGCATATTCTGGATTGCACTTTCATATTATTCCCATTTGGTCTAATAATGCAAAGCCATATGCAATTTTAGCTTCAGAGTTATGAACTAGACACATAAAATTCTTCACCACATAAACAATTGCTCTGTTGGAAGCAGTGGCTGTTCGTGCTGTGAAGGTGTGTGATCATCGTGTGCCCTGCCCTGAGTACCTCCTGTTTCACTGGACACTCCTAACACAGGTGCCATGGGAGTTCTGTGTGGGGCTCATGATGCTACTGTTCAAAAGAAACAAAGCTATTCATTTGATTATTTTTAAAATTATGTCTGTATGCAATACTATATTCGATTTTACTTTAACATTGTCTAGACTGTTGTAGGGCGAGATTAGTTTAGTTGCCGGGAAAAGAATTGGGAAGTTCTTAGTTCTTCTGAAGTAATGTAAAATAGGTAGGGTTGTATTTTCTCTGCAAATCCCTCAGACACGTGTAAGCTTCTGGGTAACAGCTGATGTTAGATACAACTGCTGAGAAAAAAAAAATAATCAGAAGTAATAGCCCTTATTGGTAACAGCTGTGGTCACAGAAATTAAGAAAGATGTTTCAAAATGTTGAATTCAGAGACAAGATGATGAAGGGGTCTCTCAGAGGCAACAGATAGTTCTTGAACAGCTGACAAAGACAGCAGCACTTGTGCCAGAGCACAGTCCAGACCAAATGTCTTGTCAGGAATTGTGCAAGTGTATTTCCTGCTGAGAGGCATCTAGTTCTTAATGTTTGAGCTGAGCAAAGGAAAATGCACAAGGGAGATCAATAAGTTTGCCAAAGTGGGGGGTCAAGGAACTTATGTAACAGTTTGGTTTCTTTGATTCTATTAACAAAGCTGTAAGGACCTTATTTCACTGTTCTTTGCAATTCAGCGTGGATGAGGTGTGAAACAATTATTGTTGCTTACTGAGATTTGCTCTCTGGAAATGTAGCTGTAAAGAGACTGTGATGGACACAGGGACTCCTTCCTCATGGCCCTGGCTGTATCATTTATGGATAGAGCAGCTTCTTCCATTAAACTGTAATTCACATGGTTTTAAATGAAATGACCAAGAAATAACAAGATCAGGAAATAAATTATGTGGAAGGGAAAAAAAAAATCACAATTACAGAAGATCAGTTTGCTTAGTTTAGAACAACAGGAGTATTTTGATCTTTTCATTTAATGATGATTAAAAAGAGAAACAGAGTTCACACAAGGCAGAATGCTGAAGACACTTAAAGATGAAGAGCACTGTGTGTATTGGTGGAGTTGCCAGTGCCTCCAGGGGAAGTCAAATCCACACTTCTCTAGTGAAACACTGAATAGGAGTCACAGAAATGGCAACAAAATAGCATAAAGGGCCTTGTTTATGCTTGGGTTTGGGAGTGATCTGCTCTGTGACACTGGAAAGTTTGCTTCATGTACTTGGCTTCACACTTGGGCTGTGAAGTGCTTGGGCAGGGCTGGCTCCTGCTCTGGGTACCTGCAGGGTCTTCAGAGTGGGGCTTTGCTCACCCTAAAGGCCCCCAGGTCCCAGCTGGAACTGCACAGAAAGCAGGGCATCACTGCCCTCCTGCAGCAAATCCCCATGGCCTTCTGCTCTCTGCAGCTCAGGAACCAAGGGTACCACAATACCAAAGACATTTTACAGGAATTCCTGGATTACCTCGCTTTAATGATTTGCAGTTTTCCTTCTCAGTTCATTATTATCTAAATACGGGTTTCTATACTTGCACATCTTAGCAAAACACCAGTTTGTCTAGAAAAAGCAGTGTAAGAGATCATGCTGGCAATTATAAGTTATTTCCAGCCTAAATTACACCTGTAAGATGCTTCTACTGGATTGTACTTAAAGATAATTTACTCAATAATAATGCAAAAATATATGTATGTCTTGCAGTCTGAAATCTCCAATAGTTAGTTCATTGGGCTTTAATGCATTTTTGTGCAGAAGGCTGCAAAAGTCTTGAAGAGAATAAAAATGTGCACAATTCTTTTCTATAATCTTATAAATTGCTATACCGTGTTATTTTAAAAGAACATAATTATGTGGAAGTCTTCATTAAAATGGAATGCTGATGAAGGAGGCATTGGTGCTTGTTTAAGCACTGCTGTAAGGGGCTAATAACAGTAGTAGTTGATGTAATGTGATTCTAATGAATACTCCATGATAATAAATATTCTCATAATAACTAATCACTCTGAAAAGTAAGAAAACCAAATTTGAAGAGGACTGCTATGGCGTACTACTGTGTTTGAACATGGGCTAGTAGAAAGAATGCAAGATTTAGGCTACAGGTTAGAAGTATAAAAAAGTTACAGTTTCAGCTATAATTTGAAAAGAGGTAATGAGGCATTACATGTGGAACATGAGTTTTCAAGTTACCATTGTACTGGCTTGGTCCAGTTCTTAGCAGCAAATAACTCAGTTGTAGAAAGTGACCTTAGGAGTGGAATTTATCTGCTTGCCCTTTGATTATTCTGGCTGAAAAAGCATTTTGTACTGTGGATTTGCCTTTTTTTTTAAGTTGTAAACTTGCAAGTTATTCTTAAAATAACTGTGGAGATAGTAAGTTGTATTAAACCACCAAATATGGCTGCGAAAAATGAGGCATTCAGGAACACAAGGGGAGAACCTCTGTGTTTATATTTGAGACATTGCTAGCCCAGTTTGCATTTTGATAAGTAGAGTGAGATCTGAGTGCAGGACATCTCTTGCTTCTTAAAGAAAACAAGCATGTTAAAAGTCTTACTCCCAGAGCTCGTGATTGTCTCACATTTTCTTAAGATTAAATTGCCACCATCTAGCAAGATTGGCACTAGCAGGAGCATTCCAGCTCTTTGGGCTATCCCGCTGTATCCAGAAGAATTCCCTGTGCTTGTTCAAGCCCTCGTTTTGAGCTCTTCCTTTCCATTTTCTGCCCCCGTAACTGTTCTCTGTTTGCCGACATTTGTGCTCTCTGCTCTGTAATCTGCCTCAGAAGCTCTCTCTTCTGAAGTCAGCCCTTTGATCCACAGAAAGAGTAAGGTCTCACCAAACAGCTGTCTGACTCTGCTGTACCTTTCTCTTCTAGAGCTTTGTGTTTTCTCTCACTAAACTTCATTTTTTCCCTTTGATCTCATCTGGGTTTGTTTTTATTCTCTTTAGTCTAAACAAACTGTCCTAAAGGCAGTTTTTTCTTCTTGCTCTGCACAGCACATTTTCTGTCCTCGACACCCCCTTCTTTTTGGTTTATTTACAGGTATTGCCCTGTTATCTTTCCTGCCAATTAATCTTCTTCGATGCCACAGGTTTAATGTGCTTGAAATCAAATTGTGTGTTACGGTGTTCTTCAAAATAGCATGCTCCCAGCCCATCTGGAAAGCTGCTTTCTCAGCTGTCTCCTCTTGCTCCTTATGTGCCATGTTATTTCTCTGCTTCTGGACCTAGTGCCATTGTGGGGGGGGACCACCAAAAAACCCAAAGCCCTTTTTCCTTTATGGCCTCACTGTGTACTTAGCTGTGACACAGTCACATGAAGCCTGTGAAAGGTACACTGCAAGTTTCAGGTGGTTGCTTAGAATTCCCTTCCTGTAAGGGGAAATGGGCATTTCTGTTGGATAATTTAGGACATCCTCAGAAGCACACAGGCAGGTGAAGCAGGAGGCTTGAAGCTCTACCTGCAGGGGTCTGTGGCTGCTGACTGGAGAGGAACCCCAACATTGCATGTCCACCTGCCATCAACAGGCACCTCCATGAGTGTAAAGTCACCATGGCCCAGGTGTGTGCAACACAGCTGGCAGCAGGAGCTGTGAGGAGGGCTGGAATTACAGGCAGCAGGATTTGGAGATGAGTACGTTTTCTTTCTTGTCTCCCTTACTGGAGGTCTCATGGGTGGGTCTTAACTATGAACATGATTGTGATTTGTATTCTGTAATGGTAAACTGGTGTCAATTGCCCTACAAAAATCCCTCTGAAACTGGTTCCCTGTTTCTTTGCTTAAGTTTGAACAAAATATCTCAAAGAAGGCATAAGGCTTGCAAAATAAAGATCTCATTTATCTCGGGGTCATGAACCAAACACCAAATTTAGGCAGGAATCAATCTTCATGTGAACAGCAGATGTTTCTTAATTTCATCTGTTCTTTTTTAAAAGAGGAGGAAAGCAGAACAGTTATAGGACATAATGCCAGTAAATGAAGGACGCTTCTTACTGAAGAGTATCTTTTTAAGACAAATGCACAGAAATAGCCTTTTGCTGGTTCTGTGCTTTAGATACCATGGGTGACTAGCAAAATACTGTAACTTTGTAAGGTAAAGCCTCCTGTTGTTACCAATACTATGCTATTTGTATTTTTTATTAAAGATATTACCATAAATCTAATGAACCATTTATTATTTCTTAGATTCAGAAAGAATTCTGATTTTTCTTACCTTGAGCTTACAGAGACCACATCAGGGAGGAGTCTTGTGAAATGCAATAAGGACAGTGGAAATTAAATTAATAGGGTTTTCTTTGTTGTTTAATTCATCCTGGTGTTTGCTTATAGAACATCATTATCTCTTCCAAGAAGGAGCTGCTTTCACATAAAGTGCAAAGTGCTGCAGGAGTTGCCTGCACAGCTTGATGGGGTAGTGGAGGTTGCCAGGGGAGAAAGCAGCACTGTGACACACTCCTGTGGAATTGTCTTTTAAACATTCCTTTTCTAGATCCAAGTGCCTCATTGCAGGGGCCAAATCTAGGAGAAGGGTGTCAGCTGTGTTTTATGGGAATATTGCATTTATTTCAGAACCTGCAAATGTGATGAAACAGAATTTTTGTTGGGAAATTACTGATTCTTAAGTTCTCCTTTCAGTCTCCGATTCATGATGCTCACCAGCAATAGGTTTTGTTTGTGTAGAGCTAAACTTAGTGTAGCTTGAGCTGTGTGAGATTGACCATCAGTGAAGTGGTTGGGAGGAGGGGATTGAACTGCTGCTTCCCCAGTGCCCTGAGAGAGGTGGTATTTTAGTTGGTCAGCACTGGTGTACGTGATAGAGACTGCTCGTTGCGTGGCGTTGCTGTCCGTGTGCTCTGCGTGCTGGATGCAGGTGTGTCCCACACACAGGGGGTAGGAATTCCTCACCTCAGCTCTGGGGACTGCTGGGCCTGTGGCCAGGGGAGCAGCACTGAGCACTGGGCTGGGCCTGTGGCCAGNNACTTCTTCAGCTCTTGGGTTTGCTATTCATTGTTAGGAGGGTGATTCTCTTCAGTGTGTTTTTAATAAACCCCTTTAGATATTTTTTCATTACTGTTCTGCTCATTGTGAAGATCTTTTTTCCCATACCTACCACATTGGAATTTTATTTGAGTTGGAGCATATATTAGCTGACAAGACTTAAGAATTTCGTATGTGCATCAACCTACTCAACTTGAGTTTATTGTCTCCTGAATTATTCCACCTCTTTCCCCCCCCCCGAATTTGTGCTCTGGGAAATGGATGGCACTTTCTCAGGGGAATGTTTAATGGTGTTAATATTCAGAACCAGAGAAAGGAAGATGCTTAGAGCTCCCACCATAAAAAGTACACAAAGATGGATTTGTCCTTAGCATGCAGGCAGTCCTTAGACTGTCAGTTATGCAAGTTCATAGACAGTGATTTCTGACCTAACTTTGTACTCACTCTTGATTTCTAGCAGGCAGATCATCAGTGAAATATTTAAAAATACAGAAAGAGTACCTGCATAAAAAAAATAAAATGCATGTTAGTAGCTTGAAATGAAAATGATTTGTTTATGCTCTTTCACAATAAAATATGTTTTAATTTTTTCAACTGCATTGCTGCAGTGATTTGAAAGCCAGATCAAGTTTACCAGGGACATTATTATAAAACTGGAATTAAAGCTTAGCCTACTTAATTTATCGGTCTCGTAAAGCAGTCAAAATGCTGATGGCAGTTGAACTATTGATAGTTTATCAAGTTTTATGGACTAATGGAATGTAGATCACCAGTACTTGTGTTAATAATGATTTTATAGCACTGTTTTTAAATAAAGGCAGTGATTAAACAATGTTGGTTAAACAACATGCCTGATAGTTCTCTAGAAAATATTTCTTCTTCCTTTATTTTTTTTTCTTTTTAATTGAATTCAGAAGCCCTAAGAGTTGTAGTTATTGAAGCCGAGTGTGTCAATAACCATAAACTGGAGACTGAACATGCATGGATACTTTTAATTAATTGTTGATTGCAAAGTGTCAGGAGTAGCAGAGTATGTGTGGTTGCTCACTTTGCCTCTCTTTGCCCCTGTCTGTGTGCCTGTACCTGCCCCCAGGTGCAGACTGTATAGTACAGCAACCACATTGACCTGATCTGAACTGGAAAGCTCATTATTTTGCAATTAGATGTCACTGATTTGGCATTTTTTAGAATATGCAGAATGTATCTAAATGTGATACGCAGAAGGATTTATTTGACTGGGTTTTGTCAGTCATCCTAAAAGATGTCCCGTTTTTCAGAAATACCTCAAGTGGGAGATCTCTCTGCATTATCAATGTATCCTGAACAGGAATGGCCATCTGGGGCTGAGAAGGCAAAAGTTCTGCCACAGCTCTCCAGATGAGGCCTCTCATGCAAGGACAGCTGAACCCAGACAGGTTCCCAGGCAGCCTCTGGAATCTCCTCCCAGGGACAAAGGTCCAGCATCAGGGACTGTGTGTAAGCTGGAGCCTGTTCTGCTCGTGCTATCCCAGCAGTCACAGGGCTGCCAAGGGTTTGGGGCCTGACAAAAGTGATCAGAAATACCTCATCAGGCAGGTTGGGGTCTGCCTGAAACCCACATTTTGTTAATAAAAGCTGCAAACTACTGGAATTCTCAAAATCCATCAGAATGAGAGGAAGCATGAGACTTGTGTTGGTTGCTGTCTGAAATGGGCACAGTAGGGCAGAATCACTGAAACCCTTTCTGCTGGCTGTCACCTGAGGTCTGACAGTGCTGAGCAGAGCACTGTTTCATTTCTTGTAAGTGTGAGCTTGCTAATGGTTTATAAGAATCAGTTCTTGTCATTTTACTGGCATGAGGGAATTTGTTAGTACCTTCAGACCTCTTAGCTGTGGTTTCTATTATACTCTTTTATTCTTGGCTAGGGAGAAAATGCACCCTTGGCATTGAGAGAAATTATTTTTATGCAGGAGTAGTTCTTTTAAAATTAATCTGAATTTAATATAAGGATAAGCATATAGTCCATCAAATAGTATATTTGTCAGGGGCAAAGCTGACTTGACTTAGGGAATTTTCTTTAATTTATTGGCAACTAACACAAACTTAATTAGTGATCCATATATTGAGAAAAAAAGCCAAGCAATTTGTTCCCTAGAGAAATACTTTGCCTGCCCTCTCCCCAGACTCAGGTTCAGCCCACCACATTTTCACCCCCCTTCCTACTGCTGTTCCTGCAGGTGTTTGCCCCCTTCCCTCCAAACTGGGGGGCTGCTGGGAGGTGCTGCAGGCTGAAGTCACCGCTTCTCCCAGAGGACAAACCCCCACGGGGTAAGAGCTCCAGCCCTGAGCATCCCCAGGGCTCTGCAGAGCTTGCCTCTCTATGAGCTGCTGGCACCTGTGGGCTGCAGTGAATGAGAACACCAGGGCACACACCACATCTGCTCAGCTCAACCTCCCTGCCTGTCTGAGAATATCAAATGGGTTTCTTTACCATGTTGGCAATTACCTCAGGTTTCTCATTAGTCCATATGATGGCATCTTCTCTGGGATGCAACCTGGTATTTACTGCTTCTCATCATTCGTCTTTTGAGGCCAGCTAGAGCGTGTTGCCAGGGCAGAAGGAGCTTTTGCATTTCATTTAACTGCTCTAATTTTTGGTGCTGCAAGGATAGGAGTACAGTGGAAACAAAAAGGTGAGAAAGATGTTTCAAGTGAAATTAATGCTATTGTACTGAAATAGCCTGGTGTTATGAAACCACCCTGTCTGCTTTCCTCTGATAGCAGGTACATCTTTTCTCTGTATATTCAGAAACTGTGGAATAGCTTTCTTCCAATATTTTAAATCTTTGGAGAAAAATAATAGAAGGGATCAACTTGTAGCTTTAAATTACTTAAATAACCAACTGTTAATTTAAAGGTATATTAAATGGCAGCATTCAGCAAGGGAAGAGATGCCCTGTTCTCACAGCATATGCATTCTGGCTGTTTACTTCATTCTCTGTTTGCTTTTAGCTTCCTATCCATCATCTCCTGTATAAATCACAGGTCTGAGAACTGAACCCATAAGGCAAGTTTTAATGTTTTTCTTTTTTTTCCTGGGTTGTTTACAGTAGAGGAAGGAGATGAAAAATCAGGTAGAAAACTCAGGCAGCCACGAATAAACAAAATTCCTGATCCTTCAAAGACAGAGGAATGACTGACTTCAAAGCATACTGTGTCAGACTGATGTCCAGCATGAGACACAAGTCTCAGAGTTGATGATGATATTCCTTAAAGATTTCCTTGTGCAAATACCTGAAGATTAAGCCTGAGCTAATGTATGTGATATTTTGTCATTATTTTAGCTTTAAATAAGTGAAGAGTCAGTCCTGTAAAAGTCATTAAGTACCTAAGCCTTTCACTGAGACTTCCAAACACCACATTTTGGTGATGCATAAGCTATGAAGTCTCTTAACTTTTTACCAGGTCCCCGGATGGTTTGGTGGCTGTGTCCTGTCAGAAAGAGAGGTGCCTAAATCAATGTTTACAGCTCAGTTGGTACTGCTGGGATACCTAAACCTTGACCTTCTTAGACCCAGCAATAACCGTAGTCTAGCTGTGAGTCCAGAGAGAAGGCTGTAAGGGGGCTGCAGTCCAGTGTTCAGAAGACATTCTCCTTTTTTGTTTCTGTTTTTAATTGGTTTTATTAGGTTAAGAATATGTTCTAAGCCTATCTGCATATGAAATCTGAAAACATCTCTTTTGTTTTGTTACCTGTACCGTAAGAGTTGTAAGGACTGGTGGTGGAAGGCATTAGAAACCAGAGGATGGATGAATTTTCTCAGGCTGTCTTGGATATCTTTCTTTTGTTAAAGGAATCTGAGTGTTTGAAATACTCAGTGAAATTTTGCAAAAGCAGAGTAATACATGGATTTCTGTCCTTTAAAGGAGTGTCTTCCAGACCTTGCTGGGCTCTTGCAGGCAGAGGGATGCTGCTGTTTGGATTCCAAGTTGCACAGCTCAAGCTGTTGGCCTGTAACAACTCAATAATATTCCCTCACCTTTCATTCCTACCTCAAGTCTTGTATGTTGGTTTATATTATACATCGAGTGACTGCAAAAGTTGGTTTATTAGGAGGTCAGGTTTTCCATGCTGTACTGCATTTTTGTGCTTTTCTAATTTTTTTTGTCTTCAGTGTGATCCATGGCCATGAATCAATGAAATGTAGATAACTCAGGATGACTTCTGAGTTAGCAGAAGGTGCTTGTGGTTTGTTGATACCATTCATGTAAGGTACTGAAGGGCAGTTCCTTACAGATTTAATTACATTGTCTAAATTAATTCCAGTTAATTCCAACAAGTTCCTGTCTATCTTAACACCAGTTTAATGATAGGTACTAGCTAAAAATACTTAGCAGTAAACCTCTGCTAAGCAATAGCATTGCTAAGCAATAGAAGTGAGGATGGTAAAGGCAACTTAAATATGTGAACCAAGGAAAAAAGAACAGAAGATAAAAAAGCCCCTAGAAGTGACAGGAGTGTATTTATTGGAATAAATGGCACGATATTTGTACATTGATTACAGTGTAACTTTGCACGGATCTAGCACATCTCAGAAGTCACGTGTGTCTGTACAAGGGATTTGAGGGCTCTTTTTAAATTGCTAAGGAATGAGGCTAGGAAACCTTCTAAGAACAATGAAAAAGTATCTGCCAATCTACTTACCTGAACTGCAGAGATAAAACACCCATCTTAGAGCTGCTATTGGTAGAAAACTGGGTTTTCTTCAGTGTTACCTGTGCACACCTACTGTGAGACACCAGTGCCTCTTCCAGCATTTTGTTCTTGGTTGGGATTTAACTGTCTGTGATCAGACAAGAACTGCTGACTTGTTACTGTTTCCTATGTCCAAAATTTTGTGGATGAGAGAGGAGACATCTCCCATGGTGAGATTTTGATTAGTTTGGAGGAAGGCAGGTTGTACTCCTGGATAATTTCAGTGTTAAAAATAATAAATCAAGAATTTAAAAATACCCCAGAAAACGAGCTGTGAAATTTGCAATGCACAAGTACTGTCTGAATATCTTTGTGTTTATGAAGCTGCTTCTTTGGGGGAGGAAATGCCTCAGTGTTAATATCCTTATGCAGTTATTAATGCACATAGTCTCTTTCTCCTCTCCTCTTTTTCTTTCTCAGTTGCTTTTTTGTCTTGGGCTGTGAAGTTTTATTAAACACTGAATTATATTTTCTACAGATTTTGCTAGTGCCATGGGTGCCAAGAGAGTTTGTGTGTCATTGCCTCCAACAATTTGATCAGTATAATAGTACTTTCTGGGGGCTTCCAAATGTGTAACTGAGGTGAATTTATTCCAAGTACAGTTTGATTGATATCATTCAGCCTTACCTGAGTGATTTGTTTCAAAAGTGAGGATGCAGGTAGAGAAAGGATAAATGACATCACAGCATTATTTTTACTTACAGATTTTAGAGAGTCTTACTGGAGTGGGGAGTTGTTGGGGTACTTTGTGAAGGTAAGGAGAGCAAGGTTCAAAGAGGTAACGTGGCTGTGCTCCATGTCAAGGACAGCTCACTCTCTGAGCCTGCAGTGCTGTTGAGCTCAGCTGGTGAAGAAGTGTTGCTGTCAGTGCCACAGAATTGTACAGCTTGGGCAGGGAATGCTCCATATTGACACATCTTGCTTTGTCCCCAAAAAAGTAATTGTACTTACAGAGCCGGGCTTAGCTCTGTCAAAACCACACATTCCAATTCCTCCATGCCCTGCTAAACTTTGGAGTAGTAATTTGGTTGTTGGATTTGTGCTCACTCGTTCTGTGTTGCAGAAAGGTGGGAAAACAGGGAATGGTGAATGACTTACAGAAGCTGGTTGTAACCATAGTCTAAGGATAGGAAGCAGAAAGTCTGACAGTTAATGTAAATTACTCAAATACCTGCTGAAGGCTTTAAAAAAAAAAAATGTATGCCACTCTCAGTGTTTGTTATGACAGGTAATATGCCAAATAATTTCTGTACTATGAATCCTTGGAAAACAAGTTCTGGCTCATAAAATCTTCTACGCAGGGCAAGCCAGTTTTGGTTGAGGAAGAGTAACTTATCCTCCTGTGGCTGCAGTAGACCAAAAATCCATGCTAAGTGCACATACATTGCAGCAGCCACACAGGATGGTGTTAGTGATTAACTTGGCAGTGTCATCTGAGGAAACAGATGAAGCTGACTTGCTGGGAGCATCATTCTTTTGTATCTCCCCACACTTTGTGAAAGTAACTAAAGCTTGAATTGTAGAAATGCTTTGCTGGCTGTATAGTATCTGTGGCCTTTATATGATTGATGGATTCTGTACTATATGTTTCCATGGCTATAATAATGTCAAATTCCCTATACTCAGCATTTATTCTATAAGCATTCTTTTTTTTTTTTTTTTTATTTCACACAGTAATATTCCAGGAAGGAAACTGCTCTCCCACCTCTTATTAATCAAATATTCTTGCCTTTTAAGACTTCCAAATTTTAGTTATTATAAGGAATAACCATTTTTATTTTAATTTTTAAATCCAAGCAGTTTGTATGCTGATGACCTTCCACCTTTTCAGAACTTTATGTTTGCTAAATGACTGTCAGCAGATATAAAGTCAGCATTGACATTGATAAAATAATGTCAGTAGACACAATGCAGGATTAATTAAAAGGTCTGGCTTATAGAAAATCACTTTGTATACTCTTTGACTGCCTGCATTATCATTCTTAATGAGAATTGCATAGGGCTGCCAGCAAACACTTCCCATTTGGAGGTGACTTACACTGCCACACTCTTTTCAGTATATGAGTTATCATTTCTGCATATAAAATTAAATCAGTAATGTTCCCAAACTTGGGAAGTTTGACCATGGAGAAGACAGTTGCCAAACAGAGTTACTGCCTGCTCTTGTGTCTCAGTGCCAAACATTGTTACACTGTCAGAATGAGCAGGGAAAGCCCGAAATAGGCAAATCCTTTTCCAGCTGCAGAGCTGGTTGTACCTCTTTATAAGATCTGCTGTGGCTTATGCAGAAGGTTGCAGGTGTGATGTGGAAGTTGTTATGCAAGATGTGCAACCTGTGCTGAGTTTAAATAAAGCTGTTGCCAACAAGTTGTTAAAAAACCCCTCAGCTTCAGTCTGAATCTCTCTCTTTGAGGAGTGCTGAAATTCATAATAATCCAATGAAGAGTGATAGTCTTTAGAAGTGGTGTGGGAGGGGAAAGGAGAGCAAAGGGACTTATTTTTTGTTTATTCTCCTCAAGATCAGAATCTATGATTTATTAGTCACTGTAAAATAAAGGTAGAAAAATTCCTTGGAGCTCTCTAACAAGGCTTTTACCAGTGAGACTCTCAGAGCAGTAAAACATAGGAGAGTAAGAACTTTAAGGAAAAGAAAGGATTGTTCAAAAACAAATCACTGACATTGTGGGGGAGAAGGAGTGTCAGTATAAATGAAGTTGGGGCAATGGAGATGAGGCTGGTAGGTGCTGCCTGCTCCCACACTTCACAGTCTGGCTGTGCTATAGCAGACAGAATTTGTTCATCCAGCTCTGGCTCTGCACATTCCTTTGGGGTTAACATGAGCAGGAGTGATTTTAATAGATTAAAAGGTGATGTTTTAGGAGGGTAATATAGATAGAGACCAGTGCTTATTTTATAGCAATTTCATTTTCCTGCAGGTTTGCAAAGTCCGAGCAGTACTTTACTGTGCTCCCTGTGCAGCACTCATGTTTCAGTCTGAACTGTTCCTGGGGGAATGGAGCTTATTGATGGCAGGCTTTCAGTGGTATAAACAAATCACACAGAAACATTTGTTGCATGTCCAGGAAATATGGCATGTGCTACTACAGCATAATTTAAAAGGAGATATTAATAACTAAAAACTGCCCATCATAATTTATTCCAGAGCTTAATGGAGGATAAATGTTTTGTGTCACTGAGATCTGGCTCCCATTTTGCTGTTCATTTGTATATGCAGCAGTTCAGCCTTGGATGAGAGTGAGTTTGTGGGGTAGAGAAGGGGACAGTAATTTAAGTTTTAAACAGTATTTTATGTAATTTAACATCTCTTGTTAGAGCAAACTAAGATCAAATAGAGTTACAATCTGAAAATAATCTCTCACTGTGGGAACCTGATTTCAGTAAAATGATAGAGAATTTTTACTGTACTCCTTTGAGGCAAATTAAATGCATATTTGTGCTTAAATATATTTTTGAAGTTCATTGGACAGAGCCTACCACCATTAGTGGTTCTACACAGAGTCTGCTGAGATGCATCACAGTCAGAGTCCTTATAAACACTTGGAGTAGCACCAGTGCAGGGTGCCACAGCCCAGTCTGGCTTCCATCCCCAGTGCCAACTCTGCTTCCCAGAGGTGGCCCCTGGGCATGGCTTTCCACAAGACAGTGCTGTGGATTTTTCATGTCTCAGCAGCAAGGGAAACTTCACCCTGTTCCAGGGAGTCCTCCTGGCTCATCCCATCTGCAGCTGGGCCTTTTTGCCTTCCTTGCCGGGCAATTTCTTTGGTCACCCATTAGCACTGCTGAGCACTTACCATTTGAATTTCCCCTTCAGGTACTTCTGCATTTCCTTAGCCTGGATATGTATAAAGTCTCCTGAAGTATGTGAAGTGAAAGAGGAAAAAGAAGTACAGCTAGTATGTTGAACCCAAAGATAAGCATTGAGGTCAGGACTTGAGGCTTGTGCCCTTTCTATGCTTTCTGTAATTGGTGATGTTGACACTGTCGATGCTTCATTTATTATAGTGAAGCTTAAGTTATATGTGGACACATGTATCTGTGGTGTCATGGGGAAGGAGGAGATTTGTTCAGTTTTACTTTGGTAAGCCTTTCATCAGGCTGCTTTTATTTGAATGTGCCTTTACTCTGTATTTTATGCTTATAGCAAGACACTTACATACTTGGGAATCTTCACAGAAGACTTAGTTTGCTTTGAATTGTGACCTGTTGTATATCCAAATCTAAAGTCTGTCTGCTGGAAGCCTGTTTGCACAAGTTAGGTGTTAGATAGGTGTCACTTCAAGAAGCTATCAGTGATACATAGGGGATCTCCAACATCATTGTGACAGCACTGATTATTGCTGAAAACTAGGTCATTTTCAAAGAAATTGGGACAGCACAGACAGGGGTGAAGGGAAAGAAGGAGAGAGAGGGATTATCAGTTGCATGTGTGAAAAGTAAAATGTCTATCTTCCTTTTGACCTGTGTGCTCAGATCTTAGAAACTAGTTGGGTATTTTTTTCTGGTTTTTCTGCTTGTTTACATCATAATGTATTTCCTTGAAATCAGCCATATCATCTCTTTGTGATTAGCTGTGGTAGCTTAACTCATGGCTCCTGAAGCTGCTTTCAAGTCAATACAGAGCTGATGGTAACATCTGGAATATGAGGAGGGAAAATGGCAGCACTAGCGAGACCTCTGCAGTACTGGCCTGTGTACACTGTGTGTGACACGAGGAGTGACAAGGACTGAGCCATTTGCAGCTTTTAAGGTCTAAATATTGAAATACTGATAGCCACACAAGAATGCAGGTTTCCATTCAGTCATAAAAGATGCTCAAATGCCAAAGGCTGGCATGAAGCTCCTCAGGAGGTTTACAGCACAAAGATGGAAGCTTTCCAAGTGTTACGGGCAAAATCCAGTAGGCAGCTGAGCCCCACAAAGCTGCTCGGTCACTTGCCCCCAGTGGGATGGGGGTTGGAATTGGAAGGGCAGAAGGGAGAAAACTTTGGGGATGATAAAGTCATTTTAACAGATAAAGCAAAAGCCAAGCACACAAGAAAAGCAGAACAATGAATTCATTCCCCACTTCCCATGGCTGGGCACGTGTTCATCCATCCCCAGGAGAGCAGGGCCCCATTGCATCTGAGTGAGTGCCCCTTCCTCCTTCTTCCCCCAGCCCTGTGTGCTGAGCATGGCCCCACATGCTCTGGGACATCCCTTGGGTCACTTGGGGTCAGCTGTCCTGGCTGTGTCCCCTCCCAGCTCCTTGTGCCCCCCCCACCCCTTGCTGATGGGGTGAGGGCCAGAAGAGGCCTCGGCTTTGTATAAGCTCTGCTCAGCAATAACCCCAACATCCCTGTGCTACCAACACTGATTGCAGCACAAATCCAAGGTACAGCACTAGACAAGCTGCTCAGAAGAAAATCAGCTCTACTGCAGCTGAAACCAGTGCACCAGGAAAGAAGGGCCAGGAGCTAGGCTGAGTTATTCTTCAGGGGAAACAGGAAATTTTAGTCACCAAGTCCCTGGTGAGTTTCTTTAGATCTGCTTGTTGAAAATACCAGTACAACACATTCTATAGGTGCAGTTCCAAATCAGTGCAGAAGACAAATCTGTGTTTACTGGTGATCTCAAGCCATTCTCGTCTTATCCTGTATCTTCTTTCTCCTCATAAATCCCCAACTGCTCTTTGTTAAAAGGACACTCCTTCAGACTGTGTTGTTTAGCACTGACAGCATGTGCTATCTTGACTGCAGGAGGCTGTTGTCAGAGCACTCTTCCTATAATTTTCAGAAAGACTAGCAACCTCAGAGGATGTCCTGAAAACTTTTCAATTTTAATGGCCATGTATTACCAGCCTGTGCCTGCTTGCATGTTCTGATTAAACATGGCATCTCAAGGCTCCCTCTGTTACAAAGTTTTGATAGGAATTATTGCCTCTGAGGTATACACATTTTTTCTTCAGCTATCCTAACATCTTTAGTAGTGACAGCTTTTGTTACAGAAAGAAACCAAGCAGTGGGAGCAGCAGGGATCTTCTGGCTAAATTCTTTACTGTCACCTACCACTTCCCCTTCATCACTAATGTTCATGTTGGCCACCAATTTTTTTAACTACTAAAGACCCTTTCAAACCTAATCCCACCAGGAATAAGGAAGGTTTCCAGGATCAAACAACTTAGCATACAAGTTCAGGGCTACTTTTCAAAGCAGGCATGGCTCTGAAATCACATCAAGATCCACAGCTCCACACTTCCACATCGTGCTTTTGCCTCCAAGTTTCTGTCCCTGTTTCAGGTGGAGCAGTGCCCCCCTTGGGGGTAAACCCCCATTTTCTTCTCAAGTGCTTGAAGCAGTGTGCTCTGCAGAGCATTGTCTACTTGTGTTGAGACCATTGGCAGTATTCCAAGAGATTTCCAGGACAGAGGCCTCCAGAGAGTTTTGCTTTCTTGCAGAGTCTTCTGTTTCTCTGCCCTAGCACCTCCTTTGCATATGCTCCAGAAAATCTTGCTGAGTAAATAATGTCTGCTGTCATCAGTCCTCAGCATCAAATACCTCAGCAGTGAGACAGAGCCACGAGAGAGCTGAAAGCTGTCAATCCTACACACAGATCCACCACCCGTAATTCCAGTCAAATGTCTTTTCAAGGATAGACTGGCAGATTTAAATCCTAATGGCAGTCTATAAATTCTTCAAGACAGGCTTTTTAATATCCTAGTCTATGGCTATACTTTCTAATTCTTGAGAATATTCCATCATTCCTCCTTCCTCATTCCCTTTCTAAGAAACCATCATAGAATCTTGAAATCCTATCATTATTTTATCCAGGTGCTATAAAATGGATTTCCTGTACACTTTGATGCAGATGAGTTTTTCAGAAACTTCTCCTTAGTTAAAAGAATGAAGGCTAGAAAATGTTTTGAATTTTTTGATCCAAAACTTTTTTGGAATGGTGCCCCTCTGGGCAGTATTCTCTTGAAGAAGGTAGCAATTTTCACTTCTCAGGCTGTAGGCCATAGACATCTCTGTGTGCACCACATCACTGCATCAGTTCTCAGCAAGTAAGAGCCAGTGTCAGTCAGTCCCAAGCCTTGCTGTTCATATTTCCTGAAGCCCACCTTCCAAGACCATGCTGCCAGCCAGCAGACACCTTGGATTGGGGTGGACAGGACCTTCTCTATCTGCACAATTGCTGGAGAGCAGAGCATTGGCTCTGCCTTAGCAGTGAGCTCAGGAGGATGTAGGTAAAGGAGGATCACTGAACCTCTGCATAAAGACACTGATAGTGTACTGTATTCTTCCCTTTGCAGCTGTACCTTACAGCAGTATTCACCTCCCAGTGTCACTTCAGGCCTCCCCAAGGTCTTCAGGTAATTTTGCCACCAGACACAAATGAAAATTCCCTCAAGATCACATCTGCAGGCGTTGTGTAAGATGGAAATACAGCACAACCTGCCAAGCTCCCCTCTGCCCATGTGGAAAAGCACTGATTTTCTCCTGCCAGTACACAGAGATATTAATGTTAGAGTTATCTGTGTGCAAAGTCTTAGGGAGCAAAGCATTGAGCAAATAATTCAGTTTATTTCTGTGAATATTCATTTGTATTTTTAAACTAGCTAATGTGGAGTGCTTTGAAATAATTCTGTATTTACTGTTCACGTGTGTCTGGGGAATCAGTTTCTCTCATGTGAATTCTCACAAGTAGCCTCAGCAGGATGTGACTGTGAACTACAAAATGTGTATATCAAAATTCCCACTGCTCTTGTTATCCAAACTATTCAGTGAGGAGTGGAATACCATTTAATTTCACAAGTGATTGTAAAGGATCTGTTTGTGAAGATAATTTCTGAATGTGTTATGCAAATTAATACTGATTAATAAATCTCTTCAGTAGGTTTCACTAGATGTGAATTTTATCACATTTATGAAATTACTCCTTTCAATTTCTAACAGTTCCAGTAAGAATTGTGAATGCATTAACAAAATTTGCTGCTAAGACCATGGACTAGAACCTAGACCTCAGTCTCCCCTGTGTAAAATTGACTTTATTGCTACAAGCTTTGTTATGGTCTTCGCATCAGGGCCATTCTTTTACTCTGTGTTCATGAAGTGCATAACACAATACCTCTCTTTCCCATATAATTCTTGTTATTACTTGAGAAAAAAAGAAGATTTTTGAACAACAAAATACTAAAATATGGATAAACTATTTTCCCAGAACTAGTAAAAATGGAGTAGTTTATAGTAGATGCTTTGTAAACACATCTTCATATTTAAGAAGGTTGAATCCTATTAAAAAGTCAATGGGAATTTGGATTACCAGACCTCTCAAATAATTTTAAAATGTCCTTTAATATATACTTAGAGTTGTATGGTTTTCAGTGAAATAATAATTTTATTATTAAGTACTTGAGTAGTGTTAAGCTGACCCACTAAGTTCATTAGTGATGTGATCTGTTCCACTGAAATAGTCTTTGACTTCTATCCAAAAGAGAAAACATTTTGGTACATTACATACAGAAGTTCAGTAAGAAATGAGAGTTTAATAAGATGTCATGGGAAATACATGGGGGTTTTATACACTATTACATGAAATAGGACTAATAATTTTAAGGAAATGACCTACAATTAGGTAAAATACAGAAAGTAGGCTTGAGGTGAATTGTTGAAGAAAACAGCCTCAACAAAAGTGATTTTTTTTCTTTTGTTCAGGAAGCTGCTACTTAAAGAAAAACACTTTGCTTCTAAAATTCAAAATTACATTAATGCTCCCTGCGTGTTCACTGTAGCAGTAAATTACAAAATTTATTATAATTTACAGTTAAGAAAACAATTTGCCTTTGAAGTGTGGTAGCAAAGAGGCAGTGATAAAGGAAATAATGAGTACGTGCAACTGTGTATGCATAACACAGGGATAACATTTTAATGTGTCTGTCAGTACAGGGCAGACTCTCAGGTGATAAACACTGGAGTGTTAAGGCCAGATCTAGAACTGGTATTCGTGGGACTCTCACAGTTTTACCCCTGCCAGCAGCTAAGCTGCTTCTAACTTGAAGCTAAGTCCTAAATTTTTGATGAATCTTTTACTCTTCTACTGTCTCATGTCACCATATCAGCTCTGCTTGGGCACACCTTGCTGTGGTCACCTCATGGAGCAAAGATTTGTGATAAAGATAAACTTCCTGTAACTACTTTGTGGCCTTTCATGCATATATGGAACTGTAGCTTGAGCTGTGCTGGAGTCAGGAGCGCGCTGCTGGAAACCTTGTGGAATTCAGCAGGAGCAAATGCAGAGACCTAATGCAAGTTCAGCAGTCCATCAGGACTGATCCAGTGCAGCAGCATCTCTATAAATCACTATCTCACAGCTGATACTCGTATAAAAACACTTATATATTCTCATAGAATATAGAGCTGACAGGTTTTTCCCTTTCTTCTTTCCCCTTCTAAATGTCTCTTACATTTTTTACACAAAGCTCTGTATTCCATAGTTCCACTCTGTGGAGTTTAGTATCTCTTCTACTTTACATCAGCATTTAGAAATACATTTTTTATATGCAGAACCTTAGAGGTGTAAAAAAAGAACTGCAAAACTCGACTCTGCAAATGTATTCTATTCCTTTTCTGGCTGGTTAAAAGCACAGCAGTAGGAGTTAGCTGGCTGATAAGAAGAGCAATCATTAAGGATTTCTTTTTAAAGGTTTCATGAAGTTAAAGAGGTTTTTGGATTAGTTTTCACTTAGAGAAGTCTGTAATTTACCTCTTCAAATCAAAATTCAAAGGAGAATAAATAAACAGTAAAAAATAGGCTCTTAAAAACTATTTTTTCCTAATTCTGATTTTGCTGCAGGTGCATCTATAAATGGAAAAAAATAAATTCAAAGGACTGATGTTTAAATGTAAGGAGACTTAGGAGGCAGTGTGATAAATAGGCTTGTTGTGTGCGTGTCAGGCTGCCTTATGCTGTGTGCTGCACGAACTGCCTCAGCCAGCCTTCCTCTTTAGTGCCAGGAGCAGCTGAGTTTTGTTGTGCTGGTTTGTGCTCTTCTTTATGTAGGTGCCAGTACTTTTCTGTTTATCACAGACTTGCTATCTGGCTCCTAGTTTGGTAGTGGAATATTCAAACAGCTGTTTGGGTTTGGGATTACAGATACAGTGTTGTGCTAATGCTAAGTGTGCATTTTTTTGCTTGAATTCACTGCTTTTACAAAAAGTGCATACTTAATCAGCAGACTTGTAAATTTGAGAGTGTCTCAGCTACATCTCCTACTAAGAATTGTCACATATTTTACTGCTAGTTAACTTGTTTCCTGGTGATAATTACTGTTCTCATCCTTTAAGTTGAGACTGTCCTGGAAAATTTTGGTAGCCATATGTTGGAACATGCTTTTCAACCCAAATATAGCGATTCCAGCTTGGTTCCATGCAGTTTCAGTTGTTTGTTTGTCCTGTGAGGAATCACTGTGTGTGGCATGTTGCACATACAGTCAGAAGCTCTTTGATGGCACTGCATATGCCTTCTCCAGGCTGGGAAGAATACAGAATGGCTAGAACAGATGGATAAAGGTATTCTATGAGTCTCCAATTTTAAAGACGTGTGGGTTTTTTTAAATCAGTTACTTTCCTTTTAGATTATTATTTTAATACGCTATTTAATAAAGTTTTATGTGGGCAGGGAGAAAAAAGCAGCCTGAAATGGCAGGGGGATGTGCCTGTTTGTAGTGTCACCCTTTGGGGTAGTGGAGCTGCCACTCTGCCCCTTCTGTTAACACAGAGCTGCCCCTCCCTGCCCCACAGCCGAGGCCAGCAGGAACATGGCTGAAGTTGTGCTTCCCCAGAGCACAAAGCTGGGAAGTCTTTCAGGCTCCCCAAGCTGGGTACTGTCACATCACACATAGGAGAGCTCAGCTAAAGCTATCCAGAGCACATCGGTTATTCAAATACCTGAAACTGCCCTTTTTTTGTCAGACTGACACCGGAAAACACTCTGGGAAAAATCTGTGACTAGGAAATGAACAGATAAGACACAGGCAGAAATTGTGTTTGCCTCCAGTGCTCATTACCAATACAGAAGTGCACTTTGATGAGGATTTAGTAAATCACTGTCAAGGCTCCATATTGAAGGCCATATTGGTAATTAATTTGATAAGTAGTATGCATTTCTTGCTCCTTGTTTCCAATGTATTATCAATAAGCTTAATTAGTCTTTGATTCTAAACCAACTGAAAATTATTTCCTGGCCATATAAAACAGTAACTTCTTAATTTTTCTGATGTTAATCTCCCTTTAATGGCTTTTATAAAAGGATGTGTTTCATCATCTAGCTGGTGGCCTTAAATAGATTCTCCTTTTATTTCTTGAATCAGACTTAGAATTGAAGGATTACATAAACAGGATTTTGACTTCTGACAAGCTTTCTGTTTTATATGAACTTATTGGAGCAATACTTTAACCTTCATCCAGAATGCAGTAACTCAGTGTATCCAGCTGTGGGAGATTGACCCAGGCTGGACACCAGGTGCCCCCCAGAGCTCCTCTGTCCCTGCCCTCCTCAGCTGGAAAGGAGCAGAAAATGTGATCAAAAGCTCCTGAGATCAAGCAGCAGCTACCATCATGTGCAAAACAGACTCAGCTTGGGGCAATTAGTTTTAATCAGAGTAGGAATGAGAAGTGAATTCCTAAAACACATTTCCTTCACCCCGCCCTTCTTCCCAGGCTCAGCTTCACTTCTGAATTCTCTACCTGCTTCCCCACAGTGGGACAGGAATGGAGTCATGGCCAGTTCTTCAGATGTTTCTGGTGCTCCTTCCTCATCAGGGGACTCCTCACACTATTCTTTTGCTCCAGCCTGGGTCCATTCCATGGGGTGCAGCCCTTCAGGAGCAGCCTGCTCCAGCCTGGGTCCATTCTGTGGGGTGCAGTCCTTCAGGAGCACCCTGCTCCAGTGTGGGTCCATTCCATGGGGTGCAGCCCTTCAGGAGCAGCCTGCTCCAGCCCGGGTCCATTCCATGGGGTGCAGTCCTTCAGGAGCAGCCTGCTCCAGCCTGGGTCCATTCCATGGGGTGCAGTCCTTCAGGAGCAGCCTGCTCCAGCCTGGGTCCCCCACAGGGTCATGCCTGCTCCAGCATGGTTACAATGTTGATGCCTTATGACTGACCCAGCTCCAAGAAATCCTGTATCTGAGACAAGGTGATACAGAAGAGAGCTGATTAAACATTCCTGTTCAGTCTAATATTGGTGATGGTCTTGTATCAAGACATACCACAGAAATATTTAATGTCTGAAATGCTCTGTACAAGTGTGCAGGAGAACTAGAGGAACTGGAACCAGAGCGATCATGAGCATCTATTATATTAGAAATTTGTCTAGATAATATTTGAAGTTGTTAATAGTGTAAAAGCCTGACCTATGTAATAAGAGTTTGGCAAAAGAGGTGTGCTGAGTGTAGCAGTTTGAGAGAAATGCCAGCAATACAAGCAGATGACATTTCAAAGGTTAGAAATGCATGGGACAGGAATTAGTAAAAGGCTTTAGTTTTTGGTGATGAAGACAGCTTTCTCAAGCAGTCCTTTCAGCCCACCCCCACCCCCTCACCCCCCTGAATTACTTCTGCACCAAAGGATATCCAGGGGCATTTCAGTAGCCAAGGAGAGAATGATTTTAAACTGTTGTGGAAGCCCTTGTGGTAAAGCATGGCTGGGGACTGAGAACTGTAGAGCTTGATACTGCAATCCAACTTCTTGTTCATAGTGCAGGGCTGTTACTGAGTTACTAGAAACAGCAATGGAAAGCCAGGCTGTTTTACTCAATTGCCCTCATATAAATACCTGTGAAACTGAGATGGTTATTACTTATTTGCTGTAGTTGCATTAAACCACGTTGTGGAGCTTTGCAGACTACTAGAACCCAGAACTCTGCAGTGCTCTCCTCAGTGAGGACTGTGCCATATGATAGTATACCCTGTAAAAAAACCCAAACAGCTCATAGTGAGAGCACATGATGTAGAGTTCTTAAGATCCTAGCTGATGTATTTTTATTTCTCTTTTTCTAGGAAAAGCTACTGGATTGAAATTTCTCAGTATTCCTTAACAATACAAGAGCTCATCATACATAAAAGCATGTCCCTCAAAGAGCCATCACTAAACAAACTCTGAACAGTTAAAGGCTTCTTCAGAGAATCCACTGAGTCATGTCCTCTACCTATAAAAACAGGCTGGCTTTACTGAAGCTGCTCTGGTTCACCTCAGAACTTGATTGTTCCTCAGCTCTCCCTGGGCTGGAAGAGAAGGGACCTACACCTGGTGCTTGCCCACCTACAGTAAACAGAAGTTCCTCCTACAAGAAGGAGGCACAAGTTTCATCTGCAGACACAAGGAAGTGCTTCTCAGTTGTTTCAGTGTTAGAAATGAATATTGAAACAAAACAAAGGCAGCCCAACATTATTACTTATTGTAGCACTGACTGTTTGAAGGCAAATGGCTGCACAGTGTTGTTTGAGGTATCAGATATTTGTGTGCATATTGCAAAAGCTGCAGCTGCTGAGGTCCCCCTCTGGGGAGCAGTTAATGTGACCCACCTGGGGAAGGACAGGCACCCTCCCTGCCCCAGAGCCCGGTGGGGCCTCATCATCGCTCTCACCTGTGCCTGAGTAGCAAACAAGATGCACCTGTGGAACGTGCACAGCCCACCCAGCCACAACGGGGAGTGTGTCAGAATTGAGCTGAGAGCTGAGGAGGAACAAAGCACAGAGGGCACAGAAGAGTGGGAAGAGAACAAGGTGAAGCTTTCTTTTAGGTGCTGCCTTTGAAAGGCTGGGGTAGAGCAGGAGGAGAGCTGTGAGAACACTGCTTCAAAGTGCTCCTGGTAGCAGTCACTCACAGGAAGGAAGAGGAAAGAGCAATCCCTGGTGGAAGTACAGTTGTTCTGGAGTGGGACCTGGAAGAGCAGCGGCAGGCCTCTGGAAAACAAGGTAAGATAACCAGAAATAAAATTATACAAACAGTTGGGTATGGGGACATGAAGTAATACAACACTTCTTTCAGCTGTGGTGAACATGTGTTGGAAAGTTCTAGTGCTTTTGTACCTGTGTAGGATTATTCAGGATCAAAATGAAACCATAGTAGTAGAAGCAGTTTTGTTACTGTAACTGTTCCAGTGAGGATTTTTGCTGGTACTGCTATGGCAGGTACGTGCAGTGCCTCATTGCACATCTAATCAGACTGGGACACCCTTCAGTTTTAGTAACTGTTGGTACCTGGCAGAGGATGACAAAGAGCCATCTCCTGGGCTAAACTCACTGTGAGGCAGGATGTGGAAATGCCTCATTTCTGCTGCACTGAGCACATACCCACCATAGCAGGGAGTTGGGGATGTGTCTGCTCAGGATGCTGGGATTGTGAACAAAATGTGTATGGCCATGGTTATGTAGGGTGGTGGTGTTCTGTCCTTTCTCACTGTGTGGGGTATTCATCCTGTTTGCCTCTTGGAAGACTTTGCCTTGCCAGTGTTTCTAATGTCAGTGCAGCACCAGTCAGCTCTGTGTGCAGAAAATGTCCCCCTTAAAGTGCCTTGGGTTCCCTCTGAGAGGCACATTCTGTTGGGGAAAGGTGGAGACTGATTTGCAATTTGAATAGAGAGGAATGGGTAAAACTGTGAAAACATATTCCTGGATTAGTGATCAGACTTTGCAAAATGTAGGCATTGAAATAGTAAGTCAGAGTTGTATTGGAGTAGTACAACAATCAGAAGTCGCTGTTTCTGCTGTAAAAGCTGCTGCTTTGTGTAATTATGTACACCCACCCCCAAATATTTTTGAACTTTGAATTTTCTAGTACTTTCTTTGTCTTTTTGATGTTCCAAGTGTGGATAGTTTCAAATTTTAATGTTTATAAAACTGCTAATTAATATAGAGCTCAAAGACTGACAGGAATGATCTTAATTATGGCCACAATACAGGTCAAAGTAATTTTCATATAGGTTACCTCAATAAAAGTGCCTCTTGCACTTTAAGAAGAAATGTGTGTTCCACAATAACTCCTTCTTTCTGTCAGTATTGAGGTGTATCAGCAGGTAGGGTAAAGCAAATGCTTTTGGAGACACAGATTCATCATAGATTGCGTGGCCTTGTGGCACATGACAACCACTAAAATTTCAAGGCTAATAATTATTAATGCTGACACTGAGAAAGAGGGAAAGAAGTGAGTAGGAGAGATGGTATTTTCCTACATTGAAACCAAGTAAGATTTGTGGGGAGAGAGGCTACTTCAGGAAGTCATTAAAAAAAAACCTGCCAGCATGGAAATGCTTTCATATTTTTCTCAGTAAAAATAAAACTTGAAGATGACAGCTGTGAATTGAAGTATTAGAGTCAAGAAAATGTCTTAGCCCAGGAATAACTAGGATTGGGGGGGGGAAGGGGGATGTGTTTAAAAGTCTTAACAGCTTAGAATCAGTAGGTTAATGTTTTATACAAAGTTTTTTCATCACCTCAATTGCTATTATGGGATTAAATCAAGACTTCTTGCAACAGATAAAGTGTTGTGTAATTTTATTTTGGAGAAACCCTCAGCCTCTTTCTCACCATCTGTAAGAGATATATTAAAGGATTTACTGGTTTGTGTAAATTTTAGAGACAACAGAGACAATCATCTCCTTACAACTTGTTAATAATGTGTGTGAGTGTCTTACTGTGGAATAAAAGATTACTGGTTTATGGTTTTGTTAAAAAAGAAACATTTGTTTCGTTAGCAGTCTGCCTTCACAGACATTGTGTCCATCCAACTTCCTAGAACAGTGTTGAGAAAGTTCAGTTTTGGACAACAATTTCTAAAATACTGATCATTGCTAGAATATGCTGGATTTTCAGATATATTTTATTCTTCAGTGTAACGTAATTTGCCTTCAGCTACTTCAGCAGGTAGGGTCAAACATATTATTATTAAAGAGTAGCAGGATAGCAGTTGTCCCAGTGTGCCATTTCACAGCTCGCTCTTTTGTACTTGGCAGGGCTGCTGGGAAGTATTTAGCTGGAGTGTTGACTCTCCTTTCCTGGCCAGGCTTTTGAAAGACAATAAAAGAAGCTTTCTCCTTAACAGGCAGAAGTATTCAGCTGGTGGATTAGTGCCACCTGTCACACTTGTACCAAATTACTAATTAAATCCTCCTCCCTCCATAATTAATACAAAATAGGCCAGAATCATAAGGATTCTATGAGTGCCTTCTAATTTATGTCTAATAGAGAAAATACCTGGTGTATTAAAACAGCCTTTACTGTACCCACCACTCTGTCATTTCAGTGTTATTTCCAGTCTTTCCTGTTCTTATGGATTCCTAAAATCTGGTGGTTTAAAGCTTGGAAGTGCTCATGGTGTGTTTGCTTTATTTTATAGCCTTAGCCACATGGCAGTTTTCATTTCTGCTCATAGTGCTGGAGACAAGCAAATTACCATTTGAGTGAGGAAATGTTTTCAGTGTTCTTTCAGTTGTTGTTGGCCTGTAGGAATCTGGGGCCTCCTTGTGGGTCCTGAAATCAAGGAAATTTTAGGTACTGGCCTGTCTCTGTGGTTACTGCCAAGAAGTTGTGAGAAAGTTGAGTTGTGGTAGCTGTGGTGATGAGCAGAGACAGCTGAGAAAGGCAGTGTTGGAGTGAATCATTCAGGAAGTGTTCATTTCCAGTGACTAGTACTTCTCTCTTGATTGTGGATGACAGCAGTTGTGTCTGCTGTGGCCATATTACCTCCTACCTTGGTATTTTATTGCTTAACAACAAACTAACCACTGGAATTACAAATGGAAGAAGATGAACAGCCTTCTCTTGAAAAGTATAAGGCTGGTTAATCATGGTATGAACTTCAGAAAGAGACACTGCAGGGGGGATAGGTTGTTTCTGTGGATACACAGCCCCTTTTAAGATTTATTTTTCTTGCTCCCCATTAACACTAATTCTTAAAATTACACTCTTGTATAATTAAATGTATTTGGCTTGCAAGTGCCATGGGTAGGGGTTATTTTTCTGAGTAAGCAGTTAAGTGATTTGTAACCATTTGAATGGTATATATGAGTGAGAAGAAATAGCTTGTATGTGTGTTTGCCAAGGCCACTAGTGGGCATGTAAAACTTATTTTCAGATCAGCTTGTTCGGAATTCATCAGTTATTAATTATATAGGAGAGCATTCCAAATGCCAGTCTTCATTGAATTTTTTTTTAATCTCTGTTTTCAGTTATGGGATGTGTTACCCTGAAAAATTGGAGAATTTACTATAATCAAACCAGATATTTGAAACTTGGCTAGGAACAGTGTCATCAACTGATGTGTATTGGTAAAGAAGCACTTAGTGCATAGGTGTTACTCTGAAATTAGGAGTTCCAGCCTAAAAAACAGTTTTCTAATCAGTACTTGAGGAACTGTTTAGTATGCTCTTGTCTCATTTGTGTTACAAAACTGCACCAAAAATTCAGTGCATTTTGGTTTTTTGCATGGAGGGGTTCGGAGTTCTCCTGCTAAGTGATAAAACATGGAAGGACTTGCATACTTTGTTGGGCTAATTCTCTTAAATCAAAGCTCCCAAATACACAAAGGAATGCAAACATACAGCTTGATCAAACAAATGATTAATAGCTGTCTTATAATTAGAAAAATGGTTGACTTCTGTGATAAGCAGCTGAGGTTTATTTGTATTTCATGTGTCAGAAAACAATCTGAAGACCAAAATCAACAGAGTAATGGATCAAAAGTTAATTATAAATGCTTTGAATAGTCAGGGTTTCTGATGAAGGAAGGGTCATTCCCAAGGGCTGTGGAAGCAGTTACTGTGCTGGGGTCATAGCATGTCCCAGTGGTGGGCAGGGGCTGATTGAAACCCCTGATGCAGTGGGGCCTCCTTTCCTTCAAGTCCTGGAGCAGAATTGCATATTCCTGTCTTGGGGTTCCTGAGTTACATAGTCCAGGGCCATAAGCTATGAGAACTCAGTGGGGAGTTGGTGCTGATGCAGGGGGGAGACTGGGATCAGGTGTCTGTGCTCTTATCTCAGTAGGAGGAGGTGGATCCAGTGGAGGTGGTGAGAGCCCTTTGCAGCACAGACTGGCCAGGGCCTTACAAGCAGCTGTGGAACCCCCATCAAAGAAGTTGTGGATGCTGCAGTTTGGATAAATTCAAGAAATGAGTTAATGGAAGAGATGGCTATGAAGGGATGCTACTTTTATAGAAATACCATCCAAGTCATGATGTCCCTAAGCCAAAAATAGCTGACAGAACAGTTTTACCTTAGAAGTGCCTATTGCTGCTCTTGGAGGCAGGATATTGGCTCTCCCGACCTTCATCTGATAGAGTACTGCTGTTCTGATTCTAAAGCTCTATTCTTATTTTGCAGTTTGTACTGTCAGAGGAGTTGGAGTCACTTTTGTAGCCCAGCTTACATAAGATTTATTACAAAAGCAATTCACTTAGGGGCCCCAGGGCTTGAAATACCACTCCAAAAAGGAGGGAACTCACTATGAGGGTTTTTTTTAAACAGACATGTTGTGATCTTGCTTATTTTCTAACCGTGATTTGTTGGCATCTTGCATCCTTACCCACTCAACTGACCTGTTAAAATACATACTGAATTTCTGTTGAACTGTAGGAACTTGGAATATCTTGACAGAACTTGGAGTATTTTTACACAGTTAAGTGGAAATTAGAAATCTGTACGGTTTTCTACTGAAAAAATTGCCCTCAATTGTAGGACTATATTAAGCCTTTTCTGCAAAGGTCAAGCTGCATCCACAACCTGAACATTCTTCACAAGAATATGCTTCAGAATCTGTAGTTTTTCTTGGACATTGCTTTATTCCCATCCCCTCCCTGTTTTTTTTAAGAGAGTAAAATAATCAACTTATGAGACCAACAAGTCTCATAGGTGCTCTGATAGCCACCAGATGTGAGTTTGGTTTGTGTCTCAGGAACAATTTGCTTTAGAAGTTGGAAGGATTTGGTGGTCTGTGCATATTTGGTTTAGAGGGTGAGCATTCAGGTCAGGGCCTTTGTCCTTGGTGCAGAAACAGAGCATGTCCTGCTGTTACAGTGGGGTTGTTCAGGAACATCAGTGGTCCTCTCTCCAGGGCGTTGCAGTGCTTCCCTTAAAGGTTAATGAAATCCTTCTCCCAGCACAGCTGAGGTGTGACAGTAGTCCTGGCTGTAAGTTCTGAGCCAGAGGACATGTGGGTTAAACAGGTCAGGTCGTCACACAGCAGTTCTGGGGCAGCTTTAGGAGATTTTGACTCCCAGGATAACTACAAAGTTTTTCATTCATTGTTGAGGATCTTCTCCATAACAACCTGAAACTGTTCTGATCAAATATGGCAGATTTCCCAGGTAAATACTCCAAATAAGCCTATAGGGACATGGTTCATTAATATCCAGAACAAACAAAAATTTGTTGTGTGCCTGTTTCTGTTTTAAAGTTACTCCCATGAAGTTGAAAGCAGAGATGTTTTCCAGCCCCTCCAGTTTATTCTTATTGTAGGTGGGGGATGCTGAAGGACATCTTAACAAGGCATCATCTTTGCCTGTTCTTTTTCTGCTGTCCTCAGATTGTTTCTTAAACTCTCACTCAATGGAAGTAAAAAAAGTCTTCAGTTCACTATCCCTAAACCTTGTGCCATGTGAGTTTCAAAAAGCTGTAGGATCTCAGTGTGTTTGGTGGTGCTTTCCATTTCCATCTCTGTGGACAAAGCCATTTGGGAGAGGCTCAACCTCTTTGTTTCCAGGGCAGAAAGGCCACCCAGCTGCCCAGGCTCAGGGGCTGCTGTTCTGAATTGCAGGACTAGATTAAACATTGCCTGCAAAATAATATGTATAATTTCTGTATTCTCAGAAGTAGGGATGTTTCAGTAAGAGGAAGACACATTTATTTTAGAAGAATAGGTAAAAACACAATTCAGGCTGTGTGTTACTATCACACACTTATCCCCTCATTCATTCTAAAAATGTAATTAAATCATCTTTCTCTCTTTATTCAGTTTTGTTGCTTTTTATTTATAAAATTCTTTCATTCTCTTAATGTTTGCTCTTTTGTCTCACACTTGCCTTGTCACATTTGCTCATTTTCATTTTAAGGGATGAAGATGCTCCTTTTATTGTCTGCTTTCTTATCAGATCAGCCTCTGAGATTGTTGCTGCAGGATACTTAAGAAATGAGACTTTCATCTGCTATAGTTGGCAGATTGCATCAGTTCATGGTTGAGGAGAAAGGAAGTTATGCATGTTTATATTCCACAATTTTTTTGTAGCACAGAGATGTCTTTGCTGAGTACTTCCTGTCTTAGATATTTTGTGTTATGCCTTTGATACAGCCTAGAATGTAGTCGGGATCCACCAGAGCTTCACTCTCCCCCCACAGCTTGCTCACATTGCTGAGTGTCTTGCATGCAACACATAATAAAAGCATTCTTCGAGTGTTGCAGTTTTATAACCTCCTCTCCTCTGACT